>CM067316.1:26878092-27374366 GCA_034231615.1 Meghimatium bilineatum
AGATTCGTGTCCGTGAGTGTGGAATTGGACTGCACAGACAAAAAAAAACTCTGACACGACAACACACAACGTTAATGTCGACACACAGCGACGGAAAACAGTTCAGTCCAAGCATTGGAGGAGCGGCCAATGCTATTGGAATGAAAAGGTAGATGCATGGAGAGAGACGAAAAGATAACATTCGGAGTACAATGAGAGGGAAACACAACGCAGAGGGCAGCGCCGTGTGCAAATAGAAAGAGAATACGTTCCAAGGAAATCGGACCTACAAGTTCTGTTAGCTTGAGATAAACTTATGGTTACTGATGCTCCTTACGGGCAGAGACCCAATCCTGGGCGCCCAATCAAGAAGGAAGACATGACCCAACTCTACTGTTGTACTTTACTATACCCGGAAACACGCTCGCGGAGAGAAAGGGTTCAGTACCCGATGGGCTCAGGCACAAATGGGACAAGGTCGTTTAGCTCGAGAACACGCTTTGCTCTCAAACGCGTGGTGATATTCAGACGTGGACGAGGGGTTCACCATGCCATGAGCGACTTCGGCTAGGAAGGCGAAAGTCTGGGTCCAACTCTTCTATCGAGTTCTTCCTAAACCGGAATAAAGTTCGTGGATGAGAAAAAGTTCAGTACCCGATGGGCACAGGCATAAATACGTCTAATTACACGATGCAATTTCACTGGCTGCAGAACGCCTCGTTCGAGATAGACAAGAACGACAATAGTCTTCGCGAAGAGCCATTACACACCCACCGCCTGTTGGCAGATAGGCAGCCAGTCACAAGTTAGGGAGGCCCACCACCCAAATTAAAGACATGACGAAAACGGGTGTGCTGGGACTCGGATGTCCAGGCCACAGAGTGAGTCAACTGAGGTACAAATAACACCGTTCTACAACGTACTTCACGCTTCCCGGCTGAAATCACGTGATGTAGAATAATTCCCGTTGGTTATCAGAGAGCGAATGCAGAAGAAGAAACCCCTCTCAGTGATGCCAAATGACACAATCAGAAGGTTTAAACTGACATTTCTAAACTAGCATTCATTTGAATGACTGCGTGACAATGTGTGCGGACGGAAGGGCATTAGCCTAACCATAAAATTCAGTCTATCGCACCATTGTTCTCACTATCTTGATACACGCTTATGAGGACCTGGGCAATGTACAGCAAACATATCAGTCTTAAGTCACTTCCAAACATGCTAGTTAGTTAGTCGTCGGATCATCATCACTGTAAATTGGACATGTCCATAGTTGTTCCGATCTCTCCCAAAGTGCATCTACAATTACACTTCTGTTGACAGTACCAGTACCAGTCCTATTTTGGTTGACCATCATTCTTCTGCGCCCTCCAAAATGCTCACTTCTAGCAACACCGCATTTCAAACCTTGATCTTGAATTCTGGCCATTGAAAAGAAAGTATTCTCCACACATCTCACTCTCGAGTGATATATGTTTTAAGGAGTTTAAAACGTCAGCTTGATCCACTGCCCTATCGCCCTGTGTCACAATCGCGCATGACGCCAGTTGATCTGCTTTTTCATTGCCTCGAACACCCACATGCTCCGGCACGAAAATAAATGTAATCACTTTCAGCATCGCCCTTCTCAAGGCTTCAATCCATTGTTCGCGAACGAGACCCACTTGTACCTTCCTAATCATACCCATAGAGTCACTCAGGATTCAGACCCGTGTTACCTTCTGTGTGCCTACCTAGTCAAATACGAGGGTTACCGCCATAATGTCCATGGTTATGCTACTCGTAGTAACAGCAAAGGCTCCACTCTCTTCCATGATCGTTTTACCTGCGCACTAAGCTCAAGCACTGCGAGCATGTCTAATCACAGACTCATCAGTGTAAATCACATCCCTCTCTTTGGTATTCTCACTGACCAAAGCCTGCACTTCTTTCTCCACAGGTGGGACACTATTCTCGGCATTCCCTGCTAAGTGATATTACTACTCTCAAACAAGTTTCAAAATCTGTGGGTAGACTTATCCATTCCGCACCTGCTGCCACATCTTGCAATCTGCACACGCTTTGTATGACATCCTCAGCACGTTCCATCCACGACTTCCCTCTCTTCAGTCTTACCTTTAACTTTTTGTATTTCGGAATGAAATGGGTGTTCCTTATCTGCATATATTTAAAAGTACGCCCGTGCACGGCAATACTGTAATCTGTGCTCTGCTGTTGGACAGTCAAGTAGGTACCTCATAGCTCTTGTCGATGTGTCTCTTGTGCACCCAAGAATGAAACATGCTGTCTTCGCAGACATCTCAAGATGATCTCTTCTTGTACATCGAACCGTTTATCTAAAAAAATAATTGATATCTCACACATGACAAGCGTGTTCCGATGGTATTTTTGTCGGAGATTAAGTCTTTTCTTACATATCTCACACATGACAAGCGTGTTCCGATGGTATTTTTGTCAGAGATTAAGTCTTTTCTTACATATCTCACACATGACAAGCGTGTTCCGATGGTATTTTTGTCATAGATTAAGTCTTTTCTTAAATATCTCACACATGACAAGCGTGTTCCGATGGTATTTTTGTCAGAGATTAAGTCTTTTCTTACATATCTCACACATGACAAGCGTGTTCCGATGGTATTTTTGTCAGAGATTAAGTCTTTTCTTAAATATCTCACGCGTGACGAGCTTGTTCTGGTGTTTTTTTTTTGGGTCAGAGATCAAGTCTTGTAGCATATACTCATGGTAACACGGTCCTAGATACAACTATGGTGTGGGTTGCTTGTGGTTTAACAATTATTGATTTACTAAATGAAGCTATCTACCCCATTGCTGTGTGTGTGTGTGACGGACTGCGCATTCTATTATTGTGGAAAAACATTTAAGGAAGGGAGTGAGGAGGTGGCCTCTGTTTTAGTTATTTTACAGTACTAAATGCTATTTTCTGTTTTCTACGGGGTGGGGAGAGGTGAAACTTTACAACCCCCACCTTTCTTTCAAATCTACGTTCTTGATGGTAGAAACATTCCCTTGACGTTCAAATACATCTCTGAGAAAGCTCCCTGGGATAAACGAAATATTTTGTTCTATATGTTTGTTTGTTATAAGTATCATAGTTGTTACTACTATTTTATCTTGCAAGGATTATTCACATTCCCTTCTATTTTCTTTACATTGATTTTCAAATTGTATTCTTGTTTTTGTTTAAAAGAAAGAAAAGTTTAGTTGTAGAACACAAGTGTGAGAATCGGGTATTTGGAAATGTTTAGTTGGAGAACACAAGTGTGAGAATCGGGTATTTGGAAATGTTTAGTTGGAGAACACAAGTATGAGAATCGGGTATTTCGAAATGTTTAGTTGTAGAACACAAGTGTGAGAATCGGGTATTTGGAAATGTTTAGTTGGAGAACACAAGTATGAGAATCGGGTATTTGGAAATGTTTAGTTGGAGAACACAAGTATGAGAATCGGGTATTTGAAAACGGGACATGAATAGTTGAGTGTATGGCAATCTTTCAGAGATAAAAACTATGGAACAAAGGGTAATTGTAGAGAGTATCAATACTGCTAGCCTTAGATGTGAAGATTACCGTTGATCTGTGATAGACTGATGAAGTTACTAATAATACACATTCATTATAATCTCAAGGGCTTGATCTCCAGTCCAGATCATGGTTGTTGAACAAGTGTGTCACGCACACAAGAACTATAGATCCATTGAACAAGTTGTCATCACGCAGTAGCGGTATGGAGCTGTCATTTACAGAAGAAATCAATGAAACGTGTAAGCAAGGCTACTATGTCCTGCAGCTAGTAATGAATGTATTTGACATTCATTACACTTGTTTTTGATGTTTTACATGAACACAGCAGACGGGCTATCACTAAGACTAAGGGGCTATGAGGTGTAAACACGAACACATACACATTAGAATACACTAGACATTTTCAACGTTTCGAACCGTTATGTCTTTCTCAAGAATATATAAAACAGTGAAAAACATAGAAAATAGTGAAAACAATGTTACCACCACAGAGGCACTATTGATATGTAACTTTTCTTTCATTACTGCGTGTTTTCCTGTTAAGGAGTGCAGGGAGGCTGTTAATGCTGCGTTGCCAAAGCTGTCGCCGCGACGTGTACAGAAACAATTTTTTATTGCACCTCTGAAAGATAAAAATCCTTGTCCCAACCGAGGACTGCAGCAGAGACCTCAGGAATCTGAGACCGGCGTTCTAGTAGTACGGCGATGCGATTCACTGACATGTAATTGACATGTAAACTATACAAAGCTCAAGAGCACTGATGTATGTGGAAACATGTATTCATGGAAGCGGGTTTTATTGAAAATTGGACGGGATATGATAACAGATCTAACAAATTATTATCCAATACAACATGGATAGCAATACGATAGGAACTACATCGAAACAAATTTAAACACTGACTTTGCTTTAGTTAAAAAGAAAACATATCTACTATGGCTTGGCAAACATTTAGGAGCATTTTATCTGCCTCTGTTATGGCTTCTGTTTCTGCTTTAATAGGCCTATGTGTGGAATGTTTGCCTGTGGGTATGGATTTCTCGATTTATTTTTCATCTGGTATTACTAGATATATATATATAAAGGATATACGAAGAAGAAGAATACAATGCAGTTAGTTCCACTATTGAGAAGTAATCAAAATACAGAAAGGCATGGATGAATGAACAAATGTGCGTGTCAGATCTGCTTTAAAACTGTATCGGTATGTCTGCTGAAAAGATCAATAATCAAGTTGACATTCGTTGTACGGAGATCTATGACATCCACATGCCAAGCTTCGCTGGTGTTATATTTACCAATGCTATTGTCAAAATGTCACCTGACAATGAGCACGTAACTGATGTATGCAAATTTCAGAATACCGTAGGTAGTTAATGAGTTTACCTCTCGTTTGGAGAGGCACGCTTCTTTCAACCAGAGGACAGCAAAGTCCAATTAGGTTATATCAGGACGCACTACCATAAAATATTAGAGGTAACAAAGACCCCAATGATGATATCATTTCAGAATACCTACGACGACAAACTGCTCAAGTATGACCCACTCTGTTTGGAAAGGTATGGTTATCAATAAAATAGAACAGCTTATATATATTTAATAAAAAAAGCCGGGAAAGATACAACAATGAGGTATCGGCTGCAGTAACACACATAAAATAGAACCGTGTGTTATCACAATTATAGTTATAATAACATGATTCTATCAGTTCGATCTGCAAATAATGCCACAAGGGGAGGGCATTCAAAGAGAAACAACAACTTCAAAGGCGTAATAAGATTTATAAATGACAAAGGTAACCCGGAACTGTATATTGTAAATAGACGCAATTGTAGTAAAACTCTTATCTATAGACAAAATTTATCTTGTCTATTATCTAAAACTATTATCTAAAACAGCTAGAGAAACTATGGCAGGGAACTAACATAAGAACCAAGTTGTGTTTACTACGAACATGTGTGTTTCTTGTGGCGACATATGGATGTGAAGCATGGACACTAAATGGTAACCAAGAATGAGAATAACAACATTTGAATGAACGTGCTATATAAAACTTCTGAGAATACCTTGGACAGCAAGGAAAACAAACCAGGAGGTGTTAAGAACAACGCACAGAAAGGCTGGCTTCTGAACACCATATTAAAGAAAATAATCTAGTTTTTTCCCCCGGTCATATTAAGAGACACGACAGCACGGAGAGAGTGTTACTGGAGGGGATGATGAAGACAACAGGGACAAAGGCGTCACGTAACGTGAATCTGTCTTGATATTACTAGTCACCAATATCTTGCTTTTAACAATGTTAATTTCCATGCCATATTTCCGACTAACGTCTTCCAACTTTGAGGTGAGCTCCTGGAGTTCAGAATCAACATAACGCAAGTTCCAAGAGATCGACATAACGCAAGTTACAAGAGATCAATATCATCGACATAACGCAAGTTACAAGAGATCAATATCATCGACATAACGCAAGTTACAAGAGATCAATATCATCGACATAACGCAAGTTCCAAGAGATCGACATAACGCAAGTTACAAGAGATCAATATCATCGACATAACGCAAGTTACAAGAGATCAATATCATCGACATAACGCAAGTTCCAAGAGATCAACATAACGCAAGTTACAAGAGATCAATGTAACCGACATGACACAAGTTACAAAGTGGTCGGTCAACTTCTACATCCGAGAGTAGTTGGGAGCCACCGAGTAAAATTCTGCCCATAGAAATTCTACACCGGAGTCATCGGTCGAACTTACTCGTAGTTGGACAACCGTTCGCCTACATTGTACTGGCAATATGATTGAATGTATTAGTTGTTGGTAGCATATTATATTTATGACACAGCGATCAACTCAGCGTTTTAGGCTGATGTGATTTCTAGATAATATAAATATTTTCAGTAGGTTGCTATTGCCAATTGAAGGTTCGGATGCAAAGGTTCGCATGTGGCGGGGATTGAACCTAATACCAAAACCGACACTGTGCTACCAATGCCAGTCCTGGACCCTGAAAGAGAAACTAGTAAAAAAAACTCGCCGTATGCCAAATGAAGTGCATGGGAAAAGCACCGCGGTAACAAAAAGAGATATAATAAACAATAACATTATAGGAAATATGGTGAAAACAACATCGTGCAAATAATACATAGACATACAAAATATCAAATGGTGGGGTCACCTAAACAGAATGGAACCAGATCGCATTCCATCGGTAGCCTTCAAATAAAAGATGATCTGAAAAGAGAAACCAGGGGAAGACCCAGACTCAGATGGATAGATGACATCAGATAAATACTAGAACACCAAGGCTACACTAAGGCACCGGCATCTCAGCTATCATAAGAAAGAAGACTTCGGCTTCCCATGACGCCTTGCGGAACACATGGATATGACAAGACAAGACAAGATAAGACCAAAACCGTTCTAGATGCGCCACAGATATAGACCGGATGTAGTAGTTGTACTAAAATGTGATTCAGCAATGGCTTAAAAAAATGTCCACAATATGCCTTAATTATCAATTAGCTTCTAGGCCTACTAACCTACGGGAGTAAAGTGCCTAGACATTTAGAATGGATACATTGAAGAGTGGTGCAAATTAAGAGTAACAGTGAAACTAATGTTTTTAAAAAGATAGAAGAGGATTCATGGACAGCAGCGCACGCATTAAACGCAAACATCAATACGTGTCCAGGAAATCAGGAACAAGTTAGGCAAAATTATCATGTCAATAAAAATATTAAATTAGGAACATGGAACGTAAGGAGTCTAAATCATGGACAACAATACACTGTAACAAAAGATGATGGTATCAAAGGCTGATTCTGGAGGGCTGAGTGTCAGGTGAGAGAAAAAGAGGAAGACCAAAAAGACGACGGACCATCGTCATTGAAGAATGTATGCACATGTCTATGGCCAATGCAAGCCTGCTTACCGGGACAGAGAGGCGTTCAAACTATCCACGATGAATAGACGAAAACAAAGTTCTGGAAAGAATATGTCACTTGATTTATCAATTATCTTCTAGTCTTTGCTTGACAAAGATACTTTTGTAAACACGTTGATTTAATCTGTGGTTTTTAATTATCAAGAAAATATATAATTTCGTGTTATAATAAAGACCGCGGTATAACTCTATACAGATAAAAAATCTTCAAACAATTCGAATGAAGTTTACAGGTATCGATAAAAATGAATAATGAATAGACTTTATGGGACTAAATAGAGGATTTGCAAATCGTCATGGTTCTCGGCCTGTGAAGTTCCCCATGCAGGAGCAGCGCCGGATTCTGAACCTCGAGTTAAAATCCACACCAGCTGCTGGAGGTCCCTGTAGTCTACCTTGTGAAGTCAGGAGGCAGAAGAGAAAAGCAACTGGCCAACCAGACACAACGACAAACCATCTAAACAATGCATATGGAGTTAATAACAACAAAAACATAACTAGAAAACACCTCGCACCAGAAAGAGATGAGATTAGTATTTGCTGCAAATAGGGAACCCACACAATAAAAAATTAACCATCAAAATGCAAGAATATCAATATTTTAGAGTTGACAAGAAAGATCGGACAAAAGGTGGCATACTAACATTGGTCAAGAATAACATCGATGCCCTAGAAACAAAAACACACAAAGAAGGTGCTGAATACCAGACAATTCATATAAAGAACAACGCCCTTGAACTTTACATATTAAACTTCTACTGCCCAAATGACATCTTCAGAATTAACATCTCCAACAAACACTTCCTGGTAGTGGAATACTCTAACGGCCACTCCCAAAGCTGGGGATACAACAATTTAGACAGAAGGGGAGAGGGGATAGGAAGCTGGAAGACGACAATAACTTAATCATTCGCAATAAATAAAGGATTCATCAACTTTCTACTAAACAAAGATGACATAGCACCCCCACCCCAGACATGGTATTCTGCACCCTAGAACTGGCCGGATTAGTAGCAAGAACTGGCCGGATTAGTGGCAAGAACTGGCCGGATTAGTGGCAAGAACACTAGGTGAACAACTTGGTGGCAGTGATAATTACCCAGTTATCATCCACGTGAACAAAACAATAATTACAAGACCAGCTAAGCCAAGATGGAACTACAAGAAAGCAATCTAAGACATCAATAAAAACAGAGCAAATCTACTGACAAGAGACATACAAGTAACAGGCAGAGATATTAACACAATTATCAAGCACATAATTATAAATGAGTACTAAAGGCAGCTGAAGGGAGAATAATAAATACTAAGTATTATACAAACATGTATACATGCTACATTTTCTCATGACCATAGAAAACTGGCATCTATTTCTGACAGACATAGTCAATTTTCAAACGAACGAAATAAGCAGTGAATTAATCGTAAGAAAGTACATAAAGTGTTACGATGGTAAGTAGAAAATATTGAAGAGTGGTATGAAACATGTCATGGGGATGAGAAAGATCATAGCTGGAAGGGTCCAGCAAAGTAAGAGGTGACCGACATAACATAGCGAGAAGAAATGGTGAACACAACAGCGATATTTAAAATGATAAAATGGAATTCAATGTAAAAAATGTAAAAATTGGTTACTTATCTAATTGTGAGTCTGGCTGGAGATGTAGTCCGGATGAACGAAATGCTTCGTGTAATGGTTTATTGCTTAGCTGTGTTATCTGCACCGTTAGGCCTGATACATTCGACGTCAGAAGCTTCTGGGTCACATTGATAATTTTTGGGATGGGACAGCCAACCCAAACCTTTGTTCGCCGGCTCTTACGACATGTATGGAAGGTAAACAGTGTTGCTATTCTTTGTCCCCCTCCACCCTTTTCGTGACCCGGGACACACTGTAGTACTTTTTTCTTGAATGGTCCGACGGGTGACTTGAATTACTATTTACCGCCGAAGACGGATGTGTCGGCCATTGTCGCAAATAAAACGGCGACACAACGCATTTCCATTCTCTGGACTACATCCTGCTGGAAATCTAGTAGGACCATGGTCTTGCTATAAGGGAGATCCAGTGGGAGTTTGAGAATGAACGCTGAAGAAGAATTACTATTTGTGGTGCTGGAAAATAATTCAAGAACTCAACAATATAAACGAGAATGCTCCAAATTAATAAGTGCAAATAGAACGAAAGTAGAATAGCCTGTACAGAAAGCACGACCACTGATGATACTTTTCCGGTATAACTAATGAATACAAGGTTCCAATTTACGCCACATAATCTTGGAGTACAAGAACAATCGATAACAGAGTAGAGTCAGCCAGGCGTCAGTGTGTTATTTAGTGAGTCTTGTTCCCAGTGTTTTCGTTGTAAAGACGTTCTCATTTGTGATGGGAATTTATCGAAGTGTCATTTAATAGAGTAGTGCATAGTCAGACAACTAAATAAGAACTATTTGATGTGCGAGTAGAATGTTGGTTGGAAAAGGTACTAGATCTTATATCGTGTGAGACATCATGTACTATATAATTAACTTGGGCAAACATTACGTCTGGGAAAAACAGTTAGCAGAAGATGGGATGTTCCAAAAACGGAAAATATTTCGGTTCACTCACAAACACAGAAAATGGCAATAAAACAATACATTTGATCATTTTAGCGTCCATTCATTCGCCTCCGACTCTGTCCGTGTGTTGTTGATACTTTATAGAGAAACACGCCCGTGTGTTATCGGGGCCAGGAAAGGGGAGTGAAGAATAGCGACACTGTTTACCTTCCACGCATGTCGTAAAAAGCGACTAAGGAGGTTATGGGATGGAGTTGGCTGTCTTATCCCATTTAGGATAAGTGACCCAAAGCCATGCTGAAGTCGGATATGTCAGGCAGAAAGGCGCAGATATCGCAGCAATGCTGTAAACCATGACACAACGCATTCCGGTCTCCAGACTACATCCTGCTAATCTGCAGGAGTTTGAGAACAAACGCAGAAGAAGAAGAATAGAGAAACAAAGCTCAAACCTGTAGCAACCCAGATAAAAAATTATGCAAATTTCCTCTGGAAACCGGCCATTTTAAAATGATTTCTAGTTTTTCTGGAAGTGTTTGCTTTTTTTTTTGACATAACTTTTTTATTTATTAAATGGATTTATTAATTTGGAGACAATAGAGATAAGTTGATGCTGGATATGTGGAGGTGTTGTTTGTTTGTGACAACGAAAATGGACAATGGTTATAATTACAAAAACAAATGCACATAAAGGGATTACGTAGCACGATCACCCTTAGGCCTCTCTGAAGAAAACCCGGCTCCTCAATTTACTCGCCATAACTGATAGCATTTACATCTATATCAAATATTATCTCACTCAACCCCCCGTACCTTGACCTACATTACCAACAACAATGAAGCCTTCAAAATCCTCTTCGTCGGAATCATCATCTCAAATGAAGAATTCAGGAAAAATGGCGTCACTGAAGTTAGTTCCACACGTTGTTGTTTGAAAGCGCCAGGAGACCGATTAAAATACAGTACAAGGCTTTCAAATACCACGACAGAATCAGGGATGATAACTCTAGAACATAGGTATTATAAAAGCATGATGGGAAATAAATATGGGAGATTGTTATCAGTGACAACAACTGGCGATCTAAGTGGTGAAAAAAGTTGACATCGGGAGTCTATAGAGATGGTAACTAGATGACTAAAGTTGACATTGGGTTTCTACAGGTTTTAATACATTTTAATACAACCTGCTTTGTTGATACTTGAAAGAAAAAGAAAGCATATGTTACACCCTGCGACCTGCTATGTTGAACACTGTGACCTGCTACGTTGATGCTTGAAAGAACAACTAAGGAGGTTTTAGGGGTGAGATTGCCTATTTATTTAATCTCGTAGGCTTAAGCATCCCATAATCCGTGCTTGAGTCGAGTATGCCCGGTCAAAAGGTGCATATATCGCATTCTAGCTGTAAATTATGACACAATGTAATTACTTCGTCAGATTAAATCCTGCAAACCTCCAGAAGCTTTGAGAACGAGCGCAGAAGAAGAGAAGAAGTTGGACCACGACAGTAGTTTCAAGAAAGCAAACGGAATCTACCAAGTCCAATTCTACAGATGAGCATGTCCACATCTGGAAACGACCTCCCAAATTTATAAACGTTCGATACATTGGACACAGTTAGTAGTGGACATCAGGCTGATTAGAAATATATATTGGGAACAAACTGCATCAATAAGGTGTGAAAACAGTTACTCACCGTACATAGAAATAAGAGGGGTAAGGCAAGGATGCATTTTATCACCAAGCCTATTTAATATCTACACAGAGAATATCTTTAAAAATATAGAAGAAATACCAGGACTCAAGATCAATGGGAAAATAATAAACAACATTAGATATGCAGATGACACTGTTCTTTTAGCAGAAAGTGAACATGAACTACAAAGACTAACAGATCAAGTCAATAAATCAAGTAATGAATATGGACTGGATATAAACATTCAAAAAACAAAAACCATGATAATCAGCAAAAACACAGAAGAACAGGAGGTAAACATAAACATACAGGGAGAGAAACTACAACAAGTAAAACAGTATCAATATCTTGGACACATAGTCACAAATGAGGGCAGATGTGAAACAGAAGTTAAAAGGAGAATAGGAATGGCTAAAAGTCGTTCAATTAGGAATGGTTCAATTTCCGTTAGTCTCAAGAATTTTAAAAAAAATTGTCCTCTGGCTTCCTACTTAAATTTACTTGTATATAAACAATTATTTGAAGCAAAATTGTATTGTCTTTCTATGTTATCCATGTTTACAAGAAGACCTATCGGCCCTTGTATAACTAATACGGATATTATGTTATGTGTTTGTTGTTACTGAGGATATTTCAATACCTGTACGGGATGTTTGTTGTTGTTGTAATAGTCCTTGTCTCGATTGGTCCGTTCGGGTGACTTTGTGTGCACGATGTGAATGGCTTGATGAAATCGCATCTTTTTTTGGAGATGCGGTTAGTCAAGTACTGAAAAACGCGTGTGCAATTGTTGCTAGGCGATTTGGTGCCGTAGAACGGACTGGTTCAATTCCCGTTAGTCTCAAGAATTTAAAAAAAATTGTCCTCTGGCTTCCTACTTAAATTTACTTGTAGGTAAAGTCAAAGGGAAGCGAGCAAGAGGTAGGCAGAGATGCAAGTGGGAGAGTAACATTACACGATGGACAGGTTAGTCTAGCAGAGTGCACCACCAAGACAAGAGACAGGAGATGTTGGAGATACGTTGCAGCCAACCTTCGTTGCGGAGACGGTACTTGATGATGATGAGTATTGGACATTCTGGCAAAGTCAACATACACAGTACACACTCCAACGTCCAAATTCTGCTGATAGTATAAATCTGGTTTGAGTAGGCCAGAAAATCTGGTCTGTATAAATCTGGTCTGAGTATGCTGCGTCTGTTTTCCTCATACTTGTTGAACGTGTCAATCTTCTGGATCAGAACTCATCTGTGAAGAATAATTCACCTGCACATATATAACAATAGTGTAGTAGTTTACAATTCACGGGGATCGAAAGAGACACAGAAATAACAATACCATTTTACATAGCAATACCTGTTCATTCATTGACATACAAATAAAGACAATGCATAGCTGTGTACTTTTCAACATCCGCAATGAAGATATGCAATCAATAATGAACATACATAGTTATTGATTATGAGCGGGGCATCATTGTTCTCTGAGCAATCCCATAGGTGTTTACTCTACATTCGTAAATGTCGAATAGTATGCTTGCTAATAGTACCGCTGACCTGCCGGGTAAAAACACTCCTTGCTCTACCACACAGGTGTCCAATCTTACTTGTTTAAATGCGAATTCTACCAATCACTTAATAGTGATTTACCTTTCGTTACTGTATGTTTTCCTGTGAAGGAGTGCAGGGAGGTTTTCTATGGGCTGTTGAAAAAAGGACGCTTTGCCATAGCAGACGCCGCGACATGTACAGGAAGGATTTTGATTGTACCTCCGAAAGAACAAAATCCTGTCCCAACCGTGGATTGAACCCGGGACCTCAAAGGTCCTAGAACGGCATGCTAACAACACAGCCATGCGTTCCACAATCACTGAATAGATCGCCATAAATCTCAATGTCAACATATAAGAGACGATCAGAATTTTGTACACCAATGAGGCAAACTGGCCATGGGCTTCTAGTTCAATGTGCAAAAAATAAGGGCCACTGTCATATTTCTTTTACAGGCATACCGTCGGAGATTCTTAGCATATCGACTACGGAAAGTAGGGGGTGGGCTAGGCTGATAACCTGTGAAACAATCATAATTGTCACATCTTATATCAATTCCTTACTTTTGTCGCCTATCGAATTAATCTCCTGCCGAAGACGGATGTGTAGGGCCATTGGCGAAAATAAAACGGTGACACAACACATTTCCATTCTATGGACTACATCCTGCAGGTAACCTAGTAGGACCATTGTCATGTTGCAAGAGATATCCAGTGGGAGTTTGGGAATGAACGATGAAGAAGAAGAAGAAGAAGAATTAATCCCCATTGGTGACGAAGGCCAGCGTATGTCGTACCTGTGTCTTTTTGTGGATGACTCCTAGATGTCGGGGAATGCTAGATGTGCCTTAGCTGCGGATGTGGAAGACTCCTAGATGTGCCTTAGCTGCGGATGTGTAGACTCCTAGATGTGCCTCAGCTGCGGATGTGGAAGACTCCTAGATGTGCCTTAGCTGCGGATGTGGAAGACTCCTATTTGTGCCTTAGCTGCGGATGTGGAAGACTCATAGATGTGCCTTAGCTGCGGATGTGGAAGACTCATAGATGTGCCTTAGCTGCGGATGTGGAAGACTCCTAGATGTGCCTTGGCTGCGGATGTGGAAGACTCCTAGATGTGCCTTGGCTGCGGATGTGGAAGACTCCTAGATGTGCCTTGGCTGCGGATGTGGAAGACTCCTAGATGTGCCTTGGCTGCGGATGTGGAAGACTCCTAGATGTGCCTTAGCTGCGGATGTTGTTGACTCCTAGATGTGCCTTTGCTGCGGATGTGGAAGACTCCTAGATGTGCCTTGGCTGCGGATGTGGAAGACTCCTAGATGTGCCTGAGCTGCGGATGTGGAAGACTCCTAGATGTGCCTTAGCTGCGGATGTGGATGGCTCCTAGATGACGGGGAATGCTAGATGTGCCTTGGCTGCGGATGTGGAAGACTCCTAGATGTGCCTCAGCTGCGGATGTGGAAGACTCCTAGATGTGCCTCAGCTGCGGATGTGGAAGACTCCTATTTGTGCCTTAGCTGCGGATGTAGAAGACTCCTAGATGTGCCTTAGCTGCGGATGTGGAAGACTCCTAGATGTGCCTTAGCTGCGGATGTGGAAGACTCCTAGATGTGCCTTAGCTGCGGATGTGGAAGACTCATAGATGTGCCTTGGCTGCGGATGTGGAAGATTCCTAGATGTGCCTTGGCTGCGGATGTGGAAGACTCCTAGATGTGCTTTGGCTGCGGATGTGGAAGACTCCTAGATGTGCCTTGGCTGCGGATGTGGAAGACTCCTAGATGTGCCTTAGCTGCGGATGTTGTTGAATCCTAGATGTGCCTTTGCTGCGGATGTGGAAGACTCCTAGATGTGCCTTGGCTGCGGATGTGGAAGACTCCTAGATGTGCCTGAGCTGCGGATGTGGAAGACTCCTAGATGTGCCTTAGCTGCGGATGTGGATGGCTCCTAGATGACGGGGAATGCTAGATGTGCCTTGGCTGCGGATGTGGAAGACTCCTAGATGTGCCTTAGCTGCGGATGTGTAGACTCCTAGATGTGCCTCAGCTGCGGATGTGGAAGACTCCTAGATGTGCCTCAGCTGCGGATGTGGAAGACTCCTAGATGTGCCTTAGCTGCGGATGTGGAAGACTCCTAGATGTGCCTTAGCTGCGGATGTGGAAGACTCCTAGATGTGCCTTAGCTGCGGATGTGGAAGACTCCTAGATGTGCCTTAGCTGCGGATGTGGAAGACTCCTAGATGTGCATTGGCTGCGGATGTGGAAGACTCCTAGATGTGCCTTAGCTGCGGATGTTGTTGACTCCTAGATGTGCCTTTGCTGCGGATGTGGAAGACTCCTAGATGTGCCTTAGCTGCGGATGTGGAAGACTCCTAGATGTGCCTTGGCTGCGGATGTGGAAGACTCCTAGATGTGCCTGAGCTGCGGATGTGGAAGACTCCTAGATGTGCCTTAGCTGCGGATGTGGATGACTCCTAGATGACGGGGAATTCTAGATGTGCCTTGGTTGCGGATGTGGAAGACTTCTAGATGTGCCTTGGCTGCGGATGTGGAAGACTCCTAGATGTGCCTTGGCTGCGGATGTGGGAGACTCCTAGATGTGCCTTGGCTGCGGATGTGGAAGACTCCTAGATGTGCCTTGGCTGCGGATGTGGAAGACTCCTAGATGTGCCTTGGCTGCGGATGTGGAAGACTCCTAGATGTGCCTTGGCTGCGGATGTGGAAGACTCCTAGATGTGCCTTAGCTGCGGATGTGGAAGACTCCTAGATGTGCATTGGCTGCGGATGTGGAAGACTCCTAGATGTGCCTTAGCTGCGGATGTGGAAGACTCCTAGATGTGCCTTAGCTGCGGATGTGGATGACTCCTAGATGTGCCTTAGCTGCGGATGTGGAAGACTCCTAGATGTGCCTTAGCTGCGGATGTGGAAGACTCCTAGATGTGCCTTAGCTGCGGATGTGGATGACTCCTAGATGTGCCTTAGCTGCGGATGTGGAAGACTCCTAGATGTGCCTTAGCTGCGGATGTGGATGACTCCTAGATGTGCCTTAGCTGCGGATGACTCCTAGATGTGCCTTAGCTGCGGATGTGGATGACTCCTAGATGTCGGGGAATGCTAGATGTGCCGTGACTGTGGATGGGTCAACAAATCAGAAAGAAGTAAGGTGACATAGTTGGCTAAGAATTGTGTGCTCTGTCTCTGGCAGGAAGTGATAATCCTGGGATACTGGCGCACCGGAACTCTTCCCTTTGGGGACTAAACATAAATCCATAACACCCCCTTACACATCCATGCCGTTGAGACCTTAGATGAGTCCGGATATCGCCACAGGTACACAACTGAGAAGAACATGTGCTGCTGTCAGAGACACTATGTGCTGTCAATAGCTACCTGCTTACACCTAACGGGTTAGGCTGCCCATAAATTATGTAAGCAGTTTGTTTTCAATTTTTTTATTCCGTCCTCCCCCCCCCCCTGTCAACAACTCGTCAAGAATTCAGACACCATCCCCATCACGCATGCTTAATTATGTCCAAATTTGTTTACCCCTAACTATAAATAGAATAGTTTACAGAAAAAAAGTGAAAACAAAATCATTTCCTCCAGAATTTTATAACTATTTACAAATTAAAACACAATGTATTTGGTGTATACAAATAGTTCTGTGGCCGGCAACATTTGACAACCCCCTCACACCAACCCCTTGTCAACAACTGTCAAACGTTTTAATTACACCCCCCCACCCAATAGTTAATGTCATTTTGGACAGCCTCTAAAGGAATGATTTCATCATCATCATGTTCTTGATTAAACACGGTATATCCTAGATGCTACCGTCACGAAATGTCTTGATGTTTTGTCAGAATATTTGATGAGGACTCTATAGATAATATTGATGCTTGTATGGTTCGACTGACGTCAGCAACACCTAGGACACCATATTCATGAATAAATCACCCAGAACTGAGAACTACCAACAGGCTGGAACTAAATATACCATTATAGGTAATGTATTTATAGGTCTCCATCTGCATCGACTCTCATCTCACTGTTCTCTGACTCTCTCTCTCTCTCACTTACGTGTCACGAACTTGCGTTGAATATCACAGACCAGTAAGCAAATCATGCCCCTTTAGTCGTAAACGATTTCTGTTGTTGTCCATCTATGTATCTATATAACTATCCATCCATTCACACATCCATCCATCTCCATCCACACATCAATCAATCTATCTTAATCCACACACATATCAATCTCAATCCACACATCCATCAATCTCCATCCACACATCCATCCACACATCCATCCATCTCCATCCACACATCCATCCACACATCCATCCATCTCCATCCACACATCCATCCACACATCCATCCATCTCCATCCACACATCCATCCACACATCCATCCATCTCCATCCACACATCCATCCACACATCCATCCACACATCCATCCATCTCCATCCACACATCCATCCACACATCCATCCACACATCCATCCATCCCCATCCACACATCCATCCATCTCCATCCACACATCCATCCACACATCCATCCATCTCCATCCACACATCCATCCACACATCCATCCATCTCCATCCACACATCCATCCACACATCCATCCATCTCCATCCACACATCCATCCATCTCCATCCACACATCCATCCATCTCCATCCACACATCCATCCACACATCCATCCATCTCCATCCACACATTCATCCACACATCTATCCATCTCCATCCACACATCCATCCACACATCCATCCACACATCCATCCATCTCCATCCACACATTCATCCACACATCCATCCATCCCCATCCACACATCCATCCATCTTCATCCACACATCCATCCACACATCCATCCATCTCCATCCACACATCCATCCATCTCCATCCACACATCCATCCACACATCCATCCATCTTCATTCACACATCCATCCATCTATGCGAGTGTAAAACATTGTTTTTAAAGAATGTGAAATAAAACATGTATCGCTTTAATGTGTTCTCTTCCAATTTATTACGGGTGTGTGAGTACAGCCATGTATTACTGGTGTGTGTGAGTACAGCCATGTATTACTGGTGTGTGTGAGTACAGCCATGTATTACGGGTGTGTGTGAGTACAGCCATGTATTACGGGTGTGTGTGAGTACAGCCATGTATTACGGGTGTGTGTGAGTACAGCCATGTATTACTGGTGTGTGTGAGTACAGCCATGTATTACGGGTGTGTGTGAGTACAGCCATGTATTACGGGTGTGTGTGAGTACAGCCATGTATTACGGGTGTGTGTGAGTACAGCCATGTATTACTGGTGTGTGTGAGTACAGCCATGTATTACTGGTGTGTGTGAGTACAGCCATGTATTACTGGTGTGTGTGAGTACAGCCATGTATTACTGGTGTGTGTGAGTACAGCCATGTATTACTGGTGTGTGTGAGTACAGCCATGTATTACTGGTGTGTGTGAGTACAGCCATGTATTACGGGTGTGTGTGAGTACAGCCATGTATTACTGGTGTGTGTGAGTACAGCCATGTATTACGGGTGTGTGTGAGTACAGCCATGTATTATGGGTGCGTGTGAGTACATCCATTTATTATGTAATACATAATAAATATTTATGTAAATGCCGAAGTACAAAATCAAGTATTTCGCCTTATCACAGGTGCCATGAAGCCCTCGCCCATAAATTAAATGGAAAAAATTACAAGCATCACCCCCTTATCATACAGGCGAGACACTAAGACATTGATCCATGCAGCAAAGTATAAGAGCATGTCATTACATCCAATGAAGGCCAGATTCAGTGACCTAGCCAGTGTAAGGCTGAAGAGAAAAAGTTATATTCACCGATCCAAAAAAAATTAACAGAAAATATAAGGACGAATTACCAAAGATAACAAAATTAATAACAACAATATTTTCCCCACTTTCCCAGAAGCAATATCAAAACATCACTATTAGAACCACCATAAACAACAACTACACTATGGGAGAACTGAATACATTTCAAAAGAAAACAATAGTATGCAACATTATTGAAGATATGTATGGATAAGATATAAGCATGGATACAAGTATATTCTGACGGATGGAGGTCCTGGAGTTTACATAAAATATCAAGAAAAAGAAAATGAATCCAATGTTCATCAACTGGAATATTCTGCTTCAATTACTCTGCAGAAAAACATGGCTGCAGAAATAATTCAAAGCACAAAATTATGTCAACAGGTGGTGTGTCTTAATAATGCAATGTCTGTCAGTGATAAACTGCCAGACCTGAAGCCATATGAGAAGTGAGCACTCAAAAACTGTTAGTACTACAGTGGGCACAGTCCCACAATGGCATACCAGGAAATGAAGAGGCAGATATGCTGACACAGAATGGAGCAACACAGGAACAAAGAGACCAAGACATCACTTACCAAGAAACGAGGACTTTCATCAAAGCTATCAGGAAAGTCGACCACCCAAACTATCACTATCTTGACATAGCAGAGCAGGTTATCATCTTCCACATCAAAATTTTACACAGCAGACTAAATATCCACGTAAATAGACTAAGACTAGTTCCATCACCTCTGTGTCCAAGTGGGCAGGAAGCACTGACAGCGAAACATATGATGCAGCACTGCATGACACTAAACAAGTTAAGGGAGAAACACCGACCCACAGAGACGGATATCCACAGAAATATGTATTGGAGAACCGAGGATTCCTCAAATACAGCAGCATACATTAAGAAAACCGAACTTGCTGTGTAGACATGTCAAATTCTGAATGAAAAGAAAAAGAAGAAGATACCATAGATCAAAGTTATCCAGAAATCATGCTGTAATCGGATGTGTCAGGCCGAATAACACATATATTACAGCCAAGCTGTAAACCATGGCACAGTGCATTATGTTCTCTTGACTGCATCGTGGTAATCTGCAGGAGTTTTAGAACGAACTGAGAAGAGGTTATTATCCGTAACCATATGGAAGCTAGCTGCTTGACGAGAAGGTTTGGCTTAATCTAGTCAACAGAGACGGGAGACTAAGACTTGTGTCCTTCTACATTCAGGCGAGACCACACACTCTTACAAGCCTTCTACATTCAGGCGAGACCACCCCATCGAGGCCAGAACCTTGAAGTGGTGATGGGGCTTAGTTCAGCCATCAGAGGCTGGAAACTAAGACTGGTCGGGCACTCCCACTCGAGCAGGACCATAGTCCGGCCCAAGTAAGCAGAGTGCTGAAGACGGAGGCAACCAGCCAAAAGGCGCACAGATAATCAGGTTGCCACGCATAAAACACAATGGAAACATGTCTGCATCTAATAAATGTTATGGTGCCTGCCCTGTGGCGGACGTTCAGGCAGGGACGGTGCCGGGCCCTATACCTCGAAAGGGCCCAACCTCAGTTACTGGAAGTCCTTCTCAATTGCCCCGAGGAGCCAGGAGGCAAGGGAATAGAGCTACTGGCCAAACAAACAAACGACCAATAAAAATAATGCACTGGAATGCTGAGGGTGTCAACAGTAAAAGAGATGGATACAGCAAAAAACTGGAACTTGAAAATGTCCTCAGTGAAGAACAAGTTAATATTTGCTGTATCCAAGAAACACACCTCAGCAGCGACATAGCCTTCAAAATCAGAGGCTACCAGTGCTACCGATCTGACCGAAAAGACAGGCGAAAGGGTGGAATTCTGACACTAGTTAAAAACAATATCAGCGCATGTCAGCTGGAAGTATACATGGACGGGGCAGAATACCAGATGCTCCACCTAAAAACAGACAGTGCAGAATTCCATCTCCTGAACTACTACTGCCCAAATGATAAACCATTGGCACTAGACACAATTCCAGATAAAGAAAGGCTTATGGTGTGTGGTGACTTCAACAGCCACTCTCAGAGCTGGGGCTACGATCATATCGACAAGAGAGGTGAGGAACTTGAGAGCTGGCAGGATGAAAATAATCTCATTCTTATTAACCAGCCAGCTGACTCACCAACCTTCTACTCGAGAGCATGGCACACCACCTCTACACCAGACCTGGCATTCTACTCACCAGGCCTGGAATGGAACATCACACGTGTCGTTGGAAATCAGCTTGGGGGTAGTGACCACAGACCAGTATTTCTGGAAATTCACAATGAATATACCAAGGACAGCAGCACGCTCACTAGGTGGAGCTATAAGAGGGCAGACTGGAAAATGTACCAGCATTTAACCAGTGTTCTAGCTAAGGACATGAACTTGGACAAAGACATCAATAGAGCAGTGAGTGAATTTAATAGATGTATACTACATGCTGCTAGTAAAACCATACCCAGGGGGGCACGCAAAAACTACAAACCCTACTGGAATGATGAACTGGAAAAGCTGCAAAATGAGATGGAAACATCTAGAAAGCAGGCTGAGAACAGACCTAGCCAAGAACATCACAACAAATATCAGCAAACAAAGGCTAAATTTCAAAGAGCCAAGTTACAAGCCAGACGGAACAGCTGGAAAGAAAAAACAGAGTCGCTGAACCTAGAAAGAGATACTAGGAAATTATGGAAACTTGTAAAACAACTAAATGATGAAGGTACAGGGAGAAATACCAGGATCACACTTTATAAAGATAAAAACATTTTAACAGTTAAACATGCAGCTGATCACTTTGCAGATTCCTTTGCAGAAGACAATAACGTCAAAGTCAGCCCAGACAAACAACAGGAGGTTCGAGCGAACCAGCAAAACATTGGACAAGACGAACCTATACCTGAAGTCATGGAGGCACCAATCACAATGAGAGAACTGGAGCATGCAATATCCAAATTGAAAATGAAAAAGTCCCCTGGAGCTGATGGAGTGTCCAATGAAATGATTAGAAACCTGGGAATTGCAGCAAGAGCAAAGCTGCTGCAAATCTTTAACACAAGCTGGTCCACAGGTAATGTACCACAGGCATGGAGAGAAGCAATAATGACACCTCTCCTCAAATCAGGAAAAGATGGCAACACAGTCTCCAACTACAGGCCCATCAGCCTCACAAGCTGTCTATGCAAAACAATGGAACGCATTATCAATCTTAGGATGCAGTGGTACCTTGAAAGTGAAAACCTTCTGGTATCACAGCAAGCAGGTTTCAGACAGTGCTACTCTACTGAAGATCAGGCAACCTACCTCTCCCAAGAGATTGAGGATGCCTTCCAAGATAAGAAACTGGTACTAGCAGCATGGATAGACCTTAGGAAAGCATTTGATAAGGTCTGGAAAGAAGGACTCCTAAAGAAATTGCGAAATTGCAGGGTTAGCTCAAGAATGTACAAATGGGTAAAAGCATACCTGCATAATAGAAGAGCCAGGGTACAATTAGATGGTCGCAAAAGCAAGAAAGTCCTACTGCGTCATGGAGTCCCCCAGGGAGGAGTCCTGTCACCCACACTTTTCTTGGTTTACATCAATGACCTAGTTGCTGAACTACCACACGGGATCAAAGTGGAAATGTATGCTGACGACCTGGTGATCTGGTGCACGGAAGAACATGCAACAGTGGCCACTAAACAAATACAAAGAGCTATCGATGCCATAACCTTATGGGCTAATAGATGGTGCGTCAGCATTAACACAGATAAGTGCAGCACTACACTTTTTACCCTCTCACCAAAACAAAAAGCCGGTCATATCAAAATAGATGGAGAGCTCTTGAAAGAAGACAAACAACCCACATACCTCGGAGTTACTTTTGATGATAAACTGACATGGAAGCAGCACATAAACAAAGCAACAACAAAAGCCAGGAGGAAGTTAGCTATCCTGAGAAAACTAAGTGGAACCACATGGGGAGCCAGTGGGAATATACTCAGTAAAGTTTACCAGCAAGGCATAAGACCACACCTGGAATATGGTTCAGCTGCGTGGTGTCCTGCATCAAACACCACATTGCAAGATCTAGATAAAGTGCAAAACCAGGCACTTAGAATAATGTTGGGAGCAATGAAATCAACACCCATAGCAGAGATGCAGAAAATGGGAAGAATGCAAACACTTGGCGAACGCAGAGACACAAAAGTACTAATTCAAGCGGAAAAGTTTCAGTGTATGCCAAGTCATCCAATGAAGGAAAGATTCCAAAACCTAGCAATGGGGCGACTGAAAAGAAGCAGCTTTATCCATCAAGCTAAACGACTCCGTAGACAACTTACAGACCTACCTGAAGTTGACAGCTCCTTAAGGTCTGTACCAGAACAAACCCCATGGAGTGAAAGGCATGGAATGCCAATATACATTCAGACCCATGTGAAAGGAATACTAAGCGAGGACGAACAGAACATTGTGCAGCGGAGGACAGTCACCCTCAGTTTCCTGGACGAGGAATATCCACAAGATATATGGGTCAGAGTATACACAGATGGGTCAGCACAGAATGCTGTGAGGAATGGAGGTGCAGGTGTATATATAGAATATCCACACAAGCCTAGAGATACAATCAGAACACCGACAGGAAAATTCTGTAATAATTATGATGCAGAAATCCAGGCATTTACTGTAGCAGCTAAAAAACTGCTGAACTCCAACTCTGACCTACAGCCTGTGGTATTCCTGACAGATGCAAGGTCAGTGCTTCAAGCTCTCCAGTCTGGAAAACTAACAGACTTGAAAAAACTACTTAGCGAATTGTCTTACCAGTATAGGGTAACCATGCAGTGGATACACTCTCACTGTGGAATACCAGGAAATGAAAAAGCAGACCAACTGGCTAAGGAAGGTGCTGCCGAAGATCAACCAAATATACCAATCACCTACCATCAGAAAAAACAGATGATCAAGTCAATAAGAAAGCCACAAACACCAACACAAGATGACTATCACATTATGAACAGATCAGAACAAGTTATAATTCTACGTCTCAGAACAGGACACAACCGACTCCGCAGTCACATGTATACAAAGTTCAAGATTGGCAACACGGCCATGTGTACATGTGGACAGGCAGTACAGAGTGCCAAACATATACTTCAAGAGTGTTCTGAGCATGAAACTCTGAGGCAGACATATTGGCCAGAGGAAACAACACTGGAATCAAAGCTCTATGGGACACTGTATGAACTACAAAAGACAGTGAGTTTTATTAAGGAGACAGAATTGCAGATATAGACATGTTTCAAGTGAACGAAAGAAGAAGAAGAAGAAGGCGAGACCACACACTCTTTACAAGCCTTCTACATTCAGGCGAGACCACACACTCTTACAAGCCTTCTACATTCAGGCGAGACCACACACTCTTACACGCCTTCTACATTCAGGCGAGACCACACACTCTTACAAGCCTTCTACATTCAGGCGAGACCACACACTCTTTACAAGCCTTCTACATTCAGGCGAGACCACACACTCTTACAAGCCTTCTACATTCAGGCGAGACCACACACTCTTTACAAGCCTTCTACATTCAGGCGAGACCACACACTCTTTACAAGCCTTCTACATTCAGGCGAGACCACACACTCTTACAAGCCTTCTATTGAAATTTCCACAAATTTCAATATTTAATGCTTGCTAATAGTTCGATTTTGATGATTTGCCTTTTTCCTTCCTATAAAATTAGTTTTCCATAATGTTTGCTTATGTCTAAAATGGAATAAAAAAATTGTTAACCTACAACCTGCCAGGCATTTCGCAAAATATCTCGGAGGATGGTTGAGCTTGGAAATGGCTAATGTACCGTATAATCTGAATTTGACAAAACCTACTGAAGTTCCATGTATGGATTGCTTGGAGGAAAGTAATCTTTTGTTTCCAACGCGCCTTCAAGAATTTCTTAACAGTGTCCCATCACGAGTACAAAATTGCCACCGCTCGTAGGCATTGATCGTTACAGGAGTAACTTGTAAAAGAGTAATTATCTTTTGCTACAACAACTGGTAACACACATTATAACACAAACAAATAGCTATTTCGACCAAAAAACCTCTTATTTAGACCACAAAATAAGGGATCGTACAATAATTACGTCCACAATTATAGGTGAAGGGGTCTCTAAAAGTTTGTCAGTTGCTGATAATTGTGGTGGTTGGGGGGGGGGGGGGAAGGGAAAAGGGGGAAGGAAGGGGAGTTTTAGACAAAAGTTGACGTCAACAAAGCGGGTTTCTGTACACCGATTAAATTTGTAACATTTTTTCTAAAAAAACTGAAAAAAATATGATTCTTATTTCGCACTTTTGTGCTAACAATTTTATTTAAGGGGGAGGGTACATATTTCTTTGACAGAATAAAGTTAGCGAGATCTCTAGATTTTTGACAAGTTTTTGACAAGGGGGAGGCAGTGGGCCAAAAATTGTGAAAAAAAGTGAAGTAATTTATGAACAGTCCCTAACACAGCAGTATTCACCTTCACATAATAATAGCTATCTGGGATAAATCCGGAAGAGTATACATTTTGAATCTAACGTTGTAAGAGAAGCTACACATGTCTCAATGTCGTTATGTTATGTTATGTTCCTCCAGGGCCATAGGCGGCGCATAGGACAGAAACCATAGCCTTCCATTTCTGTCTTTGTGTTGCCAGGTCTTTCAATTGTTGCGTGTTGTTTAGGTTCATTGACATGCCTTCTCTATTAATGGTTCTTAATGGAGTTTCTCTAGGTCTCCCTCTTCTTCTTACTCCAGGTGGCACCCAATATAGTGAATGTTGGGGAATTCTTAGGCTGTTCATTCTGAGAACATGGCCGATGTAAGTCCAACTCAATGTCGTACAGAAAGATAATGTAACATTCCCTAAAGTCGAAAGGGCCTTAAACCTTCACCATCGAGAGTGTTTAACATGTGCCCCGTACCTTTTTTCCGCAACTATTTGTAACCTTTGTACTATTTCATTCATAGCGGAGATGGATTTGAAACCCAACTCGCAGAACGATTATGTCGACATTAGCACAATATCAAATACCCACCTGGGACTCTTATGCTGACCACTTCAGCGGCACAGGCCATCGGTGTACCCGTTATGCCTAGGGGATTGCCATTAAGTCGTGCTTCTCTGATGATCGGCATGGGAACAGGTGTATCATCCGATTTAACAGGCGGCAGCCATTGAGGATTAAGGTTCGCCATTCATATGTGTGATACATGTCTTTCTATGTTCTATCACCTTTCTGTTTGTTTTGTTTTTTCGATATCACATGATATTACGTCAAAGCTATCTTTGGTTTTTGTTTCATCTTTGTTCTAATTTATTCATCATTTATATTCTTCCAGAGTTCCAGATTTATTCTGGGATATATTAATCCTGGAATATAGATTAATTCTATCTGTTATTATGTGAACGTGGATAGTGCTGTTTTCCTCGTCGTGTGTTATGTTGTGTTGTTGATCAAGGCATTTTTGTAATATGTCGACACATTCTTTGATTTATCCTTCTATGCAGTTGTGACCTCGGAAGATAGGGATGAAAGACTTGCCGCTAAAGTTTAACTAACTCAGTTCAGAACAGTTCATGGATTTATTCTTGCACTCAACACATCACATTTTATGATTAACAGCTCTAAACAAAGTTCGATACGAAAACATCAGACAGAGGAACTTTACTACACAAATTACTCACAAATGGTGACTTAATAGGTACAATTAACCAAAAGAGGAGGAGTTTCACTATTTTCCCCTTGTCCAAAACTGCTATCAAAATAGTCTCTAGTTAAACCTTGTTTCCTTATCGTCTATAGGTTTTTTTTAGTATGATTAGTTATTCCTCTAGGGCCAAAGACGGCACATAGGGCGGATGTCATAGATTTCCATGTCTCTCGTTTCATTGCAATTTGCTTTAGATCTTCATTGTTTCTGATACCGATGGTGAAACGCTCCCTTGTATTAGTTCTACCTAAAGTTTCTTTTGGTCTTCCTCGTTTTCTCTTTCCTTTTGGTGACCACATAAAAGTTTGACAGGGAAGTCTTTCAGTATCAATTCGTAGTGCGTGTCCGATGTATTTCCAGCGACGCTTTCTAATATAGGTGGATACATATTCGTGCTCTGAAGTCTGACCAACGTATGTTCAGTAGCCTTCTAAGACATTTATTTTCAAAGGTGTTTAGTCTTTGCTCTAATTTTGATGTTGCTTTCCAACTTTCGCATCCATATGTTAATGTTGGAACTATGCAGTAGTTAAAAGATTTTGAGTTTTGTGTTATTTCTTAGTGTTTTTGAATGCCAAATATTTGATAGTTTATTGAATGAGTTAGCAGCCAATGAAATACGGTGTGATACGAGTATTTCTGTTGATGAATCTCCTATTCTTGATTGACAGTCTATTATTAAAGTTCTTCCAATCAACATTATTTTCACGAGGATCAATACAGAAAGTCATAAATAAGGACGAATCCTTGTGTGTCCTAAAATTATTGTGGACGAATTAAATAAAAGGTCAACAGTTCAATAGTTAAATATTCAATCAGAAAAGTTCTGCGCAAGAGCGTAAAGTTATTGAAAAACCTTCGTTGATAATATCAGCATGGTAAAATATGATTCTAGTAGATTAAGTTGTAACTCGTGACGAGATATGGTACGGTTCCATGAAGATTCTACGCTGACAATATTAATATGGTAAATATTGTTCTTGGTGATCTTTTTCGACGATACCAACATTGTAAAAAAAATATGGTACTATGTGATCTTTGTTGACGATATGAGAATTGTAAAATATGATACTTGACTTCGTGATTTATGACCATTTATTTATAGACACTCCCATTTAATAGAACATGAACCTATCAGTGAACCCAGAAATGATCTCGATTGCTTCATAATAAAATATGTGGGTTTAACTACCACAAACTCTGCCTTCCCATTGGGCTATATAACATCAATCAATTGGCGAGTTGATATAAATGTTTTTTTTATGAAAGTTTAAAATGTACTACCTGACTTTCGATTGGTTCAGTTACATTGACAAAATGTCACTCTTTATTCAATATTATTCCAATTAATTCAAGAGCATTGAATACAAAATTACACTTGGTTCACACTAATTCTGACTTCTACAAAATATTACAGTCAATGTCAAACAGCACAAATTTAAACTGGAAATTTGATTGAATGATTAATCTATTTCTCACACGTTAATTTGCAATTTAATTTAATGTCATTGGACTAGTTCTTCAAATAAATTGTCTCCGCCTCTGTCGTAACTTCTCAATAATTTGATTCGTCGAATAACAATCAACCTAAGGTTCAGGGATTCCTCAAGGATTTGAGTTCATCACATAGAAAAGAAATTCATAAAAAACCATTACTTTCTACTCAGCTCAGTAATAAATATGTGTCCACCTATTTATTCAGACAGCATTTCAACCATCAAATCAGCATAGTTTTAGAATGCAAAGGCGTGGTTCTCCTAATTCAAAGTTCTGATTTTCATGATAATTTACTGCACAATAGACACGCCACTTGACGTATATACAATATTTAACGCTGCTTGAAAACTTGTTAGACAATTCAGATAACTTAACGGATTAGTGAACTCAAGCATACTTACAGGTTCTTAGTTCACCCAACATTAAATTACAATCCATCAATGAATAATTTCTACGGCACATATAACAAATAACTCTAGATGATGAGTGCACTTCAATTCTAACATTAATATCCATGGTTTTCGAAAATACAAAAATAAGTTCCTCTTGACGACATTACAGTAACTTTCTCTCTGCCAAACGGAAAGTCCACCGGCAATGATCTTTTGGTAACTACATTTCCAGCGTAGATTCTAGCGGCTTACTAATACAGCTGTAATTTTTATACTGAGCTCCACTTAACCTGATATTTTTATACTGAGCTCCACTCAACGTGATATCTTTCAATAAATTACTTTTTGTATACCACTCTATAGACACAAGATAGCAATTTACGTTTTCACGAAGTTTGGTTCATAAAATCCTTACATTTTAGTTCTAATTGTTACTCCAACACTCAATTCAGACAGTTCATGATGTTTACCCTATCGTTTTCTGTCTCACATTTGTTTATTCAAACTAACTTTGTTTCAGTTTTCTCGGGCAAATTAACAATTAACCCGTCTCAGTTACTATTTTAAACATCAAAATCACTTGTTTCCCTCTCCAAACTACTTTATTCGACAAGGTGAAATTGTCAATCACGAGAAAGTTCACCTCGTATTCCGTATTTCGTTTTTCTTTAGCAGCCATCTTTCCTTGTGTACAGGTCACTTTAATCTGAATATCCGACAATGTCAATTTTTATTAATTTTCACTTACTTATGTCCAGTTAATTACCTAAGTTATATTTCTTTGATCATACAGTTTAGTTTTCTCACTGAATCAATGATTAGTTTTAGTTCCGTACTGGAATTCTATTACATTTTTTGTCAAAACGTTGATTTGTGTGTTGTAAATCAGTGATTAACAAATCGTCATTGCCCTGTTCCAAGTTTTGCCAATTGGATTATAGTTTAGCTGCAGCGATTAATTATTATCCACTGAACACTACATCACATTGAGTAAAGCAAGCATCTGAGCTACCAAAAGTTCTGGAGAACCACCCAATCAAATACAATTCTAGAAAAAAAATACCAATTAGAAAACACCTGAAATCGCAACACCGCCCTTGGCATAAGGAACATAAGTGTCAAACTCGTACACCCTGGGATATAAGATATATATCATACATGACCTCTGATATTAAAGGAACAAAATTTTAGTAAACTGTTCATCTTCTGCATTTTACATCATGTTCTCCCTGTAAAGGATAAAATTTAAAAAATTTAAAAAATTGGGGGGGGGGGGGGGTAGGAGGATGTCAGTGCCTTGCGTTTTCTCCTTTTTGGATTAATTTGATGCCGCCATAAACTGATGTTTCTTGTTCACGATAGACCATTACAATTAGGTACATTAGGTACATGAGGTGCATAATGGGATTTGAGAATCTCATAATTTCCATAATTTCCAACTGTTGGTGATTGTATGGTCAAAAGTCTTGGTGTAGTCAATAAAACAGGAATGTAAATCGATGTTTATAGTCTCTACACTTTCCCGTAGTAATTCTTATTTCTGGTACATGAGATCTCTCTGGTGCCTCTACCAGATCTAAAATCAGCATGAAAACTCATTACAATGAGTCATAAAACTTTGCTAGCGTGACTTATCAAAACAACGGTTCTGTAGTTCATCATCATCAAGTGCTGTCTCCGCAACGAAGGTTGGCTGCAACGTATCTCCAACATCTCCTGTCTCTTGTCTTGGTGGTGCACTCTGCTAGACTGTAACCTGTCCATCGTGTAATGTTACTATCCCACTTGTATCTCTGCCTACCTCTTGCTCGCTTCCCTTTGACTTTACCCTCAAGTAAGGTCTTCAATAGGGTGTCATGTCTTTTAATGTGTCCAAAGTATTTTATTTGCCTGATCTTTATTTCTCTTAGTAGTTCTTTCTTCATATTAAGTGTCTTTAGCACCTCTTTATTTGTTTTCTTCTCTTTCCATGATGTTCTCCCTATTCTTCTATATACCCACATCTCAAAGGCATCAATTTTGTCTTCTAATTGTTTATTTAGTGTCCATGTTTCTGAGCCATACATTAATATGGAATAGATGTAGCATCTGATGTAGGTGTAGGTTCTGTAGGTTGTAGATAGATGTAGGTTCTGTAGAAGAAGGATGCCAATTTTGGCTGGAGACTGCACGCGTATATTTTGTCTTCATTCAAAGTCTTTATAAAGAGACATAACTGTTTAGAAAGACAAATAATGGAGGGAATAGTACCTGGGAAGTGGAGAAGGGGCAGACCAAGAAGACGATGGACTGACGACATTAAAGATAACATGAATACATCGCTTGAAAATGCAAGCCACATCGCCCAAGACAGAGAGAGGTTCAGAGAGTTCATTGGGAAGACAACGTTCTGGAAGGAATACGTCACATGACATCAATGTGAAAACATGCTTACTCAAACAAAAAAATAGCATCAGATAAAGTACGACATTTATGAAGAAGTTTTCTAGAAAACAGAAGAAGTTAAAAGGTTATGTTAAATTTATACAAGAACAGTTATATATATATACAGATAGAGAGTGTGCAGATTGTGAAATAAAGAGGAAGAATTAGAGAATCTCATTGATATATCTAGCGTGATAAATAGAGAATACCGATGAGCAATGCAGGAAGAAATAGGTGATGTTATATAGTCGGGGAATGTAGCAAGAAATAGCTGAGATTTATAGAATTATGAAAATAGATAACAAATAGGTAAATTATATAGGTTACGCATGAATATACGTGCATGTACGTGAATAAATAGGTGAGATTATGCAGTTGGTAAATGTAGGAGTATATAGGTGAGATTATACAGCGGTGAATGGAGGTAAAATTAGATGAGATTCATTCAATGAATAAACCCGTAACCCTTCAGGGTCGTAGGGGTACCACATTGGATGCTTCAGCACACAAAGTTCTCCAGCGAATTCTATCCTCAGCGATGCGGATGAGTGTGGAAATATCTTGCCCTGTCCATTCCTTGATGTTGTCTGTCCATGCCTTTATTTTCCATCTTCTGCTTCTTCCACCCTCGACAGTTCCCTGCAGTATTGTTTTTGACAAGGAATCGTGCCTGCATACATGCCCGAACCATGCTAGTTTTCGTCGTTTCACTATTGAAAGCAATGACTCCTGAACACCTGCAAACATCTCTACTTTATTTCTTACGTACACATGGGTCTTATGTTCTCTATAGGAGATTTGTAGAATTCATCTGTAGCATTTGTACTCGAAAGCCTGTAATCTTCTCTACATGTCCGCAGTGAGTGGCCAACTCTCACAACCATACAACACAACAGAAAGCACCAACGCCTTTACAGCTTGACTTTCACTCCAACACTGATGTTGCTTTTCCAAATCACCGTTAGCCTTGGCAAGGACGCTAGATGAGATTATACAATGGGGAATGGCGGAAAAAAATAGATGTTTTATACCGTTGGTGAATAGAAGAAAAGTGGATGAGATTTTATATGGTGAATGATAGCTGAAATACACAATTCTATACAGTTAGTGAATGTAGGAAGAAATATGCGAAATTATACAGTTAGTGAATGTAGGAAGAAATATGCGAAATTATACAGTTAGCGAATTTAGAAAGAAATATGCGAAATTATACAGTTAGTGAATGTAGGAAGAAATATGCGAGATTATACAGTTAGTGAATGTAGGAAGAAATATGCGAGATTATACAGTTAGTGAATTTAGGAAGAAATATGCAAGATTATACAGTTAGTGAATGTAGGAAGAAATATGCGAGATTATACAGTTAGTGAATGTAGGAAGAAATATGCGAGATTATACAGTTAGTGAATGTAGGAAGAAATATGCGAGATTATACAGTTAGTGAATGTAGGAAGAAATATGCGAGATTATACAGTTAGTGAACACACGTGAGATTATAGAGTTATCGGATGTCAAATTAGATCAATGACTAATATTCTTTAATTGAATTTACACTAATTCTTAAAGCTGATGTCAGTAGATTATCTTTATGAATATTAGTCTGTGTTACGGATATTAAGTAATACTAACACTGTGTGTAATATTCTCCTTATATTTCACTTTCTCGAATGTCTGCATGTAATGTATACCCGAATATTTCCTCATAAAACGGAGAATAATTTGTGTCTATTGATTCCAGGACAATTTTCCTGTGATCTAAACACATTTCATGTCCCCTAGGGTATTGTTTTTTCTGTTATTCATGGCGCGTACACATTTGGGACGAAACTTCACACACAAAGTAGACGAAAGAAACGGGTTGTGTTTTTGTGTAATTAAAAGGAAAACACACCATTACATAAGTGATCGAACAGCGACAGTACATTGAAATAACAAAAGTGATCAGAAATACTGTATTTATATCAATAAGCTGCAACCATAAGAAATGTAAGCCTATCCCGTAGGTCTGAGAGGATTACCAGAACCGCGATCTCCACTTATTGTGATGGTTCTTAAGCTCGGATATAATCAAATTGGACTTACGCCCGTGGTTGAAAGAATCGTACATCACCTTAAGGGTAAAATTTACTTAACCAAGATAGTGTATTCATATCAATCTTCTGCTACCAATGGAATTCTACAATGCTTAAAGTAGGAAAGAGATCAAACTCCGATGTTGGGAAACAACCCGCTACTGGAAATGTGAGGGCTCAGGTAACACAAGGCAAATGTAAAAATGAACGGAAATAGGTACACGTATCACCAATATTTATAACACCGAGACACAATGGAAATAGGTACAAGTTTCACCGGTATTTATAATCTGATGTGCCTCCTTCGCAAGCAGAGATGAGCATGGCATGAAAAACAATAAATGTGATGAACAAGTAGAAAAACACATAACAATTGTGATTGTCTAATTTAGTTTGTGAGTTCGTAGATGCCCGATGAGTCTGATTCATTCCAGAAAAGTTCTATTGCAGCACATGCAGCAGTGCAGATGGTCCGGTGTAGGAGAGTTTTCGGATTTGTCCTTCCGTTTCCGTTGCTTACAAATTTCTCGCAGTGTTCTTTCTTTTTCAAATTTAGTAATGCCAACAGTGATCTGGGTGTGCCAACGGAAACAGGTACAATTGTCGCCAATATTTATAAACAAAATATACGAAGAATGAGACACAGCGACAGGATGGAATATTGAGAGTCGTGGTAACATACTGGTTTCCTATTTCATAGTCTGATGGTACATTACTCGAGTTTCAGAAGTAGGTATCCAAATGGACGACACAGTCTTAAGTACTGGTACAAGATAGTGTGATGATTATCACATTGGTTACGGATATCTAGATACAAGGATATGCTTGCGATTTGCTACGTCACAACAACAGTTGCTTGGAAATAAATATTGTTGGTAGCTGTCTTACTAACTGTATATACATTTTCTAGATATACTAGACAAATTTATCTCATCGACGGCATAACCAATTGAATAAGTTTTCACCAGTAAACTCAATAAACGTATATAAAACTAAGAACTGTACCACCCGTGTGTTGCCGGGGCCCGAAAGGGAAGTAAAGAATAGCAACACTTTTTACCTTCCACGCATGTCGTAAAAGGCGACTAAGGAGGTTATGGGATGGAGTTGGCTGTCCCATCTCATATAGGGTCAGTGACCCAAAGCCATGATGAAGTAGAATGTGTCAGGTCGAAAGGCGCAGATATCGCAGCAATGCGGTAAACTATGACACAACGCATTCCGTTCTCCGGACTACATCCTGCTAATCTGCAGGAGTTTGAGAACGAACGCAGAAGATGAAGAAGAAGAAAAAGAACTGTAAAAGAACTCACGGCGGTTTGTTTACAATTAACAGTTATCGGGACGTGCAAATCCCACCCGTGGCTACTCTAACGATTGCGGAAAGAAACTGTGTTGTTATTTTTTTGGATAAAGTCATATAATGTAGGTCATACAATATAATATATGCGGGAATTTTGTTATAGTGCACAGCTATCTGTATATTAGTGTGTTATTTGTTGCGTTTATTTCATTAATTTTTAAGTAGGTGTGCTTGGTCGATGATGGTAAATATCAAATATCAATTCTTAGTATATTTATGTTAGTGGACTCTTATTTAAGGGTGGGGATGTTTTTTGGGGTGCGTTTTGTAGTACATGAAGATTTATCTTCATCCCCGACGGCAGATGCCATGGGACCTACCTTTTTAATTTGGGTTTTGGGTTTGAACTAGCGAGATCGTTAGCATTATAGAAGACCTCTGTACATAATTAATTATGAATTTATTTGTGGCGTTGTTTGATTATTAAGTAATTTTGGTTGGTCACTATTTATATACTTCGAGTATCATGCCAAAAATATCCGAGGCGATTCCGAGTATATAAATAGTGACCAACCAATTCACGACAATAATAAAAAGGGAAACGAATGAAGTCTTAATTAATTCTGTGCAGAAATCTTATAAGTACTTTCGTAGGTCTCCGGAATAGGCTATATTAGTTGTAGAATAAGGTATTAGTGTTAGAGAATAAGCGGTTAGTGTCAGGAGTCAGTTGTATTATTTGTGTCATGAGCTATTAGGACAGGGAATATGTTGTTGAAAGTTAGTTGTAACAGACATATTCCTTTAACAATGACGCATTCCGGTCGCCGCTCCATCCTCCTTAAAGTATTGTCGAAGCACATAAAAGCTTCCCCGTGAGGAATATTTTCATCTTCTGTCTCTCCCCCGGTGTCATCATTGTCTTCGTTATCACCTTGTTGTTTATTCATGACACTCTTGGCGATCTCATCCTCTGTCATTATCTTAAACCCTTGATCGTTTTTATAACACAACAACCACTCCTCCACGTCATCAACGTCGCATTCTGAGCAACCCGCGATTACCTTGGAGGGTATTCACAATTTCTTCAACGGACAATTCCTGTTCTTGTTCATTAGGTAGTACAGCTGTTGTTGTTCCCCTTGCTTTTCTAGTTCAAGTTGTTCTTGTTATACCAACATTCGCTAACGCTCTAAAATTATTCCACTCAAATTCGATTCGGATAGTTGGGAATTCGGTAAATCGGGATTCGGATAATCGGAGTTGTATTTATGTGAATTCTTGCACCACAACTCGTCATACTTAAAACAAAACTTCGTGGACAAATTCTAATCTGCAAGTGACGTACCGTTCTGTATTTTTTTATGATACGTTTTTCAAATGTGCTTTCACGTACAGATATTCCGAGACCTGTATTTTCCCAAAACGATTTCAAGTCTACACAGCAACTGCAGAGACCATCAGACACGATGCTGCACAAAATAAAACGTGTTAGAAGAAAAGCAAGAGCTGCTCATGTTCCAGAGACTCCTTCCACACATACCCAACGAGCAGTAGAAAATTTCAACAAGCATATGACTCATTAGTCAAAGTCGGACACACCGCAGACATCATCATCTTCATCATTTGGTCGACTCCAACGGGCCAACAATAACATCCTGGTATATAAGGATCCATGCATCACACATAATGCGGTGAATATACTAGAACTTGATTCCCAGGGGATCTTCAATGTCTTCACGAGAACTGGAAATTGGGATGAATAATGATGATAAAGGTGATGATGATAATGTTGCTCCTTCGCAAAGATAGCATAGCATTGAAACGATCAAGTTGGATTATATTCCGAGTCTTCAGATAGCCAATGCGTTCAATTCAGGCTCTAAAAGATATGTTGCAGTATGAGCAATAATGTAGTAGGTCTTCAGATGGGGAAAGAGTCTGATATCTCCTTCCGGTATTTTTTTTTGGTTTCGAATCGCCTGCAGAGCATTACTCTGTTGGAAACTTTTAATACTCGCACTGGTCGGTCTGACCGTTCCAGAATGGGGGGGGGGGGGGGGTCACGAAATGTGGTTCATTCCTCAAATGTTTGAGTGATGTTTTAAAGTAGTCATTGAAACATTTTTAGCCTCTAATTGTTTGAGTGATGTTTTGACGTAGTCGTTGAAACATTTTTTAGCCTCCAAGTATTTTAGAGATGTTTTGACGTAGTCGTTGAAACATTTTTTAGCCTCCAAGTATTTTAGAGATGTTTTGACGTAGTCGTTGAAACATTTTTTAGCCTCCAATTATTTGAGTGATGTTTTGAAGTAGTCCTTGAAACATGTTTTAGCCTCCCTAAACGTTTACCTACATATAGTTCTATATTGACAATTCTCTTTGAAAGACGCGTATTTGGCATACCTATTACAAGATGGGCCCAATGAAGTTGACCTGATCAACAAGGTGTAGATGCTTTCCACCATAGATGTTTCGAGGATTTTCGTGCTAGGGATGTGATCCTGCCATCATACACCAAGAAGCTTTTTCGGGAACCACAGGTGAAATGAATAAAGAGGTCACTCATGCCTCATCATCAAGTGACATATTCTTTCCAGAACGTAGTCTTCCCTGTGGATCTCTTGAATTCTCCGCGGTCTTGAGCAAGCTGTCCTGCATATTTCAGTGACATACGCAGGCATTCTTGAACGTCTTTTGTCCAACGGCGTCTTGGTCGGCGTTTGCCCCTGTTGCCTTCTATCATCCCCTCCAGTAACACTCTCTCCTTGCCGTCGTTTCTCTTAATATGACCGAAAAAACTAGCTTTTTCTATAATATGGTGTTCAGAAGCCAGCATTACTGGACGTTAATTGTTCGTAACACCTCCTGGTTTGTTTTCTTCGATGTCCATGGTATTCTCAGAACTCTTCTATAACACTTTAATTCAAATGATGTTATTCTCTTGGCCACTGTTTTATTTAGTGTCCATGCTTCGCATCCATATGTCGCCACAGGAAATACACATGTTCGTAGTAAACACAATTTGGTTATGTTAGTACCTTGCCATATTTTCTTTATCTGTTTTAATTTTGCCAGCGCCATTACCGTTATTCTCTTGATCTCAACTGCGCAGTCTCCCGCATTGTTTATATTAGTTCCTAAATAATCAAAATGTGTCACTTCTTTCTTCTTCTTCTTCTTCAGCGTTCATTCTCAAACTCCCGCTGAATTCTCTTGTAGCAGGACCAATGTCCTACTAGATTTCCAGCAGGATGTAGTCCAGAGAATGGAAATGCGTTGTGTCGCCGTTTTATTTGCGCCACTGGTCCGACACATCCGTCTTCGGCGGTCACTTCTTTCAAATTGCAGTTCTCAATATTAATTTTGGGTCTTGATTTAATTTTGTCAGTTGCCATTATTTTTGTCTTTTTCATATTTAAGAATAAGTTTTGCTGTTCGCTGAACTTTTGGAATGACTTAATTATGTTCAGTAGGTCGTGTTCATTTGTTGTTAATAGTACTGTGTCGTCTGCATATCTAATTTCTGCTATCTGCAGTCCTCCTATATTTATGGGTCTGAAATCAGGCTTCATTGATTCTTGTCTCACGTTTCTCATTATATTTTCCGCATAGATATTGAACAAGTATTGTACAGCCTTGTCCTACTCCTTTCTGTACATTGAACCACTCTGATCTTGCACCTTCAACTTTTACCGCTGCTTCTTGATCTTTATACAGCTCTGCTATTAGTCGTGTAATGTGTTTTGGGAAACCCATATCGTTCATTATTTCCTATAATTGATGGTGATTGACACAGTCGAATGCTTTGGTGTAGTCTATGAAGCATGCGTGTAATTCGATGTTATACTCTCTACATTTCTCTATGATCATCCTCATGTTAAATATATGATCTCTCTTGCCTCTGCCAGTTCTGAAACCTGCTCCATAGAAAATTTCTTGGCACAATACTCCTGTAGTTTGCCGTTGCTTTCAGGAGGAACATCCGATTTAAACTCATGCCTAGCGTTTATAATTCAGGACTCAGCTGCAAATAGCAAAGAAGGCTGAACAACAGCACGGCATAACTTCAGTTTGGTTTCGAAACTCAGACAACGCAGGATCCTGTCATTCGCATGAAGAAAATCAAATGCTCAAAAAGACGAGCAATGCAGAGAGTGAGATCCTCGTTGACTGTTGTGAAAGACTACTAACAAAATGAAAAGGGGGACAAGAGAGATATATAGTGAGAGAGAGAGAGAGCGAGAGCAAAAGCGAAAGAACTATAGCTTATAAAGAAAGCAAGAATTGTAGAAAAACTAACTTTATAGGAATAAAAAATCAAGCCATCACTAGAACTATTAAAAGTGGCTTTGTTTCAGTGGCTCAGTTATATAAGGGCGGTAGCCATCTCCTCTCACTCGTAGTCTTTACTTCCTGGATTAATCCGGTGCCCATTTAAGGCTGGGTTGACCCGGGAGTCGTTAAGATCTGAAAAACATGTACGCCTAAACTTGGGAATGAACCCAGGACCATTCATATGCGAAGCACGTGAGCTAACCACTGCGCTACCACTGTGATCCTGCCATCAATACATTAATCTAACTATTAGCAATCATTAAATATTGAAGTTTGTGATTGCACGCAACAGATTATGTGTCAAGAGAAATGATGTTTGTCGAGTATCCTGCCACTCTTGCCTTTACTGACTTAAGTTTTACGTTTTGAACTAAATACAGGACGCAATGGATAAGGTGCAACTAGTGCAATTAGATGAAGTTAATGACGCACAGTCAATCAAGTGCACAAACAGTGAGACGCAGTCAGTCACATGAAAATTAATGACACGCAATAAGATACAATCACTGAGACGCAGTCAATCAAACACAGTCAATATGACAGCGAACTATAGTTTACCAATACCCTACACTAGTGTTTCTCAATGCCCTACACCAGTGGTTCACAAAATCCTACAATAATGATTCTCAATGCCCCACACTAGTACTTCTCAATGCCCTACACCAGTGGTTCACAAAATCCTACACTAGTACTTCTCAATGTCCTACACCAGTGGTTCACAAATCCTACACTAGTAGTTCTCAATGCTCTATATACTAGTGGTTATCAACATGTTTTGACATTGGGCATCTTTGGAAACAATTGTTCTTCCGCATATACATTTTATGTCAACTTTATTTCCGTATCTTCCTTTGATGTCCACGTTACTTCCGTATCTTCCATTGATGTCCACTTTACATCCGCATCTTCCTTTGATGTCCACTTTATTTCCGTATCTTCCTTTGATGTCCACTTTACATCCGCATCTTCCTTTGATGTCCACTATACTTCCGTATCTTCCTTTGATGTCCACTTTACTTCCGCATCTTCCTTTGATGTCCACTTTACTTCCGCATCTTCCTTTGATGTCCACTATACTTCGGTATCTTCCTTTGATGTCCACTTTATTTCCGTATCTTCTTTTGATGTCCACTTTACTTCCGTAGCTTCCTTTGATGTCCACTTTACTTCCGTATCTTCCTTTGATGTCCACTTTACATCCGCATCTTCCTTTGATGTCCACTTTATTTCCGTATCATCATTTGATGTCAACTTCACTTCCGTATCTTCCTTTGATGTCAACTTCACTTCCGTATCTTCCTTTGATGTCAACTTTATTTCCTTTGATGTCAACTTTACTTCTGTACCTCATTTTGCACGGGGTGGGGAGGGGGTGTTAGCACCAAATCCCTATCCACTTGTCTACAAGCCTATAGGTAGAAAATGGACGTTTTATGGTGACTAAATCAAACTAATAAAAAAAAATTAAACTTGATTTTCTGTTTTTTATGGTGACTAAATCAAACTTAAACTTGATTTTCTGTTGTTTTTCCACCCGTGTCTTCGTACATTATTCTGCGTAGTTTTTTTTTTTTTAAACTCAACATAGACACTTACTCTTGGGAGTTTGGGACATCGGGGCACTATTTGTTGGATGAGACTCATGTCATGACGTAAATAGCAGGTGAGTGAGAAGCAGATTACTTGCACCACGAACCGTGCTCGCTACGGATTCCGGACAGTTCGCTTTCTCTATCGGCATGCCACGTTAACGCTACTGTCGACCGATTGACGTTGCGACCAAAACGTCATTGTTGTGTGTGATTTCAACACAACGTTCTCTGCTTCATTTATTGTATTAACAATTTCTGACTACAGGCTAGTTGTTACTGGTGTATCCATTCGTTTTATTTGGAACTACACGGAAATGCTAAAACTGGATTGTATCCACAGACATAGAGATTCACTCGCAAACAAGACTTACATATATCATTGTACGAAAAATTAGCGAGAGATACTCATTTCATCCACTGGAAATTAGAAGTGCTTGACTACTTAGAAATTGTACGACTAAGGTAAGTGTGTTCTTTTATTGAATATATATAGTATCCGAAAATAATTGTAATATACCATGTCTATCATGCGTTATAATTAATGATAGTGGCTCTTGTGATACGTTATAGGGAATAATACGTGGTTCTTGTGATACAAAATAGGGAATAATGCGTGGTTTTTGTGATACATTATAGGGAATAATACGTGGTTATTGTGATACATTATAGGGAATAATGCGCGGTTCTTGTGATATGTTACAGGGAATAATACTTGGTTATTGTGATACAGTATAGGGAATAATACGTGGTTCTTGTGATACAATATAGGAATAATGCGTGGTTATTGTGATACATTATAAAGAATACTGCGTGGTTCTTGTGATACATTATAGGGAATAATGCGTGGTTCTTGTGATACATTATAGAGAATAATTGTCACTATCTAGTGTACTTGAGTAATTTAAACGGTTATGTCTTCGTGTCTTTAGACTTCGTTCCTAAGTATAATCAATTTGGGAACATAATTATCTCACCCATACTGAAAAGACAGTCAAAGAAAAGCACACGTCAAATGACATGAACGTTGAGAGTTACTTCTTGGAGGAGGAATACACCTCACATTCATTCATCATGGACATTGGAACACACCTCACGCTCATTCATTATGCTATGCTATTGGACAGCCGTTATATTTTATACTGAATCAAGTGTAGTCTATTGAAATCTTGTGTGTTATATAACCAAGCAAAGTTGTGGGTAAGCACATAGAAAGATGACGTCCTCATTCTTAAATTTCCATACACTTTAACATGTATTTGTCAGCTTTACAGTTTTTATAGTTTGCAATACACATTTTTCTCAGCTTTACAGTTTTTATAGTTTGCAATACACATTTTTCTCAGCTTTACAGTTTGTCTAGTGTACAATACACTTTTTTCTCAGTTAATCCAACAGTTAATGAGCATATTTTCTTGTTAGTTCAGCGTTTTATCAACTTACTTCACAATTAACCAAACTGTCAATATTTATTTTATATAAGGTATTCTTTGTCATAAAGTTCTGATGGTTGTAAAGCTGTGATAACAACCGAAATTGGATAAATTACCCAGGATGAAAGAAGCTTATTCACTAATAGAGATATATTTTAAACTTCATAAAACCCCCACACTTTCCAGTTAACCCATTTTCAATGAACGCACATTTTGAGTTAACCCATTTTCAATGAACGCACATTTCCCGTTAACCCATTTTCAATGAACGCACATCTCCAGTTAACACAGTTTCAATAAACGCAAATTTCGAATTAACCTAGTTTCAATGAACGCAACTTTCCAGTTTACCCAGTTTAAATGAATATACGTTTGAATTAATCCAACTTAAATGAACCCAGTTAGCCCAGCTTTCACTGAATCTACATTACAATTAACCAAACTGCCACTGAATCTACATCCAAACTGTGAGGCGGGTTCATAACTCATTCATGTTCATTTCGCTCTTGTATAAAGTATTATATATTTAAAAAAAATCTTTCTCTAGTTTATTCTAGTTAAATCTTCTGTAGATTTTATTTGTATACGGTCAGTGCTTTTCGGAAAGATATTCTAAAATATCTACTTTATCCACATACAATGTAACGATGGCATGGTTTCTGCAGCTTACCGTTGTTAAATAGAAACGGCTGTCTATGCTTAACACGATTTCGTTGCCATAGCGACACACCAGTGTCTTGCGCGTATATCAATATCGAACGTTGAAACATTTACCACACGTTCATCAATTTCTGAAAGTTTTCTGGTTATAAGTTGTGCTCTTAGCTTTTGACGTCATCAAACATTGTGGACATTGTAAATTCTTCATTAAATTTTCAAATGTAAATAAAGCCGACATGTCGCTTATAAATCATGTCAAATGCATAAAGAAGTGAAATTGTAGGTCAAATTTCGTATAAAGTATTGTATAGAAGTAGGCAATTAGAATATTCTCACAATTTTATATGAATCGGTATATTGTTTAAACTATGTTTCCATTAGAATGTACAATTAATTCACAGTTTTTGTTTTAATTTTATAAAGAAATTGATAACAGCTTATAAAACAGTCAAGTAGTTTGACAAATCACACAAAGCTTAGAGGATTAACTTATCTGTACTCGTTTCACATATGTATTCCATCCCTGTCACCAGAGCTGCGTGTCAAGCATATCACCCAGAGCTGAGTGTCAAGCGTATCACTCAGAGCTGTGTGTCAGTCGTATCACCCAGAGCTGTGTGTCAGGCGTATCACCCAGAGCTGTGTGTCAGTCGTATCACCCAGAGCTGTGTGTCAGTCGTATCACCCAGAGCTGTGTGTCAGGCGTATCACCCAGAGTTGTGTGTCAGGCGTATCACCCAGAGCTGTGTGTCAGGCGTATCACCCAGAGCTGTGTGTCAGGCGTATCACCCAGAGTTGTGTGTCAGGCGTATCACCCAGAGCTGTGTGTCAGGCGTATCACCCAGAGCTGTGTGTCAGGCGTATCACCCAGAGCTGTGTGTCAGGCGTATCACCCAGAGCTGTGTGTCAGGCGTATCACCCAGAGCTGTGTGTCAGGCGTATCACTCAGAGCTGTGTGTCAGGCGTATCACTCAGAGCTGTGTGTCAGTCGTATCACTCAGAGCTGTGTGTCAGGCGTATCACTCAGAGCTGTGTGTCAGTCGTATCACTCAGAGCTGTGTGTCAGGCGTATCACCCAGAGCTGTGTGTCAGGCGTATCACCCAGAGCTGTGTGTCAGGCGTATCACTCAGAGCTGTGTGTCAGGCGTATCACTCAGAGCTGTGTGTCAGTCGTATCACTCAGATCTGTGTGTCAGTCGTATCACCCAGAGCTGTGTGTCAGGCGTATCACCCAGAGCTGTGTGTCAGTCGTATCACTCAGAGCTGTGTGTCAGGCGTATCACCCAGAGCTGTGTGTCAGGCGTATCACCCAGAGCTGTGTGTCAGGCGTATCACCCAGAGCTGTGTGTCAGGCGTATCACCAAGCACGAACACTCACACTTCTTAGCGCATGCAAAACTACACGGAAATATTTAAAAAATGCACTTATAAACAAAACTCCAAGACCAGATTTCGAGCCTGCATCCTCGTGAATACAAGGCAAATTGATTTATCACTTCTCCACTGATATCCCTGCGGCATTGTACAAAGACAGACCACAATGGGGTTTAAACCAACAGTCTTAATTTTAGTATCTCATTTTTGAGTATCTCATATCATCTATTTTGAGTTTGCTCAATTTCTCTTATTATAAACAATACTTTATATCTTCTGACTCATCTTCTGACTCTTCTTCTGAGCTGAACCTAAATCTTCTACCGATTTCCAAAAATATATAGAACGTAATTTGTTGTGTCATTGTTTACAGTTTCACTGCACTTTCCATCTCCCTCACACATCTTGACGTCTTCGAGACCCTCACACATCTTGACGTCTTCGAGACCCTCACACATCTTGACGTCTTCGAGACCCTCACACATTTTGACGTCGTCGAGACCCTCACACATCTTTACGTCATCGTGGCCCTCACACATTCCGAGATCATCGTGGAATTTTATGGATTGCAAGCAGATCTAACAATTTATCTGTGCCGTTCTATACTCTGTGTATGTTGTGCTGTTGATAAATTTCTTTTTGTCGAAACGTCGACCTTTTTGTGTCGTGTTTCCAGTGTTGAAAGCACTTCGTGATTCCAGTGCTTAACAACAACAACAACAACAAAATACTTCATTTCACTATTTCCTTGTTTCACCTTATATAAAACAACCGATACCCTGGATAGTCGAAGACCTCCGTAAACAATTGATTAGTTAATTAGGACCTCATTCGTTACGTCGTTTGATTAATGTCTCGATTTAGGTTGGTCACTATTTCTATACGTGGAGTCGCAAGCCAAAAATAGCCAGGACGATTCCAGGTATATAAATAGTCATCAACCAAAGTGCGACAATAATTTTTAAAAAAACGTAACGAATGGGGTCCTAATTAATTATGTACGGAGGTCTTCTACAGTCGAGGGTATGGGTTTCGTGCATAGGTCTTATAGGAACTGCAGACGGTTATGATAAAATAATGTGGTAGCCAATCACATATTGTTGTAACCTCTTAACGAAATGAACGACATATCACAATATTGCACTCCACTTCCGGGCAACACGCTATACGCATCTCTTATATGTTCAATCGGACATATTGCGTCATTACTTTGATCCTTGTGATGACATATAGACTCTCCATCTGACAACAAATTGTTCGTCATCGAATATTAGTATGATCTTCCTATCCCCTTGTATATCTTGAGTTCAAGTTATTATTATATTTGTTGCTAGAATAAAAAAAAATAATTGTAGTAACCACAGACCATCAATTTTCTATTCAATCAGAGACCTATGATCAACTTCAAGGTACAAGTTTCACACAAAACTCACATCTTGGGCAGCTTAGACATGCATATGATGAGATTTAAAAGACAATTTCCGAGCGAGAAAAATACATTTGAAATTTTCTACATGTAGTGCAGTCTCACAAGCAAATATAAAATATACAGGGGACAAACATCATGGCCGTAGTGTCCCCCCACTGGAACACTCTTCAGAAATACATTAATTCATATTCGCCACAAAGATCGAAGAAATGCGCTGATATAAGAAAACAGCAGTAGCTGCATAATTGTAAATTATAAGATTACGGGTACATATAAAATGTAAAACCCCATGCATAAATTCTTGTTAATGCGAGCACGAATTGTTGAGATACTAAATGATATTTGACTACAAGCACTTTGATACGACCTTGCAGGCCAAATCTGATCCGTCTAGCTCGTGTTACTGGTCTCTAGGATGATTGAAAACTACTATATGGACTTTTGCCTAGGCTCAGAGGACATTAATTGATGCTCTAAGGAACTACACAAAACTCAACTCATTGGCTACATTCCTCATTAACCCCCTTAGCTGTGGAGGTATCCTTAAGGATACGATATACCAAAATGATATTGCCATTTTGCCAAGATCTTCTTCTTATTAGTTTCCCAGTGAAACAATTCGTCTGAATGCTTTATTATAATCATCCAAACAGTTCTTTTTCTCTGGAAAGCCAAGAAGAGGAGAATTTCCATAAAATGGCGGTGGCTAATCACCATATCCTTAAGAAGGCCCCCGCAGCTACACTGCCAGTTCTTAGGTCACATTTCTAAAACCCTCAGATCTTTGGCCACATTTCTCACCAAATATAACTCTCTGCTCTTTGATTACATTTTCAATAAAAACCTTTAGCTCTTTGGCTACATTTCTCACTAAACCTGCCAGGTCTTTAGCCATATTTCTCACTAATACAAAACCCCAGCTCTTAGGTCAAATTTCTCACTAAAACAAACCCCCCAGCTCTTTGGCCATATTTATCACTAAAATAAAACCCCATCTCTTTGGCCATATTTCTCACTAATACAAAATCCCATCTTTTTGACCACATTCCTCAATCAAAAACTGCTAGTTCTTTGCTAACATTTCTCACTAAAAACTGCGTGCTCTTTGACCACATGTCTCACTAAAACTGCCTGCAATTTGACCCCACTTCGCATTAAAAACTGCCAGCTCTTTGACCACATTCCTCACTAAAACAAATCCCCAGCTCTTTGGCCATATTTCTCACTAAAACAAAATCCAAGCTGTATGGCCATATTTCTCACTAAAACAGAACCCCAGTTGTATGGCCATATTTCTCACTAAAACAAAACCCTTGCTCTTGGGCCACATTTCCCAATACAAAAATGCCAGATCTTTTGTCCCATTCCTTAAAAAAAAACAACTGCTAGTTCATTGGCTACATTTCTCAGTTTAAAAAACTGCTAGCTCTTTGACCACATTCCTCACTAGAAATATTCAACCCGGCCCGTCGACCAAAAAGCATCATCCCTCCTTTGCACTATATCCTTTACTAAAACTGACTTGAAGGTCGTGAAAGAGTTACATGAACGTCGACCTCCAACATATTCTCATGGTCCTCCATCCTGATATATTTAAAAGTTTCCCATGCGATGAGTTTCCTACCCCAAGACCCGAGTCTTTAATTGTTCATTAAAATACTAACGGATGTTGTGGCGACTTCCACTATGTTCTGATGGTTATAAAGCTGTGATTAGACCCAAAATTGGACAAACACCCAAGGATGAAAGAAGCTTACTCACCAAACAAGATATACTTTAATTAACCGACTGACTTGGAAACAGAATAAATGTACAATCGAGTCTTGATAGGCCCAGCTGATGTACATCCTTCTATAACACCTGGTACTCATTAACTTTTAGCCAGTTGTGACCGATGAAGACATCTAATTGTCCTCACGCCAATTTTAAACATTAATACCATCGCAAATGAATAAAATAAAAAAAATAAAAAAATAAGCTTGCTTACCAGGACAATAATATAAATAATTATAATAAAAAGGAAAATAACGAAAATGATTGACGTTTAGATCTAAGATTTGTTAGAACAAATATATACTGCTAAATAAACAGAAATTATAGAATAATAAGGAAACAAGAAACACACATGTTGAATATAGTACGATATGTCATAATCCATCTAAACTTTACTTAGTGGTTTCACGGACTACTTTTTTCGTTCTTGTTAATATTTTCTTCTTCTGTTTGTTCTTGTTATGCACGATCTTGTTGTTTTCCCTGTTGTTCTTGTCTTTCCCCCCTGATTGTTCTTGTTATGCGCGATCTTGTTGTTTTCCCTGTTGTTCTTGTCTTTTCCCCCCTGATTGTTCTTGTTATGCGCGATCTTGTTGTTTTCCCTGTTGTTCTTGTCTTTTCCCCCTGATTGTTCTTGTTATGCGCGATCTTGTTGTTTTTCCCTGTTGTTCTTGTCTTTTCCCCCTGATTGTTCTTGTTATCCACGATCTTGTTGTTTTCCCTGTTGTTCTTGTCTTTTCCCCCTGTTTTTTATTGTTCTACCCCCCCCCTTCTCCATTTCTTCTTCTTTTTGTAGTTCTTTCTCTCGTTCTTGGTCTTCTTTTTTGTTCTCCTTCCTTAGTTTTCTTGTTTTTCTTTTTGTTACTTTTATACTTCTTCTTCTACTACGATTCGTCTTCTTGTTATTCTCCTTGATCTGTTCTTTTTTGTTGTGCTTGTTTGTGTTCTTCTTGTCCGTGTTCTTCCTCTTGTTCTATTTATTTTTCTTTAGTATTCCCCTCCTCCACTTCCTCTTCTTTTCTTCTATTTCTGCCTTTGATTTTTTTCATTTGTGTTTTTTCTTCGTGTTTCTTGTTAGCCTGTTACTTTTTACCAGAACATGTGATTGTTGGGCTCCAGATATGGTATCTTGTATAATGATTCTGGTACTTGCACGCAGATCTAGACAGAGAATATAAAGGTACAGATTGTACATAGATGTTCATTAAAATGGTTGATTTGATGTTTTTTTCTCTTGCTTCATGATCAGGGTTATTGTTAATTAAAACTAATCCAAGTGTTTCTTGCTTGTTATCAGTTTCGTCCACTTACATTTGTTGTAGCAATATTTACATCTTCAGTGAATCATGGAGATTATACACAGAAAGACAATTTAATACTGTACAGGTTAAGATATTTGGTACTTAATCACTCTCTCTTTCTTTCTCTCTCTCCTTATTTATGTCTCGGATCATTTTTTTCTCTTAGATTCTTCATATTGTTACTTTATTCTTTCAAGTAATTTTCATTTTCATCATGTCACATGTTCTCTTATTATTTCTAATTCTGTTTTTTACTTGGTTTATCTTTGTATGCTGTACTTTCTAACCATGTAATCTCATACACTTTTATCATTTTATTTGTATAATGTACTTTCTGGTCATCTAATTTCGTACACTTTTCTCATTTTATTTGCAGGGCCTATACTGTACTTTCTAACTATGTAATCTCACACACTTTCATCCTTTTATTTGTATACTGTACTTTCTCGCCATGTAATCTCATATACACTTCCATTATTTTCTTCCCTCATTATGTCTTCTTCCCGACCTTGTCAGTTTTAAGACAACACCAATAAATGGACTTTATTGTTATATAAAGTGGTTGTTTGTCCATGTCTTTTGTGTGTGTGTAGAAAACCTTTTTGGTAGAAAGATTTATTTCATGTATTTATTCAACTGAAAACTGCTCTTTCATTTTTGTATGTTAACAAAAGTATTTACCCTCTTGCAGTCTCTTGCGGTTTTTTAACATATAGTCTAATATCTTGTCATGTATTGCGAACACGCTCTTTATCTTCGGCGTTATATCCCTACGTGGAGTCTTGTTATAACAAATTATTCATATAGACAAAATATTAATATAATAGCTAATTAGCTATATGCAATTACAGCAACAAAGAATACAAGTAATGGTGGGATTTGAATAATTTCACGCAGGCTGAATAGTAATAGTTTGTGTGATCATTGTGTGATTATAAATGTTGACCTACATGTCATGTGTAGCACACTGAACCCTTCAAATGTCATTTTATATATATATAAATATATATAAATATATATATTCCTTAATATAACTATTAAGAAGATTTGTACACCGCTTTGCAATATATTTGAGCCAGTAAACTTGAATAGTGCGTTTCAAAATCAAAATAGTTGACCACACATTTGCTTTAATCTCAATAACAAATAAGCGGAATTTAATGAGATTTTGCATAGCAGTTTAAATATTAAACGACATAAGGAATGTATAAATTTCATTTTACCAGGTGTTGCCATTTTCACGAGGCAACATTCCTATGATGTTTGTGAATGTATAACTACTATAGTGACAGAATAAATTAATTATACGGTAATTTTCCAATGACCCATATCGACGAATTTGACTCAAATTTACGTTAAAACCGTGCGCAGCATTCAAATCGAGACAAAAACAACAGGGTTTGGTTTTATTTCAAATGGCCCGTACAAATGGTCATGTACGGTAGTTTCCTTATTTTTAACACAAAAATCTTCAATGTTTGTATACATACATTATATAGACAAATTGAACATTTTTTAGTTCAATTGTGATGCAAATACTTCTACAGTACGTAGTTACGTTTTTATAACACTTCTGAAAATGTCATGCATATTTGTGAAATAGTTGCAGAGTTACACATTTTTGAACAGGGGCATGTATTTTGAAACGCACTATAGTACGCAACTTTTGTATGCACTATTTTCTATCGAAAAGTGTATTGTGTTTCATATTAAATGTCTCGTCGACAATTCGATGTCATTTATTAATGCGCATGCACTAACGTTAAAATTTAGCCGGAAAAGTACGGAGGAATATCCATGTTAAATTTTTAAATTTACAAATAAAATATAAACAATTTTCATCATTTATACAGGCATTGCAATGAGCTACACACACTATCTGTTTATGATAGCGTCCAATTGAAGGACAGCAAGATATATATCACATACACACATGCACGCTCGCACACACACACACACGCATACACACATATACACACACAGCCACACAAAGACACACACAGACACACAAATACACACACACATACAGATACACACACACATACAGATACACACAGATACACATACACACACGCAGACACAAACATACAGACACACACAGACAGACACACACACATACACACACAGACACACATACACACAGGCATACACACGTATATATATACACACACGCACACACACACATATACACACACATATATATATATATATATATATATACACACACACATAAGATCTTAGTTACTGACTAGCAATTGCAAACTTTACCTAGAAATTCCTTACTAAAACAAAGTAAACATTAAATGACTTGAACGCAACATTTTTTTTTCCGGTAACTTTACTATTCTCAACCGTGTGACCTTTCCACAATAGCAAAAGATAAAAGGTTAAGAAATCAAATCATTTAATTAGAATCGAGTGATCGACATAACCATGGTCTTAAGGGAACTTTTGAATATTGACCGATTTAAAGGAAATTAATAAATAAATTGTAAAATTTTATTTTTCATTTAGCAATAAGTTCGTGAAGACATGATTAGCAGTCGTGCAAAATTGTGTTATTTTATCGTATCGATGAAATAGTCTAGGAATCTATTGGGAACAAGTTACCTTCATATATATATATATATATTCTACAGCAATATGGTTTTCCTACTAAAATAATCAATTTTACAAAGGCATTTTACACCAACTCACATTGTTGTGTTTAAACAAACGCTGAGAAGTCACAATGGTTCCAAGTTGTTACAGGCATTAAACAGGGATGCGTCATGTCTCCATTACATTTCTGCGTCGCTATTGATTGGGTCATGAGAAAGAGCACTGAAAATGAGCTGACAGGAATAAAATGTATTAATAATACCGTTTTCGAAGATCTTGACTACGCATTATCTTCTTCTTCTTCAGCGTTCGCTCTCATATAACCACACCGAATATTTCATGTGATTTACGCCAGGGAGCGTGAAGTACGTTGTGCTGCAGGTTCCACAGTAAAACTGTTTTATTTGCACCTCGGTTGGTCACTCTGTGGTCTGGACGTCCGAGGTCCAGCACATCCGTTTTCGTCAGTCCTTTATTTGGGGTTTGGTCCCTACTACGCATATGACCTGAAACTTTTGAGCGCAAACCACACAGATGCTCAATCTAAACTTGACAATCTCCAACACTACTCAAATCAGATAGGCCTGAAAATCAGCACATCAAAAACTCATATACTAGATTTTACGAGATCCAACGACAACATACAAATTCAAAATGTTCTACATTTTGGTGTGCTGGATGTGCTGGACCTCGGACGTCCAGACCACAGAGTGACCAACCGAGGTGAAAATAAAACAGTTTTACTGTGGAACCTGCAGCAAGTCATAAAAGTCAACAAGTGTACATATTCACGCACCAATCTAGCATTGGTTGGAGACTCATCAAAAGAAATTTTACGCCATATTGCCCTTGCTGCGGATGCTTTCAATAAACTACATAACATCTGGACGTCAAACACACTAAGAAACACCACAAAACTCAGGTTCTGATGAATTTTGTCAGAATTCTGATAACCCCCTCCCTTCTTTATGTAACATATACTCGTACATATTTTGTTTTATAATTACATTTTTTAATAAATTGTAGACGAGCTCATGTCCGAATTGTCTCCCTGAACAATGCAAAAGCCCCCCCCCCCCCCTGAATAATCAAATTGCCCACTTGTGGTATCTCTAGAATGAGCATATCCAACGAGACATACGCATAATGAACTTGTATACGTTTGTTTTTGTGTTCAGATACAGATTGAAAGTGGCTATGCACCACTATGTGTGTGAATGGAACTGTATAAAATTGGTTCAATAATCTAGAGTTAGTTAGTTCAACAGATCATCATCACTGCACACCGTACGATCGATCCAGAAGCTCCATACGCACTCTGTTTACTAGTAAACAGTCTCCTCTGATGACCCGTAGAACTCGTTTGTTTAGCAAAATGTGTTCAAATCTTCTCGTGTTAAAATCACTGGAAAGGGAGAAAAGAATAGCAGCAATGTTTACTTTCAATCTATGTCGTAAGAGGCGATTAAGGCGGTTATAGAGTGGATTTGGCTGTCCCATCCCGTATAGTCAGCCAATGAATATACATCTGCCACATTTACTCATGTCACACCTGTCACATTTACTAATGTCACACCTGGTCACATTTACTCATGTCACACCTGTAACATTTACTCATGTCACACCTGCCACATTTACTCATGTCATACCTGTCACATTTACTCATGTCACACCTGTCACATTTACTCACGTCATACCTGTCACATTTACTCATGTCACACCTGTCACACCTGTCACATTTACTCATGTCACACCCGTCACATTTACTCATGCCACACCTGTCACACCTGTCACATTTACTCATGTCACACCCGTCACATTTACTCATGCCACACCAGTCACATTTACTCATGTCACACCTGTCACATATACTCATGTCACACCTGTCACATATACTCACGTCACACCTGTCACATTTACTCATGTCACACCTGTCACATATACTCACGTCACACCTGTCACATTTACTCATGTCACACCTGTCACATTTACTCATGTCACATCTGCTACATTTACTCATGTCACATATGTCACATTTACTCATGTCACATCTGTCACATTTACTCATGTCACATCTGTCACATTTAATCATGTCACATCTGTCACATTTATTCATGTCACATCTGTCACATTTACTAATGTCACATCTGTCACATTTACTCATGTCACATCTAAATCAGCATTATTTATGTTTATGTATTATTTATGTTTAGAAGTAGAACAAATTTGGTCATTGTAGTATTGAGGCCTTCGGACACCAATGTTACACGTCCGTGTTTCTCGAGACGTTTGCATATGTGTGCAGGGTGTGTGTTGTTTGTGTGTCGACCGACCGGTCCATATTCGTAGTGATTTAGGAATATACACGCTGAAAGTCCGGACTAAAATCTCATCTTTTTAATATGTCCGGAGTACATCCTGCTAATATGTCCGGAGTACATCCTGCTAATATGTCTGTAGTACATCCTGCTAATATGTCTGGAGTACATCCTGCTAATATGTCTGGAGTACATCCTGCTAATATGTCCGGAGTACATCCTGCTAATATGTCTGGACCACATCCTGCTAATATGTCTGGACAACATCCTGCTAATATGTTCAGACTACATCCTGCTAATATGTTCAGACTACATCCTGCTAATATGTCTGGACCCCATCCTGCTAATATATCCGGACCACATCCTGCTAATATGTCTGGACAACATCCTGCTAATATGTTCAGACTACATCCTGCTAATATGTCTGGACCACATCCTGCTAATGTATCCGGATCACATCCTGCTAATATGTCTGGACTACATCCTGCTAATATATCTGGACCAAATACTGCTAATATGTCTGGACTACATCCTGCTAATATATCTGGACCAAATACTGCTAATATGTCTGGACTACATACTGCTAATATATCTCGACCAAATACTGCTAATATGTCTGGACAACATCCTGCTAATATGTCTGGACTACATCCTGCTAATATATCTGGACCAAATACTGCTAATATGTCTGGACTACATCCTGCTAATATGTCTGGACTACATCCTGCTAATATATCTGGACCAAATACTGCTAATATGTCTGGACTACATCCTGCTAATATATCTGGACCAAATACTGCTAATATGTCTGGACTACATCCTGCTAATATATCTGGACCAAATACTGCTAATATGTCTGGACTACATCCTGCTAATATGTCCGGGATGCTATAAACACAATGTCCATTCATACAAAGTTTAATTTTTCCTTTTTATATCACAATCAAGTTGAAGAAATATACAGATCTGCTTTCTGCAGAACACAAAACAATCATTCTTATGAGTCATGAACCATGGACACTCACAAACACATGCAAATATTCTCTGACATATCACAGATTCATTCCAAAATCAATAATACAGAAATAGAACAACGATATTTCTCACCTCACATATTTACAACGCAATATCCTCAAATTATCTTGACAGAGACAGAACAGCAATTAAACAGTTCCATAACTAGAGTGTATGGCGCCAAGAGCGAAACTGAACAATTTAACGTTCCCTGAACCACAAACAGAGGACTTTCTACGATTTAGCGGACCCTAATTAGACCCCAAAAAAAAAAATAAAAAAAATTGGGAACACGTTCTTCCTCTTTATACTACGCAACTAGTCACAATTTAGTGTAAAACTCACACATTCATACAGAGAATAATAAGAACTAGCGGCCTGTATATATTTATCTTTACCGTAGTCATGATCTTACTTTTATTTTTAAAAATATTCAGCCTTTGCCATGGCAGCCATCCAGAACCTTATCTTAAACTCATTTATCGAATTGTCCTAAACATATCTTGTACCCTAGATATTTGAGTGTGGTAACTGCTTATAGTTTGATACCGTTTCACTGGGTGTTCGTAGGACGTTTTAGAATCTAGAAATGGGAATAGTTAAACAGAAGAAAGTAAGTGTTTCATCTTACATAAAATCCACAAATATTAATAGATTGCAAGCCAGAGGTATCAGGAAAATGCACATGACATCTAAGGAACAAATTAGTAGAAGATGAGAAGTGGCGAGAATACAAAAAAATATGTTGGAGACACAATAGAATGAAAGGAAAAGGAAACGTAAAATATTGGACAGCATCACGAGAAAGGACAACACTAACCTCATGTATCGAATACAAGAGAGGAATGAAGGGTCAGTCAATGTCTGCTTCAGTTCAGATACTTGAAAAATAAAACACTTCATTTACTCTCAAAACGTCCATTACACAACTTGTACAGGTACAAAACTACCATTACACAACTTGTACAGGTACAAAACTACCATTACACAACTTGTACAGGTACAAAACTACCATTACACAACTTGTGCAGGTACAAAACTACCATTACACAACTGTTGTGCAGGTACAAAACTACCATTACACAACTGTTGTGCAGGTACTGTCTGTGCTGATTGTACTGATGTTGCTGTTCTGAAAGCTAATATTTATAAACCAGCTTTGTCGTTGCGGATTGTCTTATACATTGCTTGCTGGCTTGTCAAATTATTATTTCCTGACCAGACATTAGCAAGAAGATCGAGATTTCTTTCCGGATAACCGAAAATATGATATGTCAATGTGTACTTTTACTTGCTTGATTAGGTAACCCACAAGACATGAATGTTTCCTACAGACATCCTTTACTACAACCGTCCGTCTGTTTTCATCCTTCCACTCTATTGATTTGCCTCTCTGTAGACAGTTTATTCATGAAAAAAAACCCACATTTGTTTGATTCATTAATTTTGTCTCATCTTTTAATGTGTAATCGTTGTTGTTGTGCATGTTTTGCTTGTTGATTCTGGATTTGCTGTTCGAATTTGAGCATGGTCGGATATATTCTAGATTTGCTGGTTTATTTTGAGCATGGTCGGATATATTCTAGATTTGCTGGTTTATTTTGAGCATGGTCGGATATATTCCGGATTTTCTATCATTAGCAGCCATCCATTGTATAATGGGCTGTTCTTTCATCAGAGGTGATGATGGACAATTGTTACACTCACTTTATATTGAGTTACAATTGTTACACAATTGAGACTATTGTTACACTCACATGCGATCAATTCTGTTATAGTTATGTCCTTGGCTAGGATTTCCTTGATGACCGATAAGCTCTGTGCTGGCCACATTACACAATTCGAACATGGGATGATCACTCTAGGTAGAGTTTGATCTATCCATGACTTTCTAGTCATTATCCATTGTTGAGTTACTGCATTTCTCCTCTTGTCACACGATTCTGTGGTTTTGTGACCGTATACTACTGTTTTATGCTGCGTCTTCACATGCGTCATGGTTTATGTCAAGGGCTTTCAGTGAGATCTAACTAGTCATTGTAGCGTTTACTTTTGCCACATTGATAACGTATGCCTTTCTACAACTCACCGTAGAGAAGTATTTTTGTTAGGAGATGATGTGTACTATATTACCTGCCCAACGAATCTGTGACTGCATCAGAATGGTGTCAATGCTAGGGATACCAGATCTGTCATGTACAAGGGTTTTTGGAACCTTGTTTGTGGCAATGATATTCATTACTTTTCTGAGACAAGTTATGCAAAAGTGACCGAGCTTACTCACATGTCGTCTGTACACAGTCCATGTTTCACAGCGTATAACAACACTGGAAGTACCACTGTTCTGTAAACTTTCAGTTTAGTCTTTATGCTAATGCCATTTCTGTCCTGCACATTTGCATAAAGTCTGCCGAAAGCGCTTCTTACATTGGATAACCCGATATACACTTTATCATCAACCGTGGCATTTTGTGATACCGTACTACCTAGGTACGTGAATCAATTGACCACCGTACTACCTAGGTATGTGAATAATTTGACTAGGTTCAGTGTCATGTCAATTGTCTTTATTGAGGGCTCGTGATAGATTTTGTCTTGTGGTGACTGGAACATGACGTCTATTTTCTTCGTATTAATAGTAAGCTCACAGTTGGTACATGGTCAGGATAATCTGTCCATGATGATTTGCAGATAAGCTCGTAGTTGGCATTTATGACACAGGTATTTGCAGATAAGCTCATAGTTGGCATTTATGATACAGAAATTTGCATATAAGCTCATAGTTGGCATTTATGATACAGGTATTTGCAGATAAGCTCGTAGTTGGCATTTATGACATAGACATTTGCAGATAAGCTCATTCATAGTTGGCATTTATGACGGGCATTTGCAAATATGAGATCCCTGATGATGTGTGATTTGATTTAATCTCTTTTGTTGGAAACCGCCGAAAAGTTGAATAATTAATCATCAATGTGATATCTAATGTCAACTCATCCGAATCGCGGAATCCATGCATCACAGCAGAGACCTTGATGCTGAACAGGCAGGTGCTAATACATGAGACAGGGAAGGTCACATATAATTCACCATTATCATGTACTCTAGTCACATTACATCATGCAGTTGTTGTAATGTAATATATTATAATAATATATTATAACTTCATGGTAATATATTTTGAGGGCAGCCGTATTTTGATATAATGTTCCACAGACCATCTCTACTTAGTGTCTGAATTGTCTTTGTTAAGTATATAAAGACTGTGTACAGTCACCGTGTTATTCTTGGTACTTTTTTCAGCAAAGACCATATCGGTGGTTCCACAATCTTTCCTGAATGCACACTGACTTTCAGGCAAGAGTCCTCTATTCAGATGACATGAGAGGCAATTCAAGAAAAATCTGGAAAATATTTTCCCTATGATGAAAAGTATAGAATTTCCTGGATGGTTGTCACAAGATTTGCGATTACCCTTGCGTTTGTACAGGTAGATTATTCTTACGTATGTACAGGTGGAAAATCACTGCGAGGGAGAGGAGATGGCTACCCCCTCATTTAAAATGTACAGGGGGATCATTCTCGTGTTGGTACGTACAGGTGGATTATTCTTGCGTCTCTGACGATTTGTAAAGTGTAGTTTTTCCACGTCTTTAGAAAATTATGAATGACTTCTAGGTCAGCGTTTGGCAACCATATTTAAATATTTCAACTGATATTGAGTCGAAGCCAAGTGATTTTTTTTCACTGGAAAGTAGATCAATCGCCTAACTGGTGTGTTCTAGGTATGTGGGTCTTCTAAAGTTTTCATTTATGGGAATTTGTTTTATAGCAGATATTTTTGCCTTTTTTCGGTGATGGACTGTCGACTCTTGTGGACTGTGACACGAAGCAAGCAGCATGATTAAATCCACGCAAATTTCTAGTCTCTGAGATGATTATTAACCGGATAATCTTGTACACAGTCCACAGATATGTAGTATTCTTGTGTATCGTGCATACAGCAAACACCAGACAAATCAAATTCCAATGATTCTTATTGTACGTTTATCAAGATTAGCACGATGTAGCCTAGAGAACATACTGTTTTGCCTGTTCACTAAGCCGTAACGATATATCTATTCCATTTAGTCCAGTATATCCGACTTAAGCATGTCATTTCATGTCACTTTGATATTCTACGAAAGTTGGTAACTAATTCCATGTCCAATATCCTTAGATCAATTATGTCCATATGTTATGTACAAAATATGGCCAGAATTACGTCGAATGTGTGTTGTCCAAGTTTTGACCCTTCCTCTCCTTTGTCACGGCTGTCAAGTGACCCTTTTTGCGTATTTATTTAAAAAATATTTTAACCCCCCCCCTCCAAAATTTGTTTCAAATGAAAAAAACTTCAAAAATACTTCTCTATAGTGAGTTGCAGACGGCATACAAGCTCAAGGTGGCCAAAAGAGGCGTTAAAAGGATTCGTTAATGAACTACTGAAAGTCTTGTAAATAACCACGATACATGGCCAGAAGATGTACGAAATAGAGCCGCATCGAGTTCTACAATCAAACGAGGGCTCCGAGTCTTGTGAAAGGAGAAGAAAGGCAGGCACTCAATAGGGTGAAGATAGAAATTCACAGGTGAATTAAACACTATCTACAGTGGTAATCCCATGCCCGAATTGACCAATGATCTTTGCGATCTCTTATTGCGGATTATTAGCCATCTAATAATTCATAGCCAAGAAAAAGACACTGAATTTTATACATTGGATGTAACAAATAGTCATCATGACTTGTGATTGACGAAGAACAAAAATTGCTATATCCACGCAGGAGCTTGCAAATTCAGTTCTATGAATAACTTATTGACGTGTGATTACGTTATACGTTTCACATTCGGATCTTTCCTGAGCTGACCATATGATTATCTCATTTAATTAATTGGAAAATGGAAAATAACAATGGCAGACGTAACATTAATAATGCATGTACTGGCCAGGGAACAAGAAGAAAAACATTTTTAAATGCATCTAAAACGTCTACAGCGTTAAACATTTCAAACAGACGATTGCTATATATGAAACTGGAATTTATCACGATTCAGTCCCCACGGCATTGAATGATAAATTTTCTTTGATACGATAGACATATACCCTGGTCGGATCAATCACACAAAAATTATATCAGGACAAACATTCCTCCTCTGGGTTAGCCTCAGGGAATATGATCTTGCAAAATCATCATCAGGTGCCATGCCGACTGGCATAGGCGGTCATGGCTCTCCACAGCTATCTGTCCACAGTAATATGTATCACAGTCGTTGTTGTTTCCTTGCCGTGCTAGGTTGTCAAACTGTTTTCTCACGTTGTCGCCCTCTGTCTCTGTTGCCTTCAATTTTGCCTGTTTTGACTATGTTCTCTAAACCTGCCTGTCTCATGAAGTGGCCAAAAATAGAAGATTACCTTTTTCTTATATTGTTGATTAAGGTCCGTTTCGCATTTGACTCTCAACACCTCTACATTAGTTTTTCTGGCAGTCCATGGTATTCTCAGCATTCTTCTGTAGAACCACATCTCTATTGCCTCTTTCTCACTTTCCAGTTTGTTTATTGTACAAGACTCGCACCCATATGTTAGTATAGGAGTTATATAGCACTGCAGAACTCTCTTAATCACCTCTAATGACAAGGTCATATTACACAGTATATTTTTCATTTTTCTGAATGCCGTTTTTGCCTGTCCTATTCTGCATCTTATTTCTGTTGAACATCTTCCATTTGCTGTAATCATTGTACCTAAATCTTGCAAGATAAGAAACCATTGAACACAAATATAACCAACATGACTTTCTGTCTGTGGTAAGGGATAATAACCAGTTCTTGAGATCACTCCCCAATGGTATGAGTTCGAACATCAACATTTTGTTTCAAGCAAGGTTTAACTGTGGAATGTGCCATGTCACAGTAACAGGCGGTTGTAAGCAAATGTTGACGGCATTTCTTTGACAGTATTATTAGTGTTTCAGCGTTAATGACTAAAACTTGAAAGTGAACAGTGTTAATGACTAAAACTTGAAAGTGAACAGTGTTAATGACTAAAACTTGAAAGTGAACAGTGTTAATGACTAAAACTTGAAAGTGAACAGTGTTAATGACTAAAACTTGAAAGTGAACAGGGTTAAGGATTAAAACTTGAAAGTGAACAGGGTTAATGACTAAAACTTGAAAGTGAACAGGGTTAATGATTAAAACTTGAAAGTGAACAGGGTTAATGATTAAAACTTGAAAGTGAACAGGGTTAATGATTAAAACTTGAAAGTGAACAGGGTAAATGACTAAAACTTGAAAGTGAACAGGGTTAATGATTAAAACTTGAAAGTGAACAGGGTTAATGATTAAAACTTGAAAGTGAACAGGGTTAATGACTAAAACTTGAAAGTGTACAGGGTTAATGACTAAAACTTGAAAGTGTACAGGGTTAATGACTAAAACTTGAAAGTGAACAGGGTTAATGACTAAAACTTGAAAGTGAACAGCGTTAATGATTAAAACTTGAAAGTGAACAGGAACTACAAACACTAATAGATCAAATCGATAAATCAAATAAAGAATATTGACTGCCTATAAACATCCCAAAAACAAAACCATGATAATCAAAAAAATCACCAAAGAACAGTTGCTAAACATAAAAATACATGGTTTTTAGACCATTATTAATATCTCGTACACATCACAATTGTAGGCAGACTGGTAAAAACAGAAGTTAAAAGGAGAATAGGAATGGCTAAAAGTACTTTCAATGACATGAGGAAAATATTAACTTCTAAACAAATTACAAACAAGTTAAAAATGAGAATTATAAAATTCTCCATCTATTCTTATTAATGTGTGGCTCAGAAACATGAACAATAAACAAACAATTAGAAGACAGAGTTGATGTCTTTGAGATGTGGATATATAGAAGAATAAGAAGAACTTCACGGAAAGAGAATACAATCTACAAAGAGGTTCTAACAACACTTCGTATGAAGAAAGAATTATTAAATTAAATAAAGATCAAATTAAAAAAAACACTATTTTGGACATATTAAAAGACCTTTCTGAAAACGTTACTTGAGGGTAACGTCGAGGGGAGGCGAACAAGAGGTAGGCAGAGAAACAAGTGGGAGAGTAACATCGCGAGATGGACAGGTTACAGCCTAGAAGTGTGCACCACCGAGACAAAAGACAGGATGTTGGAGGTATGTTGCAGCCAGCCTTCGTTGCGCAGACGGCACTTAATGGTGATGATTAAAACTTATCAAACTGGGTACTACGTTCTTGAACCAATGTTTTCCTAACCTAGTTAGAAAATATATATGCTGTAAGGAAAATCCAGGGAATGATTGTTTATGGCCGCCTGCTACTGTGACGTGTCAAACCCCATAGTTAATCAAAGCTCATATCTGAATGTCTGGGATTCGAGTCTCACATAAGACAACTTAGGATAATTTAGTAGTGATCCCAAAGTATCAGTGTCTAATAGTATCAGAGATGTAGGTACATCACGTGTGTACACTTTATTTGTGTACATGATAATATCAGAGATGAGACAATATGTAGGTAAATCACGTGTGTACACTTTATTTGTGTACATGATAGTATCGGAGATGGGACGATATGCAGGTACACACGGGATGTACAACGGGTACATCCCGTGTGTACACTTTATTTGTGTAAATAACCAAATGGCCAGAGGGTGTCCGACAAAGTGGATGGTGCCGCAGTAACCTAATGAACAAATAGTAATGCAAAATGATGTAAAAAGGTTACTAAAACACTTACCTAGCCTATTAATAAAAATATATTTTTAAGAAAAAAAAACAAAAAACATACAATAAAACTAAACAGGACAATTCTCAACGTATCGGCTCAAATTGAACCTTTTTCAAGAGACAAACAACAGAAAACGACAAAATAAAAAAATAAATAGATGTCTATATTTCATCAAGCCCTCGTCTCCATAATAGCGCAGGGATGGCAACGCATCTAGTCAAGGTGAAAATGCGTGCATTCATTATAAACAAACCGAAAGTGGGAAATTAGAGACACTATAGATGAGTGCAAGAATAATAAAAGAAAAAGATAAGAAAAATACCCCTTTTGTCACTCTATCAGACAGGCAGGTTTTAAGAACATAGTCACAACAGGCACGACTGAAGGGAACAGAGACAGATGGGGACGTGAGAAAATATTCATGTGACAACCTAGCAAGGCTTGGAAACAACGATCCTGATAACAATACTGTGAACAGAGAACCATGGTCACCTACGCCAACAAGAATGGCATATGACAATGATAGATGAGTAATGATGAGGTTGTGTGGTGGTGGGGTGAGTGGGTTTGGGGAAGGAAGGATAGAAGAAGAATCAACATTTGAAAACGCATGGAATGAATGTGAAACCAAATATAGACATAAACATATATATAAAACCAAACCTAAACATACATAGAAATGTAAACACACACCAAGAGTCAAGAAATAAACACATAACAAGATGGACACAGATGTGTGAAGGATACCCACACAAAATGCACAGGCATGTAAATGTATCCACACACAGGAAAGGGCTCACACCAGAATAGGTATACACATTGACACAGAATGGAGATACGTGCATTAACATAAAAAAGCGCTCACATAAATATACATATATATATGTATACACAAATATGAACATTCATGCACATAAACACTTTCTCGTATAAATAATAACATGAACATTCATACACATAGAAACATATACATATATTAATGTAAATATAAACGTTCGTTCACATAAAGATAATGCTATAACAACTGCATATGTATACATACAAATGTGTGGCCCAAAGTAATTGTGTGGATACATAGAACCATGTAAAACGAAATGCATATACAAATAACTATATATGTGTGGGCACCCATCGAAGAGACAACTGCAATAAAAACGAGGAAATCAAAATCTAAATATGTAAATGATTTAACAATAACAAAATGGCAGAGTACAAAATAATCACATATTGACATACACAAACGAAAGACATAAAGGAATTATATAGAAGAACGGCAAACACAAAAATAATAATTATTCACGAAAGTGTACAAAGACAAATAATTACAAGAATCAGTGCAATACGGGAGTAGAGGGTATAAAGAAAAGGTGGGTAACTCAAACAAAACGGTGATTAATGTTCATTCCGTTTGGTTGCAAGACTCCCATATGACAAATGAGACGATATTCCAAGGACTGACGTTGCCGGTCACCGGTATAACAACGTAACAAACCGGTTACAGAGACATCAGAGCTACCATGATGTGACGGGCTGTTAAAATGATTAGCCACTGGGGAGTCACGATGATTCGTGATATCTCTCAGATGTTCGGCGAATCTATCAGCTAAACGTCTACCAGTCTCACCTTTATTTGTGTACATGGTTGCAAGTCTTCTTCACTGATGTTATGGTCCTTATCGAGCTTTCTGGTCTTTCATTTTTGTACATCCTATTTTAAAATGACTTAAGTCTATTCATTTTATATCATTCAATTCATCATCTCTATTCATTTTCTTTAGTAGCACATTCATCTCTATCAGTTTATGTTTCTCCATTGTTTATCGTATATATTATTTTTCTTTTCATGACATCTTCTCAGTGCTGTTCAATCTCAATGATTCTAAGACTTGTCTGTATGTTTATTTATCTGTCTTTGGTTGGGTGGTTGTTAATCAATCGGTTCAAGGGCTCATGCTCTTTGGTTGGGTGGTTGTTAATCAATCGGTTCAAGGGCTCATGCTCTTTGGTTGGGTGGTTGTTAATCAATCGGTTCAAGGGCTCATGCTCTTTGGTTCAATGTGTGATATATACATTTGTTTGTAAGCTGTTGTTTTGTTCTCTATATGGAACAGTGCTCTATTTATCTGGCCTTTGAGGGACAAGCAAGTTTTCTGTCTTTAATATGTACACCATCAGAACCTTCGCACTATTAGAGCATTAACATCAAAACCTCCACACCATCACAACGTCCACACAATCAGAATATTCACACAATCAGAATATCCACACAATCAGAATATTCACACAATCGGAATAACCACACAATCAGAATCGTCACACCATCCCAACTTCCACACAATCAGAATATCGACACCACCGAAAGCTCCACATCATCATATTCGTTTGAAATAAAAATTACTCACGTGGTTCACCCAGCCACCAAGAAGTATTTTACCATGGCTCATGCTTTGGTATTGTAGAGGAATGGCATCCTCACTACTGATCAAGTGCGTAGGCGACGCTAATAATATGGTTTCTAGTCAATCACTAACAATGCAGCAGAGCACTTATTGGAAACCGTACGCAATAACGCTGCTCGTAACTCAAGATATACATTCACGAATGGTTTTTGTTTTATGTATATGAATATCTAATCCATATTTACCTCTTGTATTGTTGATATGTTCCTAAGATCTAATTCTCATGCACTTCCAGCAAATAATACTGTGTCTTCAGCACATTTTCCATGTCATCTATTATTCGACTACCAATTTCATCCTGACATTTCTTCATTTTGTTTAGGTATACTTTCTGTGTCAATATTGCTTATGTCTTGTCTCACTCCTCCTGTGTCAACTCTTGCTTAACACTTATTTTTCTATTATATTCTTGCAATTGTCGCACCAATTATCGACTGCAACTTGTTTCCAGTATAGGTTAATGATTAGTCTTCTAACTTTTCCACCGTCTTTTGTGAAGGCTGACAATTAGCTTGTCATATTTTGACTCTGACAAAAGTTGCCACGTACGTCTCTCAAAAACATATACATTTTGGACATCCAACAATTTTTGTCTGTCAATACTCAACTATAGATATACTAGTTCCACTCTGCTTACGAAATAAAACGTTTATTTTGGCAATTGTTGAGTTTATTGCTTATTTTTGTGTATTGTTGTTACTATTATTATATATTCTTGTTATACAGTGTTACAGCACTGTCTCACATATTACTGATTGTCATAGGATTTTTTATTCTAGGACATTTTATTCTAGGACATTTTATTCTAGGACTTTGAGAAGTATCTTTGATATGTAATTCGTTATTTTTTTAGATGAATAGCTTTAATCTGGTCCGATATTAGTCGAGTATAGAGTTGGATAGGCCCCGTATAGCGCTGAAGGTGCAGCTAAGGGGGAGGGATAGCTGATAAGTTGCCAGAATCGATCTAGAAAGCAATTGCAAACTACTGTGACGTATACAATGCCAAGAAACTCATGATGACCACAAATAAACGTAAGCTAAAATATTTCGGACATATAAAGAGACAGAATGGTTTAGAAAGATTAATCTTGGAGGGAAGAGTTCCAGAAAAGAGAACAAGAGGCAGACCAAGATTACGATGGACACGTGATCTCGAATTCGAATTCCTTATGACCATGCCACTAGAAGAAGCTGGACAGCTGACACAGAATCGAAAGCCTTACAGAATGGCGGAGAAGACAACGTTCGGTAAAGGACACACACGTCACATAGACAGAATCAAACTCTTTCTGAAATCTGAGACAGAATTGAACCTGACCCAACTAGGATTACTGAAACCAGTTAACAGACTTCCGTTGAAAATGGGAAACTTTCTAACGGTATTAAATTGAAAATAATTTAAAACGTTTCAGCGACACACGTTGGCTTACAAACTTTGGCTTACAAACGCAATGAAAAGTAGCAATTCATTTTTTAAATGCAATAGCAACTGATATTTAAAAAAAAACAACAGTTTAGTAATTTGCAAAGTTCACGAATATTCCCGGTCTCAATGAGATACGATACATACGAGAAACACAGTCACTATGGATGGAGTGTGCAATTTATTAGTAATCATCGATGCTTTCATCATCATCATCATCAGCATCAAATTCCCTCTCCACAGCGAAAATTGGCTGCAACGGAGCGTCAACATCTTCTGTCTCTTGCATTGGTGAGCCTCTGACTGACTGTGTTCTGTCCATGTCGCGATATGTCCTTCTCAATTGTATCTCTGCCTTTCTCGTGCTTAAAGCCCACTTTCTCAAATCTTCAAATAAGGTCTTCAACAAGGAGTCTGTTATTATGTCCAAAATATTTTCCTTGTTGATTTATATATCTTTTCATAGTTTTTTTTCTCAATAAATGTGTCTTCAGAAAATGTGTATTGTATTTTCTCTATCCATGAAATTCTTCTCCCTCTATATATCCACTTGCATCAGTTGTCTCACGTGTGTTCATAAACCATGTTTCTGAGCCATACGCTATTGTTGAATATATGCCTACCTAACCCAATCCATCCATCCATCCATCCATCCATCCATCCATCCATCCATCCATCCATCCATCCATCCATCCATCCACTTATCTAATCCATCTATTTTTCTATCTAAACTATCCATCTAATCTATCTATCTAATTTATCTATCTATTTAACGTATCTATTTAATCGATCTATTTAATCTATCTAATCAATTTATATATCTTTCTATCTATCTAATTTATCTATCTAAACTATCCATCTAATCTATCTATCTAATCTATCTATCTAATTTATCTATCTAATTTATCTATCTATTTAACGTATCTATCTAATCTATCTATCTAATTTATCTATTGTCTTTTCTCTGTTTATGCTGTGACGAGCAGGATCGAATGACGATCGGTTTTCAGGCTATTTCACGACATGTATCTTAATATGCAGTAATACTGTACCGTTTCAGAATGTTGGTAACTCCTTTTATCCACCTTTTTCCTGGTCTTCCTCTTTATCTTACTGTTTCCATTTTCATATTGCATGCTCTTGAATAGATGTAACATTGTCTAGTTCGAACTATTTGGGAACTGTTTGAGTGGTAATTGAGCATACGTTTAGATATTCATATTCTCATTTTAATATATGTGTCACACCTAACATAATCTGTGATTATGTGTCCAAGATACAGGTGGCGATCTACTTGTTGAAGACTTTCATGTTTCTTTATGTTTAGTTTTTGTTCCTCTTTGATGAAGATCAATACACAAAAGACAGAAACTATGAAAATATGTAGAACACCGAGTCAACTAAACATACAGATAGACAATATAGGAGTAAAACAAGTAACAGAGTTCAAATATCTCGGTAGTATTTTTACAGAAAATGGAAGCCTCGATAGAGAAATAGACATGAGATGTCAAAAGGCAAATGCAGTAAAATACCAACTTTCACCACTACTTCTTCACCCCAAGATCGAGATAGAAGTTAAGAGACAAATGATCTACAGTATATTCCTACCAACACTGTGTTACCAGTACCAAACCTGGTCTCTCTCATCTTCACATTACAGAAAGATAGTGACATGTGAGATGAAATACTTGAGGAAAGTTGCCGGGGTCACCAGGCGTGACAGATTGCGAAATGAATATATAGAGAGAGAACAGATCAAGTGGTTTGGCCACATTATGAGAATTCATCACGAAAAGTTGCCCGTACAAGCATATAACCAAATGAGATCAGGGTACACAGCCAGAGGAAGACCACGGAAAAGATGGATAGAAAACGTCAGGGAAATCCTGTACAGACACGGTCATAGCAAAGCCGAGGCCACACATCTGGCTTTAGAACGCAAGCTCGAGCTCTAATCACCCTTACGCTTAACGGCAAGAGTGGATCACAAACCACCCGGGGAAAGACAATAGACACTATCAAAAAGTTGTTTTTCTTCTACTTGATTTATAAACTTTCATGGTACTGTGAACTCGAGTACTATCACTCCTTCTAAAGCATACCAAACGCATTAAAATAGACATTTCTGCTGTTAAATCAAGCCAACGCTCGCTCTGAAATCAAGTTCTTCCACCAATTACATCTTGATTGATTGAGAACTCTAGGAGTTGCAACTTGCTCTTACTTCCTGTGTCCAGTAGGGTGGTTTTTCTGAGCTTTATTTCATACCCAGATGACTTCAGCTTTCGGCTTAGTGCAATGCCTATTGAAGGAGCCTTCTACTCAGAAGGGGTCTATAATTGTATAGATGACACGATACAAAGCTTTCAAGAGAGAGCTTTATAGCAGCATGTCATTTACTAAGATTTTCTGTTGCATGGGTGGTTTGTCTAGTGGGCCATTGGGGAGACCCACAGACGCAACCACATGCGTATAATTCATGATAGTACGTTATTCTAAAATAGTGGTACCCATGAAATACAGTCTCTTGACGTCGTATTTATCTTAGAAGTACCGAATTTATGGAAGGTAAGATTGTATGCTAATTACACCTTGATAATTACTTCTGTCTTCTGTGTTTGTTCTCAAATTCCTGTATGTTAGCAGGATATACTCAAATGAACGGAATACGTTGTGTTGTGGTTTACAGCTTGTTTGCGATATCTGCGCATTTAGGTCTGAAACATTCGACTTAAGTACGGATTCTGAATCACTTTGATTTTCTATGAGTCTATGACATGGGGCAGCCTTCTCCACCTTCAAAACCTCCTTAGACACTTTTTACGACGTGCATGGCAGGTAAGTGTCGCTATTCTTTACTCCCCTTTAGAGCCTCAGCAACACATGGTCAGTCTTGATAATAGATTAATATGAAAGCATCTTTATGCACACGGAAGTAATGTGGTCTTCACATGGTGATTTTATGCAGTGTCATTTCTTTCTTTTTGAAAGTACAGGTGACTTCTTTAAATCAGGGACTTCGCTCATTGGTCAACTACTTGCGGCCACGCAGCATCCTACTGGTTACCTACAAAGTGTTCTAGTCTTCTTAGCATCAGCAGACAGTAATTATATACTTCATCTATACTTTCTTTCTTTCTTTTTGTTTTAGGTCCCTTTATGCCTTGCAGCGTCAAGGGTATAATAGTTCTTTGGAGATGGCTTTCTGTGTACTTCATATATTTTTGTTTTTGTTTTTGATTTTGGTTTTTATTCTTATTTCTGTAATCTATAGTTTGCATGGTCTACCCCTGGCTTTGTATCCATCGTGTCTGTATAGTAATGCTTTTTAAGGGGCACTGCCTGATGGTAGTCTGGAAGCATGTGAAAACCACTTAATCTGTTGTCTTCTGATGTAATCCGGGATTGGCAGTGTGTATGTTAGTCTTCTGATGTTTTAGTTTCTGATTCTGTCTCTTATTATAACTCCGAGGATTCGACGTAGACAAGCTATTTCTGTTGTAATTATATACAACAGAAGCATTTATTGCATCTATATTTAAAGAATTATCTAAAGCAGCCAGTGGTCAACGTTTTGTTCCACTGTCTACATTGTACGTGGAACACATTACGTTTTGTTCCTCTGTCTACACTGTACGTGGAACACATTACGTAATTTTACAATCAACTCCTACTTTTGTTGAATTATAGAAGGTTATGATCCCAGGATTTCTCTTTTCTTTAGAAATATGGTTAATATTACAAACAGCGGATACATTCATTCGGTTTTTAATCCAGGTGCGTGTACTCCGTAGCACTAGCGAATATTTTCACTGAGTGATCTTCCTAATCAAAAGAAATATCACAACATACTAGATTAAACTAATTAATTAATCCATTATTTACAGTGTAGTTGCAGGTGTCACTCACAAATTTTCGCGTAGTTAAGCAACATTTTGACCGAAAGTCTAGATCAGGAATATGATGTAACCATTTTCATGCTTGTTGATGTGGATGTTCAAGGCAACGAGAGAGTGGACCAGCTGGCATGTACTGCTGCAGTGTCCAGCAGTAGATCAATATACTTACTAATATTGTTTCCAAAATGCAATTACCTATAATTGTAGTTACATAGTCATGAAGATAATTTGATCAAGACATAGTCAGTCGTTAGAGCGGGTTTTTTTTTTCAAATGTCCTCTATTTCGTCTTAAACTATCTATCTATAAACCCATAACCAGTCATGGTCGTAAGGTATATAAACCCATAACCAGTCAGGGTCGTAAGGTATATAAACCCATAACAAGTAAGGGTCGTAAGGTATATAAACCCATAACCAGTCAGGGTCGTAAGGTATATAAACCCATAACAAGTAAGGGTCGTAAGGTATATAAACCCATAACCAGTAAGGGTCGTAAGATATAGTAACTTATAACCAGTCATGGTCGTGAGATATAGTAACCTATAACCAGTCATGGTCGCAAGATATATAAACCAATAACCAACCAGAGTCGTAAGGTATATAAACCAATAACCAGCCAGAGTCGTAAGATATATACACCCATAACCAGCCAGAGTCGTAAGGTATATAAACCAATAACCAGCCAGAGTCGTAAGGTATATAAACCAATAACCAGTCAGAGTCGTAAGGTATATAAACCAATAGCCAGCCAGAGTCGTAAGATATATAAACCCATAACCAGTCAGAGTCGTAAGGTATATAAACCAATAACCAGTCAGGGTCGTAAGATATATAAACCTATAACTGAAGAGTCTCCTGTATGATGTGCCGTAGGTATATATTGAAAAGACTGGATACATTATTCATTCCTGCCGATTTCCACACATTTGTTTTAAATAACTCTCCAATTGTATTATTTGATAAGACAGCATTACTTGCATTTCTGTAATATGAGTCAACACTGTCTATGATTGTGGCGTCATAATTACATTGTCTCACTACGTGTCAGAGACCATCATGCCAAACACGATCAAAGACCTTAGTAAAATCAATGAAATTGTGGCATAGATCACTGGTGCTGAATATGTTTTTCAGTCAATATTCTGATGTTAAATAGTTCTTCTAAAGTGCTTCTATTGAGTACGAAGCCAGCTTCTTCTGCAGTTAATTCCTCTAACCAGGAACGTGCGGTAGATGTTATCAGTATGATGCAAGTCTTCGAAATTCCGCCTCACAAATGATTTTTCTATGTAATGCCGCCCCCGAAAATGTATTTTGATGGTACCGCCTGATGCTGCAGTCCCTCTTCATCATAGCACGGCACGGCCGCATCTCTTCATCATAGCACGGCACGGCCGCCTCTCCTCATCATAGCACGACACGGCCCTACTTCTGACGTGTGCTTTATTCTATTCAAAAGTGTACTCGAGTGTGTTAAAAGGGTATTATGGTTCTATAATTTAAACATATGTTTGTCATATTAGTCGTAAACAAAATTATACCATTTCCTGGTATCATTCGACGAAAAATGTAAAACAAGACATGAAGGAAAGCATCCATCATGTTATTGAACTACAAGTGAATGATTGGAACATATATCTGTTTCAAGTTGTGAATGCATTTGAAACAAGTTGTCCCACCGAAGACGGATGTGTTGGGCCATTGGCGCAAATAAAACGGCGACACAACGCATTTCCATTTTCTGGACTACATCCTTCTGGAAATCTAGCAGGACCATGATCCAGCTAGATCCAGTTGGAGTTTGAGAATGAACGCAGAAGAAGAAGAAGAGGAAACAAGTTGTGATGATGATCATCGTAATTCTGAAAAATGACAGCGAAATGAAGACCGTCTTCAAAAGACTTCTATCAACTATTTTGGTTAGAGTCAGAGATTCAAAGTGTTGAACATTGTGAAAGAACGCAAACTCCATATCTTTTCCCACTTAATTTTTATATTGTCGATGTTATAATGTTTTATATTGTCGATGTTATAATGTTTTGTATTGTCGATGTTATAATGTTTTGTATTGTCTTTTCTCACATCTTTCTTGAAATGTGCATCAGTGATGTACGAAGACAAGAAACTATTTGGATATTATTGACAGATATGATCCACAACTTCGTCTTATCAACATGAGCCAAATATTGAGGAACTTATCAACATGATCCAAATATTGAGGAACATCAACATGAGCCAAATATTGAGGAACTTATCAACATGAGCCAAACATTGAGGAACTTATCAACATGAGCCAAACATTGAGGAACTTATCAACATGATCCAAATATTGAGGAACATCAACATGATCCAAATATTGAGGAACATCAACATGAGCCAAATATTGAGGAACTTATCAACATGAGCCAAACATTGAGGAACTTATCAACTTCAATTATCAGATGTATATTATGAAACATGTTTAATTCACATTTTATATTACTAGATTGATGCTTACAAAATAAACGTGTCATTTTAATAAATAACTATAGATGTATGTCTTGACTTTTATCTCAAGTTGATGTTTAACTGGTCTAAATGTGTAGAGTAAATAATAAGGTATGTTTTAATATGGTATGTTTTAATATGGTATGTTTTAATATGGTATGTTTTAATATGGTATGTTTTAATATGGTATGTTTTAATATGGTATGTTTTAATATGGTATGTTTTAATATGGTATGTTTTAATATGGTATGTTTTAATATGGAATGTTTTACTGGTCTGAAATGTGTAGAATAAAGAATAAGAAATGAAATTGAGGATGATAAAATGAAATGAAATGAAACTTTCAAGTAAAATGAACTACGTCAAGTACTTTCAATAAAATGAAACTTACTGTGTGGGTAGGAAATGTGGTTGAGTTGGGGGCACTGGTCTATAAAATGTATACGAATAGGGGGGGGGGGAGAGATGGCAAGAAAATGCATAGGAAACACTGATTCAGAGATTGAATATAGTTATCTAAAACGGCGACAGAACGTATTTCCATTCTCTGGACTACATCATGCTGGAAATATAGCAGGACCATTGTCCTCCCACATGAGAAAACTAGAGATTGTGAATGAACGTTGAAGAAGAAGAACACAAAAATAATCATAAATAGAATTACATGATTTTTTTACTGTCCTGTAACTTACAAACAAACAAGTAGATCATATTTTGTTCTCTGTCCTGTAACTTACAAACAAACAAGTAGATCATATTTTGTTCTCTGTTCTGTAACTTACAAACTAACAAGTAGATCATATTTTGTTCTCTGTTCTGTAACTTACAAACTAACAAGTAGATCATATTTGTTCTCTGTTCTGTAACTTACAAACAAACAAGTAGATAATATTTGTTTGTGTCACTTTTTCAGTATTTTCTAAATATTCATCACCCCTTATTGCCCACTTGCCCTTTAGAGCCCCTCCCCCACCCCGAAATGTCTACCGTTTATAGAGAACGATGGGGTGCAAAGGGAACGCATTGCTCTAGGCGGACCCAGGGTTAGCAGATAACCAAGATCCCAAATGTACCTCCACGCGGTGCACCCTGGAAACAGAAATACAGCAGCTCGAGCTGATTCTGGCCAAATCATTTGGGGATCGTGTCCGAGAATGTGGAGGTAGCAGATGGAAAGAGATTTGACTGCACAAGAGACAGACAATATCTCCGACACCACCAGCATCACCACATATAGCGACACTGTCGACATACAGTGAAGCTAGTCAGTCCAGTCCGAACATTGGAGGGGCGGCCAATGTAAAATCCACGTAAAGATAGATGCATGGCGAGAGACAAACAGATTTCATACCGAGTACAATGAAAGGGCAGAACAGCGCTAGAGGGCAGCGCGAACTGCAAATAGAAAGTGAAAAGTCACTAGGAAAGGGGAACTACAAGCTCCGTCAGCTCGAGACGAGCTTCTAGTTACCTGTATTCCTTACAGGCAGAGACCCAGACCCATCCATTGGCGTTTGGTAAAGCAAGAAGTCCTAACCCAACTCTAATGTCGAGCCTTCCTAAACCGGAAAAATGCTCGCGAAGAGAAAGGGTTCCGTACTCGATGCACTCAGGCACAAAAGGGACAACGATTTAGCCCTGGCCCAACTCTACTGTCATGTTTTCCTACACCGGAAATACACTTGAAGAGAGAAAGGGTTCAGTACCTGATGGGCTCAGGCGCTATTGGGACAAGGACGCTCAGCTCGAGAACGCCTTGCTCTCAAACGCGTGGTGTGAGACTCGAACTTGGACAAGGGGTACACGATGTCGGTGAATGACACCTCGGCTAAGAGGGCGAAAGAGCCAGGGTCCAACTCCTCTGATGAGTTCTTCCCCTTAAGGAACCAGGCTCACGGATGAGAAACGGTTCAGTACCCAATGGGCACAGGCACAGCACGTCCAATTACACGAGGCAAGTTCATAGACAGTGGAACACCTCGTTCGAGTCAGACGAGAGCAAAAAATCGTCTGGGCGAAGAGTCTCCACTACGCGTGCCTGGAGACAGATATAGAGGCTGTCACAGGCTAAGGGTAGCCCACCCGAATTGTCAAGGCATGCCTAATTCGGATGTGCTAGGCCTACAAGGCGCATAACGGTGGCACAACGTAATCACGCTCCCGGCGGAAATCGCACGGATATCCGTGATTGTTACAATGGAGCGAACGAAAAACAAACAAACAAATAGAGAACGATATTGCGCTGACTTTGAGAAAACCTGGCTGAGACATTAAGCCTTTATGATGTCTAATCTGCATTATGGAGTGTGAATCAAATTGCGAATAGGGGAAGTGAAGCAGTCTTGAACAGTATTGTTTTTTGGTCTGGCCATAAAATGCGTTCGTTTTCTCGCGTATCTTGTCTTGCCAGGTTAGATGTGAAAACAGTAATTAATGGACAATGAGACTGTCCAGACCGTCGATTTGATAAGATCTATTGTCTAATGGTAAAACAACATTAACAAATGACTCATTTCCTTTTTTCTGTGATTTTACTTGGCTGTCAATACAAAGCATAATCATAGTGACTAATGAAATTCACGGAGAAAAGTCAAATGAGTCATTCATCCTATAAGTTTATTTTCCTATTAGACAAGAGGTTTTGTATGATCGATTTTGTGATGTTTTGTATTGTCGATTTTGTGATGTTTTGTATTGTTCGGTCACAACTCACCTCCATATATGTCCTTAACTCACAATCAGCCTTGTGAGACAAATTTACATACCTTAACCGTGACCTTTGACATTACTTATAAGGACCTCTGGTCAACTTTAGGAACAAGTAAGAACGTCGCCAAAAAAGTTTTACTATTTCTACAAGGTTACTATTTCTTATAGGTTACTATTTCTACAAGGTTACTATTTGTACAAGGAGATTGGAACGCTAAAATAGGCCCAGATATATATAACCATTGCGACGGGATAATATTTGGAGTGACTAATTATTGCGGATTGAGACTGCTAGAATTCACTAACATTTACAAACAACAACGTGGCAAGCACTAACAGGATAATTACACATTCAAATTGACTTTATTCTTGTTTCTAAGAAGTTTAAATCGGCCATAAATAAAATAAGGACGAGATCATTAGCGGGTACTGACAGAGGCAACAAACACGATATGGATTTGATGACCCTTAAGCTTCATCTAAAATGGATAAAGTCAAAGGGAAGCGAGCAAGAGGTAGGCAGAGATACAAGTGGGAGAGTAACATTACACGATGGACAGGTTACAGTCTAGCAGAGTGCACCACGAAGACAAGAGACAGGAGATGTTGGAGATACGTTGCAGCCAACCCTCGTTGCGGAGACGGCACTTGATGATGATGATGATGAAAATGAACTACCTCCGTAACAGTGAGAATTACCTAATATTTGACTTAGAAAAACTGAAGGCGACAGAAATAGATGACACATTCAAGGCAACAATATGAGATAAAATTGAAATTTTGAACTTAGAGCTATCAACTCACTGAATGAGAATCTGAACGTAGTGTTAGTTGACACAGCAGCGCAGCTAATGGTAGGAAACACAAATCCAGTAAAAACTTGGTAACGGAAGACATGTTAAACGTTATGTGATAGCAGGAGAGAGCTAAAAAAAAAAGAACGAACAACATAATCCACTGGCAGCTTGGACTTATAGTGCTCTGGACAAAACTATTATAAATAAAATGAAAAAAAAGCTAAAGAAAAGTGGATCAATACACAATATGATTCCATTAACAACATATCACAGGATAATAGTAAAAGAGCCTTTTGAAACTTTAAAAAAAAAATCACACAGCAAAGAAAACACAAGATCTCTATTATAGAAAACAAAAATGGAACAATAATGAATACAAAAGAGGATATTTGGATGAGAAGGGCAGAATATTGTAGAGAGTTATATAATCATGAAAATGTACCGAATAAAGGCATGGACAGACAACATCAAGGAATTGACAGGACAAGATATTTCAACACTCATCCGCATCGGTGAGGATAGAATTCGCTGGAGGACTCTGTGTGCTGAGGCATCCAATGTGGTACCCCTACGACCCTGAAGGGTTACGTGTTTATTGATTGATTGATTGATTGATTGATTGATAATCTACACAGTATGTAATAGTAGACGAAGTGATTAATGTTATGACAATAATATATAGGAAGATTTGGTCTACGAAAAATGGGCGGAGTCGCGACTAAACAAAACTTGCAACACAAAAAGGGGGGGGGGGAGAGGGGTATTGAAGTTGTGTAAAAATGGTCCTGGCTCAATTTCCGTTAGTCTCAAGAATTTTTAATTTATCCCCTTACTTCCTACTTGAATATACTTGTATAACCTATTATTTTAAGAGACATTGTACTGTCTCTAAGATATTTATGTTCACAAGAAGACCTATTAGCTCTTGTATTACAAATACGGAAGTGATATGTTTGTGTTACTGAGGATATTTCAATACTTGGACGGGATGTTCGTTGTTGTTGTAATAGTCCTTGCCTCGATTGATCCGTTCTTAGTGACTTGAGTACACAGTTTGAAAGTCTTGACAAAATCACATATTTTTATGGAGATGCGGTTAGTGAAGTTCGGAAAAACCCGTTTACTCAATTTACAAGGCAATTCGGTGTTGTTTTACATTGTCAGAAGATCTGGTACTATCCTACCTCGACTGAGTCTAGAGGCCGTATACGATTGTTTTCACAACTTATTGCGTATAAAGGCAATGGTTAAGAACATAGTTACTCGTGCAAACAGCTTTTTCATACAATAATTTGATGTTCTGAACAGATGAGAAACACAATCCGAGGAACAGTTTGGTAAACAAGACTTTGGGCAAACTCAGCAGCGAACACGTATGGGCCTGGCTTTTTTTCACAAGGGGCTGCGGCATTAAGAGTTTGTGTGTGAAGATCTCGGGGCAAATGAGGAAGTGCATAATGTCCAGGATGATCATTTACAAGCTGCGATGCTAGTTTCTAGATAAACAGTAGTTCTTGTCTTCTCAGCATCATAATACATGATTGTGTAATTGATTACAATTACTATACAGACACGATGGATACAAAGCCAGTGGCAGACCTTGAAAACGATGGCTTGATGATGAGGTTGTTCCTCCTTCGCAAGCGAAGATGCGCATGGCATGAAAAACATTAAAGGCGATGAAAAAAAATGGTAATTAACTAATTTGGTTTATGAGTTCCTAGATGCCCGATTAGTCCGATTCGTGCACGGAATGTTTTATTGCAGTGCATGCAGGAGTGCTGAAGGTTCGAGGTAGAAGAATTTTCGGATTTGTCCTTCCGCTTCTTGCGCTTGTGGATTGCCCGCAGTGTTCTTTCTTTTTCAAATTTTGTGATGCCAGCAGTGATCTGGGTGTGCCAGGCTGAGCGATAAAGTGCTGTAGTCTCCCAGGAGCTAGGATCGATGCTGCAGTGCTTGAGAGAGCTTTTAGGGGATACTTGAAGCGCTTTTTCTGCCCTTCACTTGAACATTTACCTTAGCACATCTCCCCATAGAATAATCTCTTTGGAAGGCGCTTGTCTGGCATACGGACGATGTGGCCAGGCCAGCGGAGTTGGGACCTAGTCAGCATTGCATGGATGCTTGGCATACGGGGCTTACTGAAATAAAAGTCAAGGAAAATAAACATATATAGAAGCACACAAAAAGCCATATCCAGAAAATTCTTCTTCTCAAAACTGAAATTGTAATCTGTAATTATATACTTCTTCTTTTCTTTCTTTCACTTTATATCCCTTTATGCCTTGCAGCGTCAGGTGCAGAAGAGTTCTCTGGAGATGGCTTTTTTTGTGTAATGGTATATTTTAATAAGCCATCGTTTGCAAGGTCTGCCACTGTCTGTATAGTAGTGCTTTCTGAGAGGCGCTATCTGATGGTAGTCTAGAAGCATGTGAAAATAACATATTATTTTGTCTTCTGATGTAATCCAGGATTGGTATTGTGTTTGTTAGTCAGCTGATGTTTTCGCGTCGGATTCTGTATCTTATTGCTACTCCGAGGATTCGACGTAGACAAGCTATTTCTGTTGTAATTATATAAGCATTTATTGCATCTACATTTAAAGAATAATCTAAAGCAGCCAGTGGTCAACGTTTTGTTCCTCTGTCTACACTGTACGTGGAACACATTACGTTATGTTCCTCTGTCTACACTGTACGTGGAACACATTACGTTATGTTCCTCTGTCTACACTGTACGTGGAACACATTACGTTATGTTTCTCTGTCTACACGGTACGTGGAACACATTACGTTATGTTCCTCTGTCTACACTGTGCGTGGAACACATTACGTTATGTTCCTCTGTCTACATGGTGCGTGGAACACATTACGTTATGTTCCTCAGTCTACACTGTATGTGGAACACATTACGTTATGTTCCTCTGTCTACACTGTGCGTGGAACACATTACGTTATGTTCCTCTGTCTACACTGTACGTGGAACACATTACGTTATGTTCCTCTGTCTACACTGTACGTGGAACACATTACGTTATGTTCCTCTGTCCACACTTTGCGTGGAACACATTACGTAATATTACAATCAACTCCTACTTTTGTTGAATTATAGATGGTTATGATCCCAGGATTTCTCTTTTCTTTAGAAATAGATTAATATTACAAATAGCGGATATATTCATTTGGTTTTTAATCCAGGTGCGTGTACTCCGTAGAACTGACGAATACTTTTACTGAGTGATCTTCCTAATCAATAGAAATAGCGCGACATACTAGATTAAATTAATTAATTAATTTCATTAATTACAGTATAGTTGCAGGTGTCACACAAAAATATTCGCGTAGTTAACCAACATTTTGACCGGAAGTCGAGAGGTCAAATTTGGAATTTGTTACATTCATTTTCGTGCTTGTTGATGTGGATGTTCAAGGCAACGAAAGAATGGAGCAGCTGGCTTATACTGATATAGCGTCCAGAAGTAGAGCAATGGATCGTGAGGAAATTTAGAATTCTTTACAAGAAACAACACGGGCAAGTGAAATAAATGAGTTTGATTATTCCTTTTCCGTGTCCAGAATAAAGGGAATGGGATTGAAATGCGGAGGCATCTTAAATAAACTTCTATTATAATTTATAAGTTTGTAGTTGCCTGAAATGAGTACTAGTATGGTCTTAGAAGAATCTTTGTCAACCAACACAGAACTGGAGTCGCCGGTCATCGTGTAATGTTGGATACACTCAAGTGGAGTTCGCAGCACATATGGACGTGTCCGTAGTGCAATTATGATGATCGGACGACTAAATAACTGACTAGGGTCAATATTATTTTTTTGTGACGCATGCTAAAAATTGCTTACACTGCTTTCAACGTCGTAGGAACATAGGAAAAAACCGTAAGATCTTCAGTGAGTGCAAATAAACTGTTGTACACCTTCTCTTTGTGCGATGGATAAAATACTGAAGGAATCATGTTTATTTGCTTTTACGTATTGTTACAACGTCAATCTGTTCTCACGATGAAGAGCTTGTGATAGAAGGAAGATGGTGTAACAATTGTCCACATTTACATTTCTTGTAGTTTATGCTATGGGTTGAATTAGGCGCTTGATAATGTCTTTGAGAGTATGTGCCTTTTCGGCAGAAACCTGGAAACTCATCTGATAGAAAGTGCGGATACTATGGACCTACTATTTCCATGCATTACTTATTTGGTTTGTGACGTGTTTACTAACTCATTTTACTGACTAGTATCGTGGGCTCAATTTTGAAATCGAGTACAGGAATAATAAATCCGCTGACGATAGATGAGTCCAAACAAATGAAGACGACGATGAGTCCACACAAATGAAGATGACCCATGAGCATACCAGTGAAAGGTGTTGGGCAGCTCAAGATCATGTGGTAAAGTGTCTCCATATAATACGGAAATAATGTATGTACAAATGGATAAAAGCATACCTGCATAATAGAAGAGCCAGAGTACAGTTTGATGGTCGCAAGAGCAAGAAAGTCCTACTGCGTCATGGAGTCCCCCAGGGAAGGGTCCCGTCTCCCATACTTTTCTTGGTTTACATCAATGACCTAGTTGCCGAACTACCACAGGGGATTAAAGTGGCAATGTATGCTGACGACCTGGTGATCTGGTGCACAGAAGAACATGCGACAGTGGCCACTGAACAAATCTAAAGAGCTATTGATGCCTTAACCTTATGGGAAAATAGATGGTATGTCAGCATTAATACAGATAAGTACAGCACTACACTCTTTAGCCTCTCAACAAAAGAAAAAGACGGTCATATCAAGATAGATAGAGAGCTCTTGAAAGAAGACAAACAACCCACATACCTCTGAGTTACTTTTGATGATAAGCTGAAAGCAACACATAAACAAAGCAACAGCAAAAGCCAAAAGGAAGTTAGCTATCCTGAGAAAACTACGTGAAGCCAAATGGGGAGTCAGTGGGAATATACTCCATAAAGATTATCAGCATAGTAGAAGACCACACCTGGAATATGGTTCAGCTGCGTGGTGTCCTGCATCAAACACCACATTACAAGATCTAGATGCAAAACCAGGCGCTTAGGATAATGTTTTTAGCAATGAAATCACCACCCTTAGCAGAGATGCAGAAAATGGGAAGAATGCAAACACTTGGCGAACGCAGAGACACAACGGTAATAATATATGTTTCAATGTATTTCAAGTTTCAAAGTATGTCAAGTCGTCCAATGAAGGAAAGATTCTAAAATATAGCAATGGGGTGACTGAAATGAAGCAACTTTATCCACCAAGCTAAACGACTCTGTAGACAAATTACAGACCTGCCTGAAGTTGACAGCTGCTGAAGGTCTATGCCAGAACAGACTCCTTGGAGTGAAAGGTAACGGAATACAAATATACATTCAGAAACACGTGAAGGAAGTACTAAGCGAGGACAAGCAGAACAGTGTGCAGCGAGCGACAGTCACCCAAAGTTTCCTGGAATAGGAATATCCACAAGACATATGGGTCAGAGTATACACAGATGGGTCAGCACAGGTTGCAGTGAGTAATGGAGGTGCATGTATATATATATAGAATATACATACAAGCCTAGGGATACGATCAGAACACCAACATGGAAATTTTGCAATAATTATGATGCAGAAATCAAGGCAATTAGGGTGACAACTGAAAAACTGCTGAACTCCAACCCTGACCCACAACCAGTGATATTCGTGACAGATGCAAGGTCAGTGCTTCAAGCTCTCCAGTCAGGAAAACTAACAGACTTTTAAAAGCTACTTAATGAACTGTCTTACCAGTATAGGGTAACCATGAAGTGGCTCCCAGTGGAATACCAAAAAAATGAAAAAGCAGACCAACTGGCTAAGGAAGGTGCTGCCGAAGACCAACCAGATATACCAATCACCTACCATCAGAAAAAAAATCCAGATGATCAAGTCAATAAGAAAGCCACAAACACCAACACAAGATGACTATCACTTTATGAACAGATCAGAACAAGTTGTATCTCTACGCCTCAGAACAGGACACAACCGACTCCGCAGTCACATGTATACAACGTTCAAGATTGGCAACACGGCCATGTGTACATGTGGACAGGCAGCACAGAGTGCCAAACATATACTTCAAAGGTGTTCAACGCAAAAATTAAACGCTGAAGCAGACATAGTGGTCAAAGGAAACAACACTGGAATCAAAGCTCTATGTGCCATTGTATGAACCACAAAATCCGCATACAGTGGTCATTCCATGTCCGAACTGTCCAAGGACATTTACAGCTTGATTATGGCTCATTAGCCATCTACGAACTATTATGCATGGTCATAATCTTAACTGAATTTTCAAAAGTGGATGTAAAAATGGTCATCATCACTTGTGATGGACAAACACACACATGAACTACAAAAGACTGAGTTTTATTCAGGAAACATAATTACAGATATAGATATGTTTTAAGTGAGCGAAAGAAGAAGAATACGGAAATAATCAAATTCATCAGGTATAAAGGCTTGTTTTAATTTTCCTTGTAGGCTTTTATTGTCAATAAGGTTTACCCCAGAAGGTCACTCATCGAAGTTGAAATCTCTTTGTGCTGGCACATCGCTAAATTAAATCTCTTTGTTTTGTCATATCTCTAAGTTGTGATCATTTTGGACTAGCGACCAGTAGATTATGTCGTAAAACGTGATGCTATATTTAGTGGGAATTCGTGAGCATATTAATAAACCATTGTTAGGAATTCTAGTTAAAATCATTAGGTTTCAATTGAGAACACGAATGAAGCCATTATCAGATCCCTTTGGTGTGACATCCACGTTCTACAGGAGTGGGCCATCAGATTCCCTGCCTCTTGTGTTGCCTGTACACTCCACCATTCTGCAGTATTCCCATATATTGATGTTGTCCAGCCGAGTATATCGCTGTCTTATTCTCGTTCCTCGGTTTTGAACTCTAGAAGTAGGAAACCTTTGTGTCTGAGGGCCCAATTTGTATGCATGATACGGGGTCAACAGGTTTGTATGTCCGGATTTTACACCGGATTTGCATGAGGGCCGGATTGAATCTTGTCTCAAATGAGAAATTGTCGCAATGTCTTACTTTTGTCTTTTATCAAATAATGCTGATGGATGACGAATAGATGCTGGTCAGCGGACATTGCACCTTTGTTCTTTTGTAGTACACTGTACCTGTGTTCTTTTGTAGCACACTGTACATTTGTTCTTTTGTAGCACACTGTACCTTTGTTCTTTTGTAGTACACTGTACCTTTGTTCTTTTGTAGTACACTGTACCTTTATTCTTGTGTAGTACACTGTACCTTTGTTCTTGTGTAGTACACTGTACCTTTGTTCTTTTGTAGCAGTGGACATTGCACCTTTGTTCTTTTGTAGCAGCGGACATTACACCGTTGTTCTTTTGTAGCACACTGTACCTTTGTTCTTTTGTAGTACACTGTACCTTTGTTCTTTTGTAGCACACTGTACCTTTGTTCTTTTGTAGCACACTGTACCTTTGTTCTTTTGTAGCACACTGTACCTGTGTTCTTTTGTAGCACACTGTACCTTTGTTCTTTTGTAGAACACTGTACCTTTGTTCTTTTGTAGCACACTGTACCTTTGTTCTTTTGTAGCACACTGTTTCTCTGTTATTTTGTAGCACACACTTAACTGATGAGGAATGCTAGATGTGCTGTCACTGCGGGTGGGTCAACAACTCTGACAGAAGAATAGTGATAATTTGTACAGAAGTATGTCTGGCACTTCTCGCAGGGCGTGGTAATCCTGTGATACTTGCACACTGGAATACTTCCCTTCAGTGACTAAACATGCACTCATAACCCCTTCCCCCTTACACATCTATGCCTTTGAGACCTTACATGAATTCGAATGTCGTCTCAATTACTCAACTGCACGTGTGTCTGAGAGGCTATGTTGCTCTACATGCCCACACTCAAGAGATTATTTCATCACAATCATCACCATTATCATCATCACAATCATCACCATTATCATCATCACAATCATCATCATCATCATGTGTTTGTATTGCAGGAATTTTTTTTGTCGATTTGTTTCTCATTTTAAACGTAAGTCCTTATCCCTAATACAACCAAGATTTATTTGATCGTGAAATAAATCAATTTAGAAATAAATCAATTTAGAAATAAATCAATTTAGAAATAAATCAATTTAGAAATAAATCAATTTAGAAAAAATCAATTTAAAAATAAATCAATTTAGAAATAAATCAATTTAGAAATAAATCAATTTAGAAATAAATCTATTTAGAAATAAATCTAGTTAGAAATAAAAATAGTTAGAATTACCAACTGATATTGTATATGTTTATTGTTTATATTGTTATATTTGTTATATTGTTTATTTTATGTATAATGTTTATTTCAGAATCAATTCACTGAAAGAGGTAATCCGTCTTGTGTGTGACCAGGATCCTAGTGACGTGGTCTATGTGACCTGGATCACTGTGACGTATTCTAGGTGACAAGATCCCCTTTCACGAGTCTGGACGTTATTGTTAGGAATGACATAAAACTTGTGACATCAAGTGAGCATTCTGGTGTACATGCCAGGCCTAGCTGAAACTGCTCACGTATCAATACAAACATGGCGCTGACCTTGCACTTGAAGTACGCTGAAAATTTGAAAGGACGAGCTGAAAGATTGGCCAAGGTCTCTTTCAGGGGTAGGTAACGATGGTTTAAAAAAAAATTAACGTTTAATAGTTTTATGAACATTTGGTTTTATGAACATTTGGTTTTATGAACATTTGGTTTTATCACGAGTTACGTTTCTTTCATCAGATGGCGAAGGGTATGCACATGCTGATAGTTGAAGGCATAAATAAGAATGAGTCGTAATTTGAGAGAAAAATTTAATAAGTTCATTCATAATAATTGTATAAATGAAAGTGAATATGTGCAGAAATGAAATACATTAAAGCTGCTAAAAGATTTAAACAAAACAAAGCTGGTGGGATAGAAGAGGTATCGACAATAAGATAAAGTGGGTTATATATATATATATATATATATTCCGTATATATGCTTCTGTTGGACGAGGACACACACACACATTCACACACTCACACACACACTCACACACACACTCACTCACTCATTCACACACACATACACTCACACAAACACACACTCACACACACTCTCTCTCTCTCTCTCTCTCTCTCTCACACACACACACACACACACACGTATGTCCTCGTTCAACACTCTCGTCCACCAGGGTGTCCTCGTCCAAAAGACTCATATATACGGAATTGACATTGACACACACATTCACACACTCACACACACACTCACACACACACTCACTCACTCATTCACACACACATACACTCACACAAACACACACTCACACACACTCTCTCTCTTTCTCTCTCTCTCTCTCTCTCTCACACACACACACACACACACACGTATGTCCTCGTTCAACACTCTCGTCCACCAGGGTGTCCTCGTCCAAAAGACTCATATATACGGAATTGACATTGCCACCCCCTGTCCGATGTCAATTATCCAGACACATGTACTTCTGACGTAAGTCTGTCGACTCTGATCATCTTCAATTTCTGCTTGACTGAGGCAAAATATCAATGTGTCCTTAGACCCCCATATCACCCACCTGGTCTAACTCAGTGATTGCATTCAAAATATCACCACGGTCCATTTAACTACCACTAAATACTATGGCCCCGCGGGTAACCCTGTCTACTCTTTCATTCTCCCAACACCCACATGTCCAGGTACAAAAATGAAGGTAACTCTTTTCAGCACTGACTTCATCAACGACTCCAACCACTGATGGTGTAGATAACTCGACTAAATCTTTCGAAGCATACTCATAGAATCAGTCAGGAAACAGACACTTGTAGCATTTTGAGAGTCCAACCATATGATTGCCTTCATTATTGCCATCACCTCCACTATCGTACTAGTAGTGATTGTATAGAAAACACCACTTTCTTTCCAAATGCACGTCCCCCTGCATTAAGCCATGAATACCCAGACACTGCCTGCGCACGTGCCATTTTTATTTTATGTTTCAGATTACTTCATATGCGCCCTCTTTTCAAAACAGTGTACAATTATTCATGGGAACATCATTTTTCAGTATTTTATGATTTAAGATAAGAACAACCACTCATTTCAAACAATTGTAAATACGAACAGTAATAGTGTTTGAGTATAAATAACATAACAAACACAAATTTGTACCGTATTCTATTCAGGACGTAGTCATCAACTCAGAATTTTTTGGCTGTAATGATTTTATAGGCAATATAAATACGTTCGGTATTTTGCAATTGCTTTCTGAACGGTTGGGATGCACAATTTCCTGTGGCGGTGATCGAATTCGGTACCATGGCCGTCACAGACGAGCTCTGTACCACTCCATCGCAGATACGGACTATACAAATAAATAACAATGTTTCCTGTATTCACAAATCTGTGTGGACAACAGTCTGAGAACCGCTGGGTCAATTATTCCTATCCTAAAATGAACTAATGGTAGAGCCGGTATTTTTCGACATGGATACCGTCTGGTCTAGGAAAGGTTAGATTAGTACACAAATATTCCAGTCCGATCATAAATAATACACTGCCATTTTAGCAAATTCCCATCTCAGCCTCCTTTTCCTCTCTGCTTGTAAGTTTTCACCCAAATCTGTGATCTTCTTCTTTTTCTTCTCGCTCGCAGTTTGGCATGTCTACACAGCAAGTCATGTTTTCTTAATAAATACTGCTGCATTTGATAGCTCCTCAGTGCTCCCATACATCTTTCTGTGGATATCCATCTCTGTCGGTCAGTGTTCTTCCCTTAACTGGTTTAGTGTATTGCAGTCTTGCAGGATATGTTCAGCTGTCTGTGCTACCTGCCCACAAAGGCACAGTGGTAGATGGGACCAATCTTAGTCTATGTAAGTGGCTGTTTAATCTGTTGTGTCCTGTTCTGAGACGAAAGATAATAACAAGCTCTGCTCTCTGAGTATGAACAGTTGTGATGTATATAAACTTTACATATATACGCCACTTCCATCTTTATGCGTGTAATTTGCGCTTCATTACACTCTTTTTGCATTTACAGCATGTCTGCTAGTTTGGTTGTCAGTTATGTTTGGCTGTCTCTTATGTTTTGATGCGTATTAAGTTTGGTTGTCTGTTGTGCTTTGTTGTACGGTATATTTGGTTATCTATTATGGTTATCTATTATGTTTTGCTGAGTGGTTTTTTTGTTGTCCTTTATATTTGGTTATCTGTTATGTTTTGTTTCCTGTGATTTTTGTTGTCCGTTATATTTTGTTATCATTGTGTTTTGTTTCCTGTGATTTTTTGTTATCCGTTATATTTGGTTATCTGTTATGTTTTGTTATCTGTGGTGTTTTGTTGTCCGTTATATTTGGTTATCTCTAATGTTCTGTTATCTACTGTGTTTGATTGTCTTCTATGTTTAATTATCTGTTATGTTTGGTTATCCGCTACGTGTGTTTGTATGTTATGTTTTGTTGTCTAATCGTGTGTTTGTATGTTATGTTTTGTTGTCTTAACGTGTGTTTGTATGTTATGTTTTGTTGTACATTGAGTGTGGTTGTTATTTTGTTGTTTTTCCTGTTATATTTGATATCCATTACATTTATTTATCTGTTAAGTTTGATTGTGTTATGTTTGTTTGTCTTTTATGTTTGGTTGTTCGTTAAGATTGATTGTCTGGTATATTTAGTTGTCTGTAATATTTATATGTTTATCATGTTTAGTTGTTTGATATGTTTGTTTGTGTGTTAATTTAGTTGTTTGCTAGTTTTGTTTAAGTTATGTTTAGTTGTCTGTTATATGTAGTTGTCTGTTATGTTTTGTTGCCTGCTATATTTGGTTGTGTTATGATTAATTTTCTTTTATAATTGGTTGTTGGATAAGATAGATTGCTTGTCTGGTATATTTAAATGTCTGTAAAAGTTTTGCTGTCTGTTATGCTAAGTTGTCCGTTAAGTTTGACTGTCTGCTAGTTTCGTTGTTTGCTATTTTGGTTGTGGGCTGGTCTGTCTGCGAATAAATGTATATGTCTTCTATGTTGATACTGATCTTATAATCAACAACTGTTTGAACTGCAGAAAAACGTTGGTCCAATAGGTGAACATATAAAACACTTGGTAATGAACGTGTGTTTGTCATATTGGGTTTCTATGTATCATTCCGATGTGACCATGTAGCAGGGCCCTTTTTTCTAGTCATCGCGTGCTATGTAGTGTTCCTATAGTTGGTAGAAATGTAGTGTTCCTATAGTTGGAAGAAATGTCAATTTATATGCGTTTTATTTTTTTATCGGTGTTTCTCAAATGTCAATTCTTTGCGTTTTTTTCCCAAGTGATTCTGAAAACCAAATTGCCTTGTATGACTGCCCCTTAATTCGAGAAATAACCACTTTGCTAAATTATATGTTTGTCTGCCATAATATTGGTGAACTAGACTGTTGAATAACTCAATGTTAATGGGGAAGATCTAACAATAGTAAGAAATATGTATTGGAAACAAACAACTGCGTTGAGGCTGATGTAATGGTGAAGAATTCGAAAGATAAAATATTTTATAGAATATGTGATCTGTGAACTGGAATGTGTGATAGAGTATCTGTGAAATATCATGTTTTTAATATAATATTTGAACTAGAATTAGTGATTGTATCCATTCAGCTGGCCATTGTTGTGTGCTCCATATATTCTGGCAAATTTTGGTCATAGTATTTACAATATTCATTTCTCCGTATTTGAAGAGTTCTGTTAGAATGTGATCTAGGTGATTTCACTCAATATTTTAGTTCTGTCGTCTATTATTCAAATCACGGTTGGGGTTGGATTGTCGTATTTTGGAGGCACAAAATTCTTCTTGAACAATTCAGCAGCTATCTTGCACAAGTCATGATAACTGATATCTTGCACAAGTCATGATAACTAATATCTTGCACAAGTCACGATAACTGATATCTAGCACAAGTCATGATAAGTGATATCTTGCTCAAGTAATGATAACTGATATCTTGCACAAGTAATGATAACTGATATCTTGCACAAGTAATGGTATCTGCTATGTGTACAAGTCATGGTATCTGCTATCTTGCACATGTCATGGTATCTGTTATCTTGTAAAAGTCATTGATGTCATGACACTGCATATATAAAGTCTTCCTGCACTCCTTAACAGGAAAGCGTGTAGTAGCGAAAGTATAAAGAATATATGGTATAACTATTGTTTCTGATGGAGATATTAGATCGAAACGTTTTTTGTGTGTTGCTTTTATTCTTTATTATCATTAAATCCATTATATTGTCACTAGTATTAAAAATCTTTTTTTAAAGAACAGAAGCATATGTATTCAAGTTATATTTATTCGTATGCATTATACCACACACCCTCATACTTATGCATACACACCTACATATAAAAAACTAGTAGCTTAAACAATCAATTGTATTAATATCACATGACAATACATACCAATTTTTTTCATGCCTCTGTGAACATTGACAACCAGTCTACTGGAAGTTCGGCATAAACGATCTCATTAATTCTGACCTGGTTGTACAACTGTCTCATGAAAACATATAAACAATCAATATGGAGATCATTTCTTTGAGAGCACTAACAGTTCCCAGTAATTGCAAACAATTTACATCACATCACGTCAAAAACATGGAAGCCGTGGCAATACAACGGTTAGTAGAACTGTATTCCTAAATCACACACAAAGATCACGAAGTAATATAATTATACAGATTCCAACAAAACTGACTAAATCGACATTTTTAACAAAAAAGGCTTTATCAAGAAAATAACACATGGTACACGCCATAAAATTAGACTATTGATAAAGAAAAGTACAAACCGTTTAGACTTTATCAAGTTCACACAAACTCACAACCGTATACGTAGCATACGAGGGGTTATCGAAAAGTTTTGGAATTTAGTGTGAAGGAATCAAGACACTAACCTAAAAATTGGTGTGACATTTAGTCCTTATCAATACACCCCTCAAGGCGATGCATTTCTCGCATCTCTTCTTCACCTTCATAATGCATTTCTCGCATCTCTTCTTCACCTTCATAATGCATTTCTTGCATCTCTTCTTCACCTTCATAATGCATTTCTTGCATCTCTTCTTCACCTTCATAATGCATTTCTTGCATCTCTTCTTCACCTTCATAATGCATTTCTCGCATCTCTTCTTCACCTTCATAATGCATTTCTTGCATCTCTTCTTCACCTTCATAATGCATTTCTTGCATCTCTTCTTCACCTTCATAATGCATTTCTTGCATCTCTTCTTCACCTTCATAATGCATTTCTTGCATCTCTTCTTCACCTTCATAATGCATTTCTTGCATCTCTTCTTCACCTTCATAATGCATTTCTTGCATCTCTTCTTCACCTTCATAATGCATTTCTCGCATCTCTTCTTCACCTTCATAATGCATTTCTTGCATCTCTTCTTCACTTTCATAATGCATTTCTTGCATCTCTTCTTCACCTTCATAATGCATTGATTGTAGAATACATCATTCTGGGCCTGAAAACAAAAACAAAAAACAAATGCACCATTTCAGTAATCACGTCCTTAATGTAAGAAAAATGACGAGCACGAAGCGGATTCTTCATGTTTGGAAACAGAAAGAAGTCCCTCGGTGCTAAGTGTCAGGTGAGTAAGGTAGATGGGGCATGATTTCATACCCGCACTGCTGGGCAAAGACACTGGAGTCATGAGCTTCATGGGCCGGCGCATTGTTCTGTAGCAAATGAACGGCTATGGACAGCATCCCGTCTTTTACACATAATGTCTTATATTAATTTTTTGTGAGGGAGGAAGGTAATCGGCAGGTCCCAAAAACCCCGCGAAGTCCCAAAAGACGGAGACTATGACATTTCCCGTATAGGGAACCATCTTTGCCTTCATTGGTGGTTACGAACAGGGATGTTTTCATTTTCTGCTCTGTTTTGTTTTTGTTTCGGGGGTCATAGAGATGCACCCAACATTCGCCCACAGTAACCAATATACGAAAAACATCATCTTCGTCAGCATTGAAAATGTCCAATGTCTTTGAGGATGCTTCAGCTCCTTTTCGATTAGCTTCCGAAGACGGACAATGCACCTGACGGACACATTTGACATGTGAAGCTGATCGTGGAAAATCTTCAACGTGGTCCCATGACTTAGTCCCAACTTAGCCATGATTTCCTCAACGATAACGTGCCTGTCTGAGAGGACTAGGGCCGCCCCTTGCGTGATGTTGCTTGCGTCCTCTTCAATAGACGGCCTAAGGCTCATCGGCTCATCTTGAACGCTGGAGATGTCTCGTTTGAAGGTGATTTTTCCACTGCTGCACAGTATCATACAAAGGGCAAGCATCCTTATAAACGGCAAACATCTCATTATAAATTTGTTTTGCAGATTTATCCTGTAAGAGCAGGAATTTGGTTACGCTACGAGACTCCATTTTATCTACGACACGGCTTCATACACAACTGAACTAGTTTCCTATCAATTTCTCTTTCACGCGCCGCACCAAGCGAGCCACGAAGGCGCGGGAATTGTCAACAAATATCGCGCCTTTAAAATGATATACATCAGCCCGCCTATTTTTACGATTTATTAGTAAAGTGTAAAACTTTTCGACCAACCTTTGTAGAAGCAATAATTATTAAAAACTGCGATGGAATTAAAGCGAAAGACAATATAGCATATGTAGAAAGACGAAGCGGCAAATACATTACAATGTGAGATCACGGGATTTCAGTGTCAATTAAACCATAGACGATCAAGAAATAGTATCAACAACGAAAGAACAACTTCAACATCATATAAATAGACTCCAGACAATATGTAGGGACTTTAACATGAAGGTAAGCATAGAAAAAAACCGAGGTAATGTCAATCGCAAAATCAGAAAGAAACACTACTATTCTAATCCATGATCAAAAACTTAAACAGGTTAAAGAATCACGTTTCTTTGAAGCATTATATCATCGAATGGGAAAAACACCAACGAAATCCAACACAGATGCAATACAGCATGCCAGATCTTGGAACAGATGTCTCCTATTTTCAAAAACAAATATGTGAGCATCAACATCAAAACTACACTATAGAAAACGATCATCATACCATCACTATGCTACAAATGTCAAACGTGGACACTAACAGCATAATCTATAAGAAAACCTGTTACAACAGAAATGACCTGTCAACGTGGAATCCTCAGAGTAGCAATAAGAAACAATTAGGATCGAAAACATTTGAAGACTAATAAACACAATTCCAATCCTGGATTACATCAGAAGATTAAGTGTTTTTCCCATTCTTCGAGGTTACGATCAGACATTGCCCCTTAGAAAGCATTACTATACAGACACGATGGATACAAAGCCAGGGGCAGACCTTGCCTACGATGTATTACAGAAATAAAAGAGTCAACGAAAACAAACATATATGAAGCCTACAAAAAAGCGCCATCTCCAGAGAACTCTTCTACCCCTTACGCTGCAATGCATAAAGGGGTATAAAGTGAAAAGAAAGGAGAGCGATGTAAACCATTTAGACTTTCCTTAGTCTTCTCCTTCTTTCGTGCACTTGAAACATGTCTATATCTGTAATTCTGTCTCCTTAATAAAACTCACTGTCTTTTGTAGTTCATACAGTGTCCCATAGAGCTTTGATTCCAGTGTTGTTTCCTCTGGCCAATATGTCTGCCTCATCGTTTCATGCTCAGAACACTCTTAAAGTATATGTTTGGCACTCTGTGCTGCCTGTCCACATATACACATGGCCGTGTTGCCAATCTTGAACTTTGTATACATGTGACTGCGTAGTCGGTTGTGTCCTGTTCTGAGACGTAGAATTATAACTTGTTCTGATCTGTTCATAATGTGATAGTCATCTTGTGTTGGTGTTTGTGGCTTTCTTATTGACTTGATCATCTGTTTTATCTGATGGTAGGTGATTGGTATATCTGGTTGGTCTTCAGCAGCACCTTACTTAGCCAGTTGGTCTGCTTTTTCATTTCCTGGTATTCCACAGTGAGAGGGTATCCACTGCATGGTTACCCTATACTGGTACGACAGTTCGCTAAGTAGTTTTTTCATGTCTGTTAGTTTTCCAGACTGGAGAGCTTGAAGCACTGACCTTGCATCTGTCAGGAATACCACAGGCTGTAGGCCAGAGTTGGAGTTCAGCAGTTTATTTAGCTGCCACACTAATTGCCTGGAATCTGCATCATAATTATTGCAGAATTTTCTGTTGGTGTTCTGATTGTATCTCTAGGCTTGTGTGGATATTCTATATATACACCTGCACCACCATCCCTCACAGCATTCTGTGCTGACCCATCTGTGTATACTCTGTGTATACTTTCCTTAGTGAACTAAACTCTCCCATGAGATAGAGAGTGATGTAAAAACAATGACTTGAAGGTTATACGAAACATAATAGTCCATTTCTCTGAAATGCAAAGAAACAAGTGTTAATGATCCAGTATTAAATTCATTGACAGAAAAGGATCATCACATTTGTGCAAGATTCATAACCGGTCGATATCAGATAATTTCCAGTTGCAGGGGAATTTTTGTGTGCTCATACAAGAGTCGGATGATGACGCACAGTACGGAAGACGATAGAAGAACACCATTTAGAAAGTAAAAACTCCTTAGTGCTGAGAATTATACTGACCACATCCCTTCTAACATGTTGGTGGTCACCAAATAATACGTGTATAATATCGTATTCGCTATACCTCATAAACTTCATCCATTAAGATATACAAATGATTGACTCTAGTTGTTTTATTGTTGCTGGGTGTTGTAACACCTGACGGATATTTATAGCAAATACACAACAAATATATATCAAGTCGTTACACATTTTTATATTTAATAGATAAGAAAATACAAAATAATGGTAGTATATTATATTCAGGCATATATTTGTTGCATACGCAACATTTTTTGTCTGTAATGTTTTTTGTTTTTTTACGTTCAGTAGTTTGCTATTTCTTTCTGAATGACGCGGGGCACAGTTACCTGAAGCAGAATTTGATCCCGGCACTTCTGTACTAAATTAACTGAATAGTATACTAAACTGTAAGATTAAAGCGAGTGTAAGCTTGTAAATGTTTTTTTATGTCTGTATCTTCTACGAGGTAGCACAGCTCGATCACATTTCAGTTTGTATTGGACACTGTTCTCTAATAAATGTGTAAACTTTGTCTACTGTGAATTTAGTCAGAAAACTGTTTCTCAAGATCTAGCGTGATAAATAAAAAGGATACGAATTATTTAAGAAAAATATACACATTTTCTCAATCCTGTTGTTTATAATCTCATGTTTTGAGTGTGCTAAATACGAATCTAGCAACAGGAATAATTTTTTATATTTCATTATTATTTGCGTTTTTCACATTTAAATAACTAAGAGTAAATGTTGCTTGATACTAATAGATAAATATGAGAGTTTTATTTGTATGTAAACTTTGTGCTTGTTAGCTACAACTGGTTATTTAATCAGTTGTGATATTTTTGAGGAAAACAGAGAGAAACTGTTGAATGGGTTGTTATTCTGGCATGAAATAATGTCACAAATTGAACTTATTAACAACACACGAGGACAAGAGTTGTGATTTATTGTGTTGCATTGCACGTTCATGATTTGTGCTGATAGTCTGCTGAATAATTCCAAGAACATTACACGTTTCTTGTTTGTTTTCAACTTTGACCAATGTGTACTGGCATTCTTTAGATTTATGTACATACTTATATAATCAGTGCATCATTAATCTTTATTATTGTTATGTACTTACTTAGAGAAGAGAAATATGAGGAAAGACAAATAAGCTCAACGTGTGTAGAACAGTGTTTCCCAACCTTTTGTCTTAACTATACCCCACATAGACTTTCTAAAACTCTTATGATACCCCCCACCCACCATGTAGCATATCCATATTTGTGATATTAAAAAAATGGAGTTATTTCCTTAATAAAGCCTAAGTACAAGTTGTTCGAACTGCCCCCCCCCCCAGAGCAGTCAAATTGTCCTCTTGTGGGGCGTGGTCCCCACGTTGGGAAACATTGGTGTAGAGTATTGACTCGAACTTCGTCATAAGCTCCTGCCCCTCTTAAAAGAGCGACTCGTTTGCCGATAACAGCATAATGCAACTATGTCCTTTCAAGCGATAACCTTCAGGAACTTCGGAAATATAAACTTGTAAATGCGACGTCACGGCTAGGTATCCTACTAGCGACCTCTTGAAGACGAATGATAGCTTTGCTAGTATGTCGACGGAGATTCACAATGAGCAGAGAACAGGAAAGTTTAGCAGTAGTATTAAGACTTGTACTGTAAAATGTCAGGATGACGGAGTGGTACACGGGTAGAGCTTTCTGGTCCACGAATGTGGCGTGGGTTCAAATCCCACATATGCCAATTTTTTGGCGGGCTCTGTGTCGAAGTGGAACAGAGCGCGTCTGTGACGGCCAAGGTACTGAGTTCGATCCCGCCACAAACATTTGACCATCCGGACCGTTCAGAAAGCAATGGCAAGCTACTGAGCGAAACGTAGTCCAAGATCAACTCGCTACAAGTGATTCTAGACGTATGATAATTGAAATCCAAGCAACTTATAAGATCCAGAAAAAGCTTAGTCCTAAGATAGATTTATAAGAAGGCTGACTGGACACAATTCATGGAATGAACTGACAACTACACCACTCCCATCAACTGCAAAGCGAGCCGTACAAACAACTATTATGCATATTTCCAAAGGCGATTCTCCAAGCTCCAAAAGTGTAAACTCCCAGAGATACCAGATCGAATTATAAAACCAACTGGTCACAACATCTACACCATCATCACGATATCATCACGAGCGGCTGCCAGAAATTTTGTGGAAACTAATCCCAGGGTGAAAAAATATAAATATATCAACGTGGCCAAATCTTTGTTTAGAGTGGAATATCAAATAGCAGCCAATAAAAGCTGACATGAAAAAAGAACGTTTTTTAATGTCGATAAAGAAGGAAATAAATACTTGGAAAAATACCTATACTTCGAAACCAGGAACAAAAGTAGAACAATATAAATTGCTTTGGAGAAAGAGAATAGAACTAAAACATAAAATATGAAGGGAATGTCATAGCAGAACATTTATTAAAATCAGTTGATTGACCATCATTCTTTCTTGCCCACGAAACTGTTCCGTTCTAGCGACACCACATTTCAAACCCAATTCCTTTATTCTAGTCATGGAACAAGAGTCATCCTCACTTATACAGTCATTTGCTAGTGCGTTTTCCCGTAGGTCGTTCAAATAGTCTGCTCGATCCATTGCTCCATCAACAGCCGTAGTAGCAACCTATCTGCTCTCTCATTACCCCGGACTCCCGCATGTCTCGGCACAAAAATGAAAGTAACTTTACGCATACAGGAATTCTTCACTGCAGTGAAGAATACAGAAAAGCCAACAGCTACCTCCCAATAAGTCTTGCCAGCTGCGTTTACAAACTTGTGGAAATAATCCTCGACTTAAATGCACATGGTTTATAGTAACAAATAACTTAATAATGCATGAACAGTCGGGTTTCCGCAAGTGCAGATCAACTTAGGATCACAACTTCATCGCCCAAGAAACAGAGGATGGGTTTCAAGAAACGAAAAACAAAAAAAATTCACACAGTAGTGGTTTCTATTGATATGAAAAGATCTTTGAATAAAGTCTGGAATCAAAGGATTACTTTTAAACTACTGCAGAATGAAATGTCCCACATAATGCTTTCATGGATACAATAGTTTCTCTCAGAAAGACAGGTTCAAATTCAACTTTATTGTTAGAATATCCTATTCAGGACGTAGCTATTCAACCCAGCATGTGCTGGCTGGGGTGAAACAAAAAAAGTAACATGGTGTTTAAAGTAACTAGAGAGAAGTGGATAGATTTCTAATCATTGAAACGATATCTGGAAACAATTGAGCAACTAAAGTACCCATTTGTGATTGTTAATGAGTATGTATGCCTGCAACACGAGCGTTCATCTTCAGGGTTGGAAAATTCTAGGGGAGATATTGAAACAGGAAAAGCGGATCCTTTTTTGCGGTGACTTCAATGCGAAAGGTACATCATGGGGCAATAATGCTTCTAACAAATAGGGAAGAGAGCTTGAGGAGACCCTGACAGATATGGACATAGTGTGCATTAGTGATGGTCGGATAACAAGAACAGCAAGCAGGGATGGTGATGATGGTAGTGATATCGACCTGGCATTGGTGTCATCGGTTAACATCAAATGGGATGTGCTGGGGCATCATGGCAGTGACCACCTTCCATGTGTTGTACTCGTGAAAAATGACAAAAGTAAGCACACCAGGTCAAAGGTCAGGTCTTTTAAGTATAATCGCATAGGAGTGGACGTAAGCAGAATTCGACAAGACAAAATTAAGGCTCAAGAAATCAGGCTTGGTATAAGGCCCCCCCCCGGTGAAAAGAAGAGGTGCAAAGGGCATGGAATGAGAACGGAAAACAGTAGCACTATGGCAGAGGGAAAGGAAACGTGTGGCAGCTCATCCTATGGAGGTCGCACCATGAAAACGGAAGAAAGATAATTTAGTTCGAACATTCAAAGAGATTGCAAAGTCAGCAAAGGTGTCAAAATTGGACGAACTTTTCCAGATCACACGCGAAAAGTCACTAAAATTGTTCTGGCGTTTACACAAATTAATGAATGGTCTGACAAGATGCACGACTATTGCCGATTTCCAGAGTGCTGGTACGACAGAGGACAGACGAGATAAAAGGTGGAACACTACACCACACAAATTGGTCAGAGAAATGTGGAAGCATATCAAGTAATCAGGAAAATGACTACAGACACGGGTAAGAAATTGAGCGTGGAAAAACATGTGATAATCACAGTTGAAAAAATTAGGCAGGCACTGAAATGTAGAAAAACACAGCACCAGTACCAGATGGCATTATATACGATGACATTAGCCGGAGAACGGATGAGGAGTTGGGAGAGTGTGCGGACGTTGGCAGACAATAATAACCTTCTAAAGGGCACAGTAAAAAAAGACTGGTTGCACAGCTATTTCGTTCCACTACACAAACCTGGGAAGAACCACACCAGGAGACAAGGCTACAGAATAATAACAATGCAGAATACGATAGGAAAGCTTTTATAAAAATTGTGGCATGGAAGGTATCGTGTTATCTTGAAAGAAATAAGTATTTACCAACATTGTTAGGAGGATATCGCCCAGGAAAGAAGACATGGCAGAATGCAGCCATATTTGCGCAGGAAGTTTTTGAGGGGTTCGATTCGTGCATTGAGACATGTGCGGTCGCAATAGATCTTGAGGATACTTACAATACGGTGTCCTTGGATATCTTGATGGACCAGATGTTAAACCTTGCACTAAATCCCTTTGTCGTGCGGTGGGTTGGGGCGGCCCTGATGTACAGGATAGTAGTTCTTAAGTGTAGTAACTGGATATCTGCACCAACGGTTATTAGCACTGGTCTGCCACAGGATTACCTCTATCTCCTGTTCTTTTCAATGTATACACAGTACAATTCACTAGCAATTAAAAAATCACAGGTGCTGGAAAAACGATGGCGTTCGTCGATGACATCCTGGTGTATATGTTATGTTCCTCCAGGGCCATAGGCGGCGCATAGGGCAGAAACCATAGCCTTCCATTTCTGTCTTTGTGTTGCCAGGTCTTTCAATTGTTCTGTGGTGTTTAGGTTCATTGACATGCCTTCTCTATTAATGGTTCTTCGTAGAGTTTCTCTAGGTCTCCCTCTTCTTCTTACTCCAGGTGGCACCCAATATAGTGATTGCTGGGGAATTCTTAGGCTGTTCATTCTGAGAACATGGCCGATGTAAGTCCAACGCCTTTGTCTAATGAAGGAAGATATATAGGTTTGTTTGCTTTCCTCTCTTATAGTAGTGTTAGATTTAAAGTCACTCCACTTAACGTTCAGAATGGTACGTAGGCATTTGTTTTCAAAGGAGTCGAGTCTTTTATCTGTGGCTTTTGTGGCTTTCCAACTTTCGCACCCATATGATAGAATAGGGATGATGTTGGAGTTAAACAACTTGAGTTTTGTGGTGTTTCTTAGTGTGTTTGACGTCCATATGTTGCGTAGTTTATTGAAAGCACACGCTGCAATGGCAATACGGTGTAAAATTTCTTTTGATGAGTCTCCATCCAATGCTAGATTGGTGCCTAAATATGTAAAATTGTTGACTTTTAATAATGGAACATTTTGAATTTCTATGTTGTCGTTGGATCTCGTAAAATCTAGTATATTAGTTTTTGATGTGTTGATTTTCAACCCTATCTGATTTGAGTAGTGTTGGAGATTGTCAAACTTAGATTGAGCATCTGTGTGGTTTGCGCTCAAAAGGGCCAGGTCATCTGTGTAGTCAAGATCTTCAAGATCTGGTGTATAGGCTGGGCAGAAATCGAGAAGAGTGCGTCGTGGAACTACAGAAGGAGTTGGTCAGACTGACAAATTGGTGTCAAGATACGGGAGCAGTGGTTAATCCTTCTAAGGCATTCGTGACGTGGTTTTCCTTGAACAATCACATAGTAAAGACACTCATGCCACATGTTTCGTTGTCCGGGAAAAGTTTAAAAAGAACCAGCACGATGAGATATCTGGGTGTGTTTTTTGACAGAAGTCTGAGTTTCAGGGAACATGTTGACCACGTTATCATAAGGGCAGGCAAAGGCTTAGCAGCAATGAAGGTTATGGCTGCTGCGCAGTGTGAGCAGAGGTTGTTATTTTATTTGTACCTGGGTTTGGTGGTCGCTGTGGCAATTCTGCTATGGCAATTCTGACTCTTAGCCAAACTCAGATCGAAAGACTGGATAGAGTCCAGAATGCAGCAATGCGTATCATACTGGGATGTACAAGAGACTCACCGACAAGGCCTATGTGATACCTACTTGACTGTCCAACAGCAGAGCACAGATTACAGAATTGCAATGCACGTGCGTAACCTCAAATACATTCAGATAAGAAACACACGTTGTATTCCGAAATACAGAAAGTTAAAGGCAGTAGACTTAAGAGAGGGAAGTCGTGGATTGGAAGTGCTGAGGATGTCATGTAAAGCGTGTGCAGATTGCAAGATGTGGCAGCAGGTGCGGAATGGATAGGTCTACCCACAGATATCGAGACTTGTTTGAGAGTAGTAATATCACTTAGATGGGTATGCAGAGAAAGGTGTCCCACAGCTGTGGAGAAAGAAGTGCGGGCTTTGGTCAGTGAGAATGTCAAAGAGGGGGATATGAATATATACACTGATGGATCTGTGATTAGACATGTTCGCACTGCTTGGGCTTTCACAGCTCAGTGTGTAGGTAAAACTATCAGGGAGGAGAGTGCGACCTTTGTAGTTACTACAAATAGCATGACCATGGACACTGTGGCGGTGGCCACAGAAGGTCTGCATCTTAAGTGACTCTATGATGATGATAATGATGATGATGCTGATGATTATGATGGTGTTCCTCCTTCGCAAGCGAGGATGAGCATAGCATGAAAAACAAATGCTTGCGATGAAAAAAAAGTAATAATAACAATAAACTGGCAATTGTCTAATTTGGCTTGTGAGCCCGCAGTGGATTAAGAATGAGTATGATTAAGAAGGTACAAGTGGGTCTCGTTCGCGAACAGTGGATGGAGGCCTTGAGAAAAGCGTGGCTGAAAGTGGTTACGTTTATTTTCGTGCCAGGGCGTGTGGGTGTTGGAGGAAATGAAAGAACAGATCAACTGTCGTCATGCTCGATTGTGGCACAGGGCAATGGGGTAATCGATCAGTCCTACGTTTTGAAATCATTTAAGAGATATAGCACGCGAGAGTGAGACTAGTGTGGATGATGATTCATTTTTAATGGCCAGGATTAAACATCAGGGTTTGAAATGCGGTGTTTCTAGAAGTGAACATTTTGGAGGACGCAGAAGAATGATGGTCAACCAGCATAGGACCGGTACTGTCAGCAGAAGTGTAATGGTGTCACTCAGGGAGAGATCGCAGCAACTATGGACGTGTCCAGTTTGCAGTGGTGATGATTTGATGACTAACTCACTAATTGAACAACTATCTAATCAATGAAATGATATCTCGAAACATTTGGATAATTTCCAATCAGCGACATAAATCTCGAAATATTTGGATAATTTCCAATCATTGAAATGATATCTCGAAACATTTGGATAATTTCCAATCATTGAAATGATATTTCGAAACATTTGGTTAATTTCCAATCATTGAAATGATTTCTCGAAACATTTTGATAATTTCCAATCATTGAAATGATATCTCGAAACATTTTGATAATTTCCAATCATTGAAATGATATCTCGAAAGAAGTGAATAACTTTCTATTCATTGAACAGATAAGTACAGAACCTCACATGTGATACACTGTGTGTGCACTGTTGTAAGCTTCTTCATAAATCGAAAGAAATCAGTTACATACGGCTATTTGTCAAAGTGCAATGATAGTAGTCCTACTATGAAAAGGAACCAACTACTGAAAAGATAGAAAACAGAATTTAGTTGATTCAGTTCATATCTTCACCGTGACCAACCCCCTCAGGTACTGAACGGGCATCAATCATATTCAAGCCTCACCAAGTTTTGACCCGAGTAAGCATAGCCAGGAAACATCTTTTATAAATTGTGTTGTTTTGGTTCCTGCGTATGATCAATATTATTGTAAGTCTGTTTTGAATTCTTCGATTTTTGTCTGTGTAGGTTTGGTGTGTAACTTGGGGAAGTAACTGGTATATTATACATGTCTTAGACGCGAGGGATGTACTGTAAAGCAGTTTATATTCCTTTTTTTGGTTGGGACATTATGAAATATTCATTCTCCGAATATATTGTTCCTTTGGGAGATCAAATGTTCATAATTTGTATGTATGTATGCATGTATGTTGGTGTGTGTGTATGTTTGCAGGTACGCAGGAGTGTGTATATGGTTAGGTTCGTGTTTTTAGCGCGATATAGTATTTATGAGTGAATATTTGAGCCGTTAAATGGGAATTACTGTATATAAATTTCGATTTGTTAGGTTTAAATGTGAGATTTACGGTTTTTTGTGTGTGAAGTTTAAAGTGATATTTAGTGTGAAGTTTAGTGTGAGGTTTAATGTGAAGTTTAGTATCACGTTTAGTGTGATGTTTAATGTGAAGTATAATGTGAAGTTTAGCACAGGGTTTAGTGTGAAGTCTAATGTGATGATTAGGCTGAGGTTTAGTTCGAGATTTAATGCGAGGTTTAAGCACAGAGTTTTGTATGAAGTCTAATGTGAGGATTAGTGTGTGGTTTAGTGTGAAGTTTTGTATGAAGTTTACTTTATTAATTTTATTGAGTGAATTATTTCGTAAAGTACTGCACCGATTTTGAAGTTTATTTTTAAGCTGTGGATTTTAATGTGTGCATTATGTTATGTGAACTATTCTCTTTGGATTTTAGTGTGTGGATTATACTTCACTGCGCGCGTTGCAGCAAGTTCGTGTGTGCTTTTGCGTATTTGCAATGTTAAGAGGGTATTCTATTAGTTCATGTGCTTTAGAGTGTGATTAGTTCTTGTGTTAGAGTGTGTGCTATTAGGCAATATATTTTAGAGTGCGCTATTAGTTCATATGTTTTAGAGTGTTATAGTATTAGTTCATATTTTTAGAGTGTTACTAATTAATATATTTTAGAATGTGAGTTATTATTTCATATGTTTTATAGTGTGTGTTATTAATTAATAGGTTTTAAAATGTGTGTTTTAGTTCATATGTTTTAGAATGTGTGTTATTAGTTCATATATTTTAGAATTTGTGTTATTAATTAATATGTTTTAGAAAGTGTGTTATTAGTTCATAAGTTTTGGAGTGTGTGTTGTTAGTTAATCGATAATATGTACATAATAACATAGTAACACACACACAAATTGACGTTTCGACCATAAGACAGTTATCAAGACAACAATTGAAACAATTAAAACATATAACAGAAAACGAACAGTAATGCCATCGACGGTCACATTGGTATGTGTAGTATGGATTGAACGGAAGAGGCGAAATGACACCGGACAAGGAAAATACAAAAATGACCACAAACATGTGACACGAAACAAACTATGTATCGACTAGAGTCATACATGAAACAGGAGCTCATTAATACGGTTTTAAGAGTGCCATATTGGAAAATGTTGCGATTATCAAGCGACATACAGGTCCGGTCGTCAGAGAAAGATTTCTTAATCGCTGTAACCTGAATTTCTGTATAGCATAAAAAACCCTTCGGGTTTGTCTGTAGATGGCACTTTAATGGCACTGCCTAAAGAGGACACTGTTGTAAGCATCTTCTAGGTCGACCGTGGTGACCACATTTTCCTCCTTTGCCTTAAAGCCCTCGTAGATGTCAAAGGCGAGAATTGCCGAATGTGTGGTCGTGTCTCTCCCCGGTATGTACGCACCTAGATTGCCAGGAAGTAGGACTCTATTTTCCAAATCGAATGCCAGTCTAATTAGTTGAACGTATTCTGTGTTCATTGAAGTCATTATGTTTAACGTATTGTGTATTCAAAGAAAGTATCTGCCTTCGAGATAATATCCTACAGAAAGATTCTGAGAATACTGTGGACTGAGAAAAAAATTAAACTAGAAGGTGCGGAGAAAGGTAAACATTGAAGTGGGCTGGCTTCTTTATAACATTTTAACAAGAAATCTGACATTCTTTGGACATGCAAGAAATATTATAATATAGAAAGAGGGCATTATCAGAGACAGAAGTCAACCGAGAAGATGGACAACAGACATATCAAAGTGTTTAAAATTGACAGTAATATTTAATGAAATATGTGTTCAACCCTTGACGTTAAGCGTAATCTGTGCTCAACTTCTTATGTTCAACGTAATCCGTGTTCCACTCCTAACGTTTAATGTAAACCGTGTTCCACTCCTAACGTTTAATGTAAACCGTGTTCCACTCCTAAACGTTTATTGTAATCCGTGTTCCACTCCTAACGTTTAATGTAATCCGTGTTCCACTCCTAACGTTTAATGTAATCCGTGTTCCACTCCTAACGTTTAATGTAATCTGTGTTCCACTTCTAACGTTTAATGTAAACCGTGTTCCACTCCTAAACGTTTATTGTAATCCGTGTTCCACTCCTAACGTTTAATGTAATCCGTGTTCCACTCCTAACGTTTAATGTAATCCGTGTTCCACCCCTAACGTTTAATGTAATCCGCGTTCCACTCCTAAACGTTTAATGTAAACCGTGTTCCACTCCTAAACGTTTATTGTAATCCGTGTTCCACTCCTAACGTTTATTGTAATCCGTGTTCGACTCCTAACGTTTAATGTAATCCGTGTTCCACCCCTAACGTTTAATGTAATCCGCGTTCCACTCCTAAACGTTTAATGTAAACCGTGTTCCACTCCTAAACGTTTAATGTAATCCGTGTTCCACTCCTAACGTTTTATGTAATCTGTGTTCCACTCCTAACGTTTAATGTAATCCGTGTTCCACTACTAACGTTTAAAACTCTCTGTCCACTGAGCCGCTAATATCTACATTTTGGAGACCCACTATGCCGAAAAGCTGCTCAAATCTACATTTTCATATGAATTTACTATCATGATCGGCATAGCAGGAAAACCATACGGAGAAAAAGAGTTTTAATGTAATCCGTGTTCCACTCCTGACGTTTAATGTAATCTGTTTTCCACTTCTAACGTTTGATGTAATCCGTGTTCCACTCCTGACGTTTAATGTAATCTGCGTTCACGTAATCTGTGTTGTACTCCTAATGTTTAATATAATCTGTGTTCCACTCCTGACGTTTAATGTAATCTGTGTTCACGTAATCTGTCCTCGAATCCTGATGTTTGACGTAAGCTGTGTCCAACTCCTGATGTTTAACGTAAGCTGTTCTCAACTCCTGATGTTTAACGTAAGCTGTACTCAACTCCTGATGTTTAACATAAGATGTGTTCAACTACTGACGTTTAACGTAGTTTGTGTTCGACTCCTGATGTTTAACGTAAGCTGTGTTCAACTACTGACGTTTAACGTAAGCTGTTTCCAACTCCTGATGTTTAACGTAAGCTGTACTCAACTCCTGATGTTTAACATAAGATGTGTTCACTACTGACGTTTAATGTAATCTGTATTCGACTCCTGATGTTTAACGTAAGCTGTGTTCAACTACTGACGTTTAACGTAAGCTGTTTCCAACTTCTGATGTTTAACGTAAGCTGTTTTCAACTTCTGATGTTTAACGTAAGCTGTTTTCAACTCCTGATGTTTAGTTAGTTAGTTAGTTAGTCGTCGGATCATCATCACTGCAAACTGGACACATCCATAGTTGCTCCGATCTCTCCTTGAGTGTATCCGCCATCACACTTCTGCTGACAGTACCGGTCCTATGCTGGTTGACCATCATTCTTCTGTGCCCTCCAAAATGTTCACATCTAGCAACACCGCATTTCAATCCCTGATCTTTAATCCTAGCCATTGAAAAGGAATCATCATCCACATTAGTCTCACTCTCGCGTGTTATATCTCTTAAGGAGTTAAAACGTCAGCGCGATCCATTGCCCCATCGCCCTTTGCCACAATCGCACACGATGCCAGTTGATCCGCTCTTTCATTGCCTCGAACGCCCACATGTACCGGCACGAAAATAAATGTAACCGCTTTCAAGCTCGCATTTCTCAAGGCCTCAATCCACTGTTCGTGAACGAGACCCACTTGTACCTTCTTAATCATACTCATAGAGTCACTCAAGATGCAGACCTGCGTTACTTTCTGTGTGCGAAGCCACTCAAATGCCTTGGTCACCGCCATAGTCTCCATGGTTCCTGATGTTTAACGATAGTGAATACAATGAAGGCGAGAAATAGTTTTGTGTGTGTGTATACATTTAGAGAAGACATTTTGAAGCTGCTCGAGACTTAGTTCACTTGTTCTGGAAACACGAAGAAGTGTGATAGAACTTATTGATTTCCTTGTGTACACATTCAAGAAGACATTTTGAAACTGATCAAAATTGTGTTGCCCTCAACACCGTCTGCAGGATTTAGCCGAACGCTAAATCTAATTACAGCAAAATAAAACTGAAAGACAAAAAAATACGTATTCAAGAAACAAGAAAAATCTTGACAACTTATGCGTTCAATGTGAAATATCGTCTTGAAATATGTTCTCGTATCACTGCCCTAGGAAATATGCGGCTCATTGCTGAGCTATATGACCAACGGTTTGTTTCTATTTCTTAGCATCTATTTAGGGTTTTGAGACAATGAAGTTCACTAGTTTATTTGCCTGAATATGACCGTGCTAGCTGGTTTTTAAAGGAAAGATTTAAGTACAACATCTTTATTATCATTGTATTTATTTCCCACCTCCTCATTCTTTCAATGCCCATGCTCTCTACCCTAGATTTCCTTTGCTTTCTTCTGTTTGTTTTATTTATTTTCTAGTTTCCTCAATTTCTCAATTGATTGTTCTCTTTCTCTTAATTTGTATTATGCGCTTGATTCGATTACATTTGCTCTCTATGTCTCATTTGCTGTTTTTATTCCTTTCTTGATTCCACTGTTTTTTCATGATTCTTTCTCCTCTTTTTATTCTTCATGTTCTCATAGATTTATAATTTTCTGTCCTCGAATCCTTTTTTTCTCGGCAATTCGCTTTCTATATCCTACCCCCTCCCCCACCACCATTAACCAAACTCCACTTGTAACTGGCTCCCTAGACTACATTATATCTCTGACAAGAGAAGCAATATATCAGTGTTTCTCAACGTGGGGCATACGCCCCACAGGACGGCAATTTCATTGCTATGGGGAGGCAATTTGATTGTTCAGATTGATAATACAATTTTTTAATATAAAAAAACAATGTATATGTTACACAGAAAGGAGGGGGGGGGGAGTGGCATTCGAATTTTATAAATATTTAGGTGGGGCTTGGTTAAAAGAAAGTTTGGGAAACATTGCAATATAGTATCCAGATGGAACAAAGTACATCGATTGAAAGTAAACAATATGGAGCACTAACATAGCAAAATTAAATCAAGAGAAACAGTGAAATGCCAAGGCAAGGGAAAGAACATTAATTAGACACATGAATGATTAAATTGTCCGGGCAAGAGAGAAAGTAGTATTCAGTGAAGGAATCACTACAGTGTGCATGTGGTGCCTATTTCTATACTTCTATTTCTTCTACCAAATTAGTGATGTTGCAATAGGCATTAAGAGGGCGCTGGGGGGGGGGGGGCAGCTATGCATACCTGCTTATGTGCTTACTTTCAGTACCAGGTATTGGAATCACGTGATGGTGATGGCCCATTTCCGGTGGTGTTCCTTGGGTATATCGATGACGGTAATGGAAGGTATTGGAGAATTTGATGGTGTTTCTTCAGAGGAGTTTGGGTTCAAGAGTGGCGTTACACAATCTTCCTCTGACCATTTTTTGTAATATACTTCTCTCTCCCCTTGAAATATGTTTTCATGACCCCTGGGGGTCATGTGGGGTGGGGGAGGAGGGTTAAACCCCCTACTCACCTTAGCAAATCAGAATATGACATTTAGTTCTAGGAATGTATCCAAAATGGTGGGTAAGTTTTCTCCCAAGGCCCTTTTTTGTTTGCGAAAAGCTCATCATAATTCTCATCAAATAGAGGGTATTTAAGACGATTACGACGGTATAATGTGTATACATTATTATATATACATAATGTGTATACTTTTTAATGTGTATACCTTTCTTAGCCTTTCTTGCTAAGGTACCGCGTAGCGCTGTGGTTAGCGCACTGTCTTTGCATATGAATGGTCCTGGGTTCATCCCCCAGCTGAGGCGGAAATAGTTGTCAGATCGCAACGGCTCCCGGGTCGAGCCAGCCTTAAATGGGTACCGGATTAATCCGGGAAGTAAAGACTGCGAGGGAGAGGAGATGGCTACCGCCCTCATTTGCAGAAACTCTGAAATGTGAGATCGTTAACGTCTCCACCCCTACGACATTAATAAATGCTATGTGTTATTTACTATTTACTTATATTTACTTTTCTTACTGTAAACGCATCTAACTGCCTTTATTTTTATCTAATTCCCTGTAAGGAATTGTAACTAAAATTCACGGAGCATTCCGCCAACACAAACATTCATTATCGTAGACTTCCGCTCATATGCTGATATATGAAAGACTAATTGAATTGAGTTTTACACTATCTCAAAGAAAGAAAGCAAGACGTTGGTTTAACCTAGACATTAATTTCTCCATGGATAGTGTACTGTAAGTAAGTCTGTAGAATTAAACAGTAGTTGATGTGGTCATTCATCATTGTTTTAAGCGCAATCTTGAAGTCCAGGATACGTTTTTAATGATAACAATCGCCTCTTTCTGTGACTCGTGCTAAGTGCAGATGCATCTAGAAGTATGTGGATAAACTAAAGATATGAATAAGTCATATATGCCCTCTATATTGGCATTGCCCAATTCCCAAGGTGCCGTAACCCCGCCTTGTGTTGCACGATGTGCTTGTCATACCAGTGACATTTGTTATGCCTCACGTGATGCTCTGGCTCAGAAGTGATTATGCATGCAGGTTTGCAGCGTCACGCTAGTAGGATATCATGTGTCATTTAGATCTGAGTTTATTGATCAATTCCATGTCCAGCTATGATCATGTTCAATATTCATTCGCCATCATTTTACACATTGTGTATCTTATTATTTGTAGTTCTTGTTTACACAAGAACACTTAGTACATTTCACATATTGGGGGTTGATTGTAATCAGGATGTTAGACTTGTAATGTAGTCACTATGACAGAGTTGTAATGTAGCCACTATGATAAAAATGTAATGTAGTCACTATGAGAAAGCTATAATGTAGCCACTATGGTAAAACTGTAATGTAGCCACTATGATAAAACTGTAATGTAGTCACTATGATAAAACTGTAATGTAGTCACTATGATAAAACTGTAATGTAGTCACTATGAGAAAGCTATAATGTAGCCACTATGATAAAACTGTAATGTAGTCTCTATGATAAAACTGTAATGTAGCCACTATGATAAAACTGTAATGTAGTCACTATGATAAAACTGTAATGTAGCCACTATGATAAAACTGTAATGTAGTCACTATGATAAAACTGTAATGTAGCCACTATGAGAAAGCTATAATGTAGCCACTATGATAAAACTGTAATGTAGTCACTATGATAAAACTGTAATGTAGCCACTATGAGAAAGCTATAATGTAGCCACTATGATAAAACTGTAATGTAGTCACTATGATAAAACTGTAATGTAGCCACTATGATAAAACTGTAATGTAGTCACTATGATAAAACTGTAATGTAGCCACTATGATAAAACTGTAATGTAGTCACTATGATAAAACTGTAATGTAGTCACTATGATAAAACTGTAATGTAGTCACCATGACAGAGTTGTAATGAAGTAACGATATTATAACGGTGATATAGTAACTATGACAGAGCACAGTGCTGTAATGTAGACACTAAGACGGAGCTGTAATGTAGTCACGATATTATAACGTTGATGTAGTATCTATGTAGAACTGTATAGTAGACACTATGAGAAAGCTGTAAAGTAGTAACTATGACAGAGCTGTAATGCAGTTACTATGATAGAGCTGTAATGCAGTTACTATGATAGAGCTGTAATGCAGTTACTATGATAGAGCTGTAATGCAGTTACTATATTAAAATTGTGATGTATTGACGATTTTAGAGCCATGATGTAGTCACTATATTAGAACTTTGCTATATTTAGGATGCTAATCCTGCGACGTAGCCACGTTGTTAGAGATGTGAACGTATTTATGATGATAGAACTATGATGTAGACACTATATTTGAACTGCATTTGTGATGTCAGAGTAGGGATGTAGTCACGATTTTAAAGCTGTAATGTAGTCACAATGTTAGAATTGTGATGTAGTCCCGATGTTAGAATTGTGATGTAGTCCCGATGTTAGAATTGTGACGTAGTCCCGATGTTAGAATTGTGATGTAGTCCCGATGTTAGAATTGTGACGTAGTCCCGATGTTAGAATTGTGACGTAGTCCCGATGTTAGAATTGTGACGTAGTCCCGATGTTAGAATTGTGACGTAGTCCCGATGTTAGAATTGTGACGTAGTCCCGATGTTAGAATTGTGACGTAGTCCCGATGTTAGAATTGTGACGTAGTCACGATGTTAGAATTGTGACGTAGTCCCGATGTTAGAATTGTGACGTAGTCCCGATGTTAGAATTGTGATATAGTTACGATATTAGAAATACGATGTAATCACTAAACACAGAGAAACAAGCATACAAACTACATTACAACAGAAAAATATAAAAAAACTACAGAAAAAAAGAAACAGTTACAGAAGAAAGAAAATACGCAAATAAAAATATAAACAAACATAATAGTAGTGTTTGAATTCTCTGTGTTGATACTTGCCGTATTCACTTCTGCACAAATCTGAAGTAGTCCCAATTTCCTCAATAACAAAGTATTCTATTCCTGTGTGTGGCTAACTACACAATATGCTACACACTGTTATCTCATGGTTATCAGCACGCCATATGATGAGTCGTATGCTGTTAATTCACTCCCTCTACGTGTTGACATCAACAATAATATCAATCCGCAGAACTTACGACCTCCATTTATCTTACTGTATGAAAGATCGATTATATTTTCACGTATATATAATTTTTTTTAAAGTAGACCCTATTTGCTAAATACAATCTATTTAATAAAATGGATGCTTGTGTAGCCTCTCGAAGGAACGAGTAATAGGGTAGCGTTTGTGAGTAGTTTCTGTTCATAGGTCAAACATAGATTTAAAAAATGGACGACTATGAGCAGATGTTTAAGTTTAGTTGTGTCGCCGACTCTATAGTTCGCAGTGGCTGATTCCTCTCTGAATTATTTGTTGGTTTCACAAAATTCATTTTCTACTACAAATACTTACTCCCGTCTACTTCTGAGTCTGTGTCAGTTTGTAATAGTTCCGACCATCTGTTCGTTTCTCATCCTGTCTGATTAACCTTTTCTCCGTGCATCCGTTTCTCTGTTGATATCTCTCTATCATCTGTACTAATGTCATCGCTTGCTCACTATGTTTTATTTGTTAGTTATTTACATTGTCGCGTGCTCTCTCTCTGTTTATCTTTCTCTGCATCTCCGTTGCTTCCTTTTCTCTGTGTGTCCCTTCATGTACTTATTGTATCTTTCTCGGTATACCTCTATTTACATATCTCATTATGTTATTATCGGTACGCGGGTAGTTCTGCTTTTTTTCCATTATATCTATTTCATATGTATCCATTTTATTTTTCTGCCTTTACTTCATCTATGTGTAGATTCACATTAAGTCTGTTCACTGCCTTATTTAATTCATCTAATTCCACCGGACCTCACTTCTATTTACATTCAAACAAAACAAATTAGTGTGATCCAATGTAATTCCGTTTCTATTTAATTCAGGCTTTTCTCACCGATTCAGATGTAACTTATCATCATCAAGTGCCGTCTCCGCAACGAAGGTTGGCTGCAACGGTCCTCCAACACTCCCTGTCTCTTGTTCTGGTTGTGTACTCTGTTAGACTGTAAACTGTCCATCTGGTGATGTTACTCTCCCACTTGTATCTATGCCTTCCTCTTGCTCACCCCCTTCGACTTTACCCTCTAGTAAAGTCTTCAACAAGGTGTCATGTCTTTTAATGTGTCCACGATGTTTGATTTGCTTGATCTTTATTTCTTTTAATAATTATTTCTTCATATTAAGTGTTGCTAGAACCTCTTTGTTTTCTTCTCTTTCCATGATATTCTCTCTCCTCTCTCTCTCTCTTTCTCTCTCTCTCTACACACACACACATATATATTCTATATATCCACATCTCAAAGGCATAAATTGTGCCTGCTAATTGTTTATTGTCCATGTTTCTTAGCCATCCATTAATATAGAACAGATGTAACATTCTATAATTCTCATCTTTAGCTTGTTTGTAATTAGTTTAAATGTTAATATTTTCATCATTCATTGAATGTTATGTTAATAATGAGATGCAACTATCGCGATGTATTCTTTATGTAAAGTAGTACGACCGTTATTTTGTGTATAAAGTTGTAACATTAACTGACACAAGATGACCTTGTTTAAAATCACATGTAAAATGTAAGAACAATGACATTTTGTTAATAACTAGAAAAACACACACACACAAACACACACACACACACACACAGAGCGAGAGACATATCAACGCTTCGACCAAAATGCCTTTATCAAGGTTACATACACGTATACGTGTGTGTGTGTGCATATGTGATTATGTGTGTTTCTAGTCATTAACAAAACTTAATTACCCTGTTTCTAGTTATTAACAAAACTTAATTACCCTGTTTCTAGTTATTAGCACAGCTTAATTACCCTGTTTCTAGTTATTAGCACAACTTAATTACCCTGTTTCTAGTCATTAGCAAAACTTAATTACCCTGTTTCTAGTCATTAGCAAAACTTAATTACCCTGTTTCTAGTCATTAGCAAAACTTAATTACCCTGTTTCTAGTTATTAGCAAAACTTAATTACCCTGTTTCTAGTTATTAGCAAAACTTAATTACCCTTTTTCAAGCTTTACCTGTTGGATTTCAGTATTACGCAGTGAGTACATATTATCAAATTTGAAGGTGACTCTTGTTTTGTTCAGTCATTTTACTAATATTTGTTAATGTTGGCGTCGTCCCCTTGATATATTGTCACATGATTATGTCACACCCTTATTGTGACACAACTGCTACATTTTCTCACTGGACACCACTTGTCACACATCTTTCTAAATATGGACTGAGTCGGACACCTTAGTAAATGGAGTCTCATAATGGCACTGATTTATATCTTCGTCTGTATTGTTGATTGTATGAACAAAAGTTCACAACCGTAGAGTATTAACTTTATTGTACTAGGGTTTCCCCATACATAACCCAGTCCTTGTCAATGTAGCGACACACATATAGTACTACACATAGCAGGTACGAATGTAACTTCAAGCGATGTTCTCCGGGGATCTTCGAAAAAAGTCCATCCACTTGCTAAACAAAATGTCGCTAGCGGGATTCGAACATGCGACCTCTTGAGCACAAGGTGAACGGCGTAACCACTACAGAAGGGAGACTTATCTTTGGTTTTGTTATGTTAATAATGAGAAATGAGGTTTTTGTTATGTTAATAATGAGAAATGAGGTTTTTGTTATGTTAATAATGAGAAATGAGGTTTTTGTTATGTTAATAATGAGAAATGAGGTTTTTTTATGTTAATAATGAGAAATGAGGTTTTGTTAGAGATAATTACCAATGACTTTCTTGTCGTGTTATGTGCATTTGACATTTTCTGCGGTGCTGCCTTCCATACTCGGAAGAATGCAACCCTCAACGGTATGCGATGCTATGATTAGAAGCCTCCTAGTCACAGGTGATCTACCGTTTGTGTGTGTGTGTGTGTGTGTGTGTATGTGTGTGCGCAAACGCACGTATGCGTGTGTGTGTAGAAACCATGTTTCATGATTTTGTTTGCAGACATTTCATTATGTATCAGCCGCAACCATTTTCTGGTAACAATGGCGGTCAGTAGTGATCACACAGTTTATATACAATATGAACAAATGATGTAAAGTAAGAAGTAACAATATGAAAATGTAGTATAAAGTAAGAAGTAACTGAAAATGTAGTATAAAGTAAGAAGTAACTATGAAAATGTAGTATAAAACAAGAATTAACAATATACTACTGCTAATGTTTGAAGCAGTGTTTCCCAACATTTGTTTTACCATGTCTCATCGAAGTCTTTCTACAATTCTGATAACCAGTTCTGTGTAACATATTCACATTTTTTATATTCAAAAATGTTATTATTCCTATCATCTGAATTCCCCCCCCCCTTGAACAATCAAACTGCGCCCTCCCCCCCCCCCCCCCCCCGCCTGGGAAGTGGGTCCCACGTTAGGAAACATCGTTGTAAATAAAATTGAAACACTTGAAAGATTCAATAGTCATTTGACTTGCGCCATAGGACAATGGCGCAGGGAACTGTCGAGGGTGGAAGAAGCAGAGGGGACAAATAAAGACATGGACAGACAACATCAAGGAATGGACAGGGCTAGATATTTCCACACTCATCCGCATCGCTGAGGATAGAATTCGCTGGAGGACTCTGTGTGTTGAAGCATCCAATGTGCTACCCCTACGACCCTGAAGGGTTATGGGTTTATTGATTGATTGATATTGTTAGGACAATGCTATATTTTCCATATCTGCTACCCAATCCTGGTCTTGGCGGGTGGCGGATGTTGAGAGTTGTGGTGAACGAGCTATGAGTGTTAGCTGACATTCACAGATTTATTGTTGGAGCAGGACTTGTAACAACTCTTTCTCTGATGTAATATCGACTAATATTTATCATTCTGTCCCAGGTCAACAATCGTTATATAGAACATCTTGACACAACGCATGCAGTTTTATTTTGTTGCTTGTCCACTGTTAAATGTTGGACACATTTCCTGTTCAGTAATGAACATTCTGTCGGCATAAAAAAATAATGAAGAAATTTAAAAGAAAAATGCTTGGACAACCAGAAAAATAAATTCCCTTCTTATTTGACAGGAGACAAGGCAGGTCCTTTTCTTGACTAGTCATGCTCGCTGATCCCAAACAGAGTTCCATATCAACTCTCAGCGGTGTGCACCAACTCTCAGCGGTGTGCACTAACTCTCAGCGGTGTGCACCAACTCTCAGCGGTGTGCACTAACTCTCAGCGGTGTGCACTAACTCTCAGCGGTGTGCACCAACTCTCAGCGGTGTGCACTAACTCTCAGCGGTGTGCACTAACTCTCAGCGGTGTGCACCACCTCTCAGTGGTGTGCACTAACTCTCAGTGGTGTGCACTAACTCTCAGCGGTTTGCACTAACTCTCAGCGGTGTGCAACAACTCTCAGCGGTCTGCACTAACTCTCAGCGGTGTGCCTTGCCGTGGGAGAAGTCATCTACACAGAGGGAGTACAAGCGTAATTGTATAGATGAAATTTTGTAGGGGCTACAAGAAGAGAAAATAAATCCTAGCTATATGTGCATACCATTGCCTGTGCTGCTGCATTGTGGTTAGTGTGATTGGTCATTGGTGAGAAAGTTAGAGCTTCAGCATGCGATAAAACCAAAACCTCATCATATCTTAGCCAGAATTTGAATCATATGTCTACTGTGTTTTTATCAGTCTCCATGGTTCCTGATGTTTAACGATAGTGAATACAATGAAGGCGAGAAATAGTTTTGTGTGTGTGTATACATTTAGAGAAGACATTTTGAAGCTGCTCGAGACTTAGTTCACTTGTTCTGGAAACACGAAGAAGTGTGATAGAACTTATTGATTTCCTTGTGTACACATTCAAGAAGACATTTTGAAACTGATCAAAATTGTGTTGCCCTCAACACCGTCTGCAGGATTTAGCCGAACGCTAAATCTAATTACAGCAAAATAAAACTGAAAGACAAAAAAATACGTATTCAAGAAACAAGAAAAATCTTGACAACTTATGCGTTCAATGTGAAATATCGTCTTGAAATATGTTCTCGTATCACTGCCCTAGGAAATATGCGGCTCATTGCTGAGCTATATGACCAACGGTTTGTTTCTATTTCTTAGCATCTATTTAGGGTTTTGAGACAATGAAGTTCACTAGTTTATTTGCCTGAATATGACCGTGCTAGCTGGTTTTTAAAGGAAAGATTTAAGTACAACATCTTTATTATCATTGTATTTATTTCCCACCTCCTCATTCTTTCAATGCCCATGCTCTCTACCCTAGATTTCCTTTGCTTTCTTCTGTTTGTTTTATTTATTTTCTAGTTTCCTCAATTTCTCAATTGATTGTTCTCTTTCTCTTAATTTGTATTATGCGCTTGATTCGATTACATTTGCTCTCTATGTCTCATTTGCTGTTTTTATTCCTTTCTTGATTCCACTGTTTTTTCATGATTCTTTCTCCTCTTTTTATTCTTCATGTTCTCATAGATTTATAATTTTCTGTCCTCGAATCCTTTTTTTCTCGGCAATTCGCTTTCTATATCCTACCCCCTCCCCCACCACCATTAACCAAACTCCACTTGTAACTGGCTCCCTAGACTACATTATATCTCTGACAAGAGAAGCAATATATCAGTGTTTCTCAACGTGGGGCATACGCCCCACAGGACGGCAATTTCATTGCTATGGGGAGGCAATTTGATTGTTCAGATTGATAATACAATTTTTTAATATAAAAAAACAATGTATATGTTACACAGAAAGGAGGGGGGGGGGAGTGGCATTCGAATTTTATAAATATTTAGGTGGGGCTTGGTTAAAAGAAAGTTTGGGAAACATTGCAATATAGTATCCAGATGGAACAAAGTACATCGATTGAAAGTAAACAATATGGAGCACTAACATAGCAAAATTAAATCAAGAGAAACAGTGAAATGCCAAGGCAAGGGAAAGAACATTAATTAGACACATGAATGATTAAATTGTCCGGGCAAGAGAGAAAGTAGTATTCAGTGAAGGAATCACTACAGTGTGCATGTGGTGCCTATTTCTATACTTCTATTTCTTCTACCAAATTAGTGATGTTGCAATAGGCATTAAGAGGGCGCTGGGGGGGGGGGCAGCTATGCATACCTGCTTATGTGCTTACTTTCAGTACCAGGTATTGGAATCACGTGATGGTGATGGCCCATTTCCGGTGGTGTTCCTTGGGTATATCGATGACGGTAATGGAAGGTATTGGAGAATTTGATGGTGTTTCTTCAGAGGAGTTTGGGTTCAAGAGTGGCGTTACACAATCTTCCTCTGACCATTTTTTGTAATATACTTCTCTCTCCCCTTGAAATATGTTTTCATGACCCCTGGGGGTCATGTGGGGTGGGGGAGGAGGGTTAAACCCCCTACTCACCTTAGCAAATCAGAATATGACATTTAGTTCTAGGAATGTATCCAAAATGGTGGGTAAGTTTTCTCCCAAGGCCCTTTTTTGTTTGCGAAAAGCTCATCATAATTCTCATCAAATAGAGGGTATTTAAGACGATTACGACGGTATAATGTGTATACATTATTATATATACATAATGTGTATACTTTTTAATGTGTATACCTTTCTTAGCCTTTCTTGCTAAGGTACCGCGTAGCGCTGTGGTTAGCGCACTGTCTTTGCATATGAATGGTCCTGGGTTCATCCCCCAGCTGAGGCGGAAATAGTTGTCAGATCGCAACGGCTCCCGGGTCGAGCCAGCCTTAAATGGGTACCGGATTAATCCGGGAAGTAAAGACTGCGAGGGAGAGGAGATGGCTACCGCCCTCATTTGCAGAAACTCTGAAATGTGAGATCGTTAACGTCTCCACCCCTACGACATTAATAAATGCTATGTGTTATTTACTATTTACTTATATTTACTTTTCTTACTGTAAACGCATCTAACTGCCTTTATTTTTATCTAATTCCCTGTAAGGAATTGTAACTAAAATTCACGGAGCATTCCGCCAACACAAACATTCATTATCGTAGACTTCCGCTCATATGCTGATATATGAAAGACTAATTGAATTGAGTTTTACACTATCTCAAAGAAAGAAAGCAAGACGTTGGTTTAACCTAGACATTAATTTCTCCATGGATAGTGTACTGTAAGTAAGTCTGTAGAATTAAACAGTAGTTGATGTGGTCATTCATCATTGTTTTAAGCGCAATCTTGAAGTCCAGGATACGTTTTTAATGATAACAATCGCCTCTTTCTGTGACTCGTGCTAAGTGCAGATGCATCTAGAAGTATGTGGATAAACTAAAGATATGAATAAGTCATATATGCCCTCTATATTGGCATTGCCCAATTCCCAAGGTGCCGTAACCCCGCCTTGTGTTGCACGATGTGCTTGTCATACCAGTGACATTTGTTATGCCTCACGTGATGCTCTGGCTCAGAAGTGATTATGCATGCAGGTTTGCAGCGTCACGCTAGTAGGATATCATGTGTCATTTAGATCTGAGTTTATTGATCAATTCCATGTCCAGCTATGATCATGTTCAATATTCATTCGCCATCATTTTACACATTGTGTATCTTATTATTTGTAGTTCTTGTTTACACAAGAACACTTAGTACATTTCACATATTGGGGGTTGATTGTAATCAGGATGTTAGACTTGTAATGTAGTCACTATGACAGAGTTGTAATGTAGCCACTATGATAAAAATGTAATGTAGTCACTATGAGAAAGCTATAATGTAGCCACTATGGTAAAACTGTAATGTAGCCACTATGATAAAACTGTAATGTAGTCACTATGATAAAACTGTAATGTAGTCACTATGATAAAACTGTAATGTAGTCACTATGAGAAAGCTATAATGTAGCCACTATGATAAAACTGTAATGTAGTCTCTATGATAAAACTGTAATGTAGCCACTATGATAAAACTGTAATGTAGTCACTATGATAAAACTGTAATGTAGCCACTATGATAAAACTGTAATGTAGTCACTATGATAAAACTGTAATGTAGCCACTATGAGAAAGCTATAATGTAGCCACTATGATAAAACTGTAATGTAGTCACTATGATAAAACTGTAATGTAGCCACTATGAGAAAGCTATAATGTAGCCACTATGATAAAACTGTAATGTAGTCACTATGATAAAACTGTAATGTAGCCACTATGATAAAACTGTAATGTAGTCACTATGATAAAACTGTAATGTAGCCACTATGATAAAACTGTAATGTAGTCACTATGATAAAACTGTAATGTAGTCACTATGATAAAACTGTAATGTAGTCACCATGACAGAGTTGTAATGAAGTAACGATATTATAACGGTGATATAGTAACTATGACAGAGCACAGTGCTGTAATGTAGACACTAAGACGGAGCTGTAATGTAGTCACGATATTATAACGTTGATGTAGTATCTATGTAGAACTGTATAGTAGACACTATGAGAAAGCTGTAAAGTAGTAACTATGACAGAGCTGTAATGCAGTTACTATGATAGAGCTGTAATGCAGTTACTATGATAGAGCTGTAATGCAGTTACTATGATAGAGCTGTAATGCAGTTACTATATTAAAATTGTGATGTATTGACGATTTTAGAGCCATGATGTAGTCACTATATTAGAACTTTGCTATATTTAGGATGCTAATCCTGCGACGTAGCCACGTTGTTAGAGATGTGAACGTATTTATGATGATAGAACTATGATGTAGACACTATATTTGAACTGCATTTGTGATGTCAGAGTAGGGATGTAGTCACGATTTTAAAGCTGTAATGTAGTCACAATGTTAGAATTGTGATGTAGTCCCGATGTTAGAATTGTGATGTAGTCCCGATGTTAGAATTGTGACGTAGTCCCGATGTTAGAATTGTGATGTAGTCCCGATGTTAGAATTGTGACGTAGTCCCGATGTTAGAATTGTGACGTAGTCCCGATGTTAGAATTGTGACGTAGTCCCGATGTTAGAATTGTGACGTAGTCCCGATGTTAGAATTGTGACGTAGTCCCGATGTTAGAATTGTGACGTAGTCCCGATGTTAGAATTGTGACGTAGTCACGATGTTAGAATTGTGACGTAGTCCCGATGTTAGAATTGTGACGTAGTCCCGATGTTAGAATTGTGATATAGTTACGATATTAGAAATACGATGTAATCACTAAACACAGAGAAACAAGCATACAAACTACATTACAACAGAAAAATATAAAAAAACTACAGAAAAAAAGAAACAGTTACAGAAGAAAGAAAATACGCAAATAAAAATATAAACAAACATAATAGTAGTGTTTGAATTCTCTGTGTTGATACTTGCCGTATTCACTTCTGCACAAATCTGAAGTAGTCCCAATTTCCTCAATAACAAAGTATTCTATTCCTGTGTGTGGCTAACTACACAATATGCTACACACTGTTATCTCATGGTTATCAGCACGCCATATGATGAGTCGTATGCTGTTAATTCACTCCCTCTACGTGTTGACATCAACAATAATATCAATCCGCAGAACTTACGACCTCCATTTATCTTACTGTATGAAAGATCGATTATATTTTCACGTATATATAATTTTTTTTAAAGTAGACCCTATTTGCTAAATACAATCTATTTAATAAAATGGATGCTTGTGTAGCCTCTCGAAGGAACGAGTAATAGGGTAGCGTTTGTGAGTAGTTTCTGTTCATAGGTCAAACATAGATTTAAAAAATGGACGACTATGAGCAGATGTTTAAGTTTAGTTGTGTCGCCGACTCTATAGTTCGCAGTGGCTGATTCCTCTCTGAATTATTTGTTGGTTTCACAAAATTCATTTTCTACTACAAATACTTACTCCCGTCTACTTCTGAGTCTGTGTCAGTTTGTAATAGTTCCGACCATCTGTTCGTTTCTCATCCTGTCTGATTAACCTTTTCTCCGTGCATCCGTTTCTCTGTTGATATCTCTCTATCATCTGTACTAATGTCATCGCTTGCTCACTATGTTTTATTTGTTAGTTATTTACATTGTCGCGTGCTCTCTCTCTGTTTATCTTTCTCTGCATCTCCGTTGCTTCCTTTTCTCTGTGTGTCCCTTCATGTACTTATTGTATCTTTCTCGGTATACCTCTATTTACATATCTCATTATGTTATTATCGGTACGCGGGTAGTTCTGCTTTTTTTCCATTATATCTATTTCATATGTATCCATTTTATTTTTCTGCCTTTACTTCATCTATGTGTAGATTCACATTAAGTCTGTTCACTGCCTTATTTAATTCATCTAATTCCACCGGACCTCACTTCTATTTACATTCAAACAAAACAAATTAGTGTGATCCAATGTAATTCCGTTTCTATTTAATTCAGGCTTTTCTCACCGATTCAGATGTAACTTATCATCATCAAGTGCCGTCTCCGCAACGAAGGTTGGCTGCAACGGTCCTCCAACACTCCCTGTCTCTTGTTCTGGTTGTGTACTCTGTTAGACTGTAAACTGTCCATCTGGTGATGTTACTCTCCCACTTGTATCTATGCCTTCCTCTTGCTCACCCCCTTCGACTTTACCCTCTAGTAAAGTCTTCAACAAGGTGTCATGTCTTTTAATGTGTCCACGATGTTTGATTTGCTTGATCTTTATTTCTTTTAATAATTATTTCTTCATATTAAGTGTTGCTAGAACCTCTTTGTTTTCTTCTCTTTCCATGATATTCTCTCTCCTCTCTCTCTCTCTTTCTCTCTCTCTCTACACACACACACATATATATTCTATATATCCACATCTCAAAGGCATAAATTGTGCCTGCTAATTGTTTATTGTCCATGTTTCTTAGCCATCCATTAATATAGAACAGATGTAACATTCTATAATTCTCATCTTTAGCTTGTTTGTAATTAGTTTAAATGTTAATATTTTCATCATTCATTGAATGTTATGTTAATAATGAGATGCAACTATCGCGATGTATTCTTTATGTAAAGTAGTACGACCGTTATTTTGTGTATAAAGTTGTAACATTAACTGACACAAGATGACCTTGTTTAAAATCACATGTAAAATGTAAGAACAATGACATTTTGTTAATAACTAGAAAAACACACACACACAAACACACACACACACACACACAGAGCGAGAGACATATCAACGCTTCGACCAAAATGCCTTTATCAAGGTTACATACACGTATACGTGTGTGTGTGTGCATATGTGATTATGTGTGTTTCTAGTCATTAACAAAACTTAATTACCCTGTTTCTAGTTATTAACAAAACTTAATTACCCTGTTTCTAGTTATTAGCACAGCTTAATTACCCTGTTTCTAGTTATTAGCACAACTTAATTACCCTGTTTCTAGTCATTAGCAAAACTTAATTACCCTGTTTCTAGTCATTAGCAAAACTTAATTACCCTGTTTCTAGTCATTAGCAAAACTTAATTACCCTGTTTCTAGTTATTAGCAAAACTTAATTACCCTGTTTCTAGTTATTAGCAAAACTTAATTACCCTTTTTCAAGCTTTACCTGTTGGATTTCAGTATTACGCAGTGAGTACATATTATCAAATTTGAAGGTGACTCTTGTTTTGTTCAGTCATTTTACTAATATTTGTTAATGTTGGCGTCGTCCCCTTGATATATTGTCACATGATTATGTCACACCCTTATTGTGACACAACTGCTACATTTTCTCACTGGACACCACTTGTCACACATCTTTCTAAATATGGACTGAGTCGGACACCTTAGTAAATGGAGTCTCATAATGGCACTGATTTATATCTTCGTCTGTATTGTTGATTGTATGAACAAAAGTTCACAACCGTAGAGTATTAACTTTATTGTACTAGGGTTTCCCCATACATAACCCAGTCCTTGTCAATGTAGCGACACACATATAGTACTACACATAGCAGGTACGAATGTAACTTCAAGCGATGTTCTCCGGGGATCTTCGAAAAAAGTCCATCCACTTGCTAAACAAAATGTCGCTAGCGGGATTCGAACATGCGACCTCTTGAGCACAAGGTGAACGGCGTAACCACTACAGAAGGGAGACTTATCTTTGGTTTTGTTATGTTAATAATGAGAAATGAGGTTTTTGTTATGTTAATAATGAGAAATGAGGTTTTTGTTATGTTAATAATGAGAAATGAGGTTTTTGTTATGTTAATAATGAGAAATGAGGTTTTTTTATGTTAATAATGAGAAATGAGGTTTTGTTAGAGATAATTACCAATGACTTTCTTGTCGTGTTATGTGCATTTGACATTTTCTGCGGTGCTGCCTTCCATACTCGGAAGAATGCAACCCTCAACGGTATGCGATGCTATGATTAGAAGCCTCCTAGTCACAGGTGATCTACCGTTTGTGTGTGTGTGTGTGTGTGTGTGTATGTGTGTGCGCAAACGCACGTATGCGTGTGTGTGTAGAAACCATGTTTCATGATTTTGTTTGCAGACATTTCATTATGTATCAGCCGCAACCATTTTCTGGTAACAATGGCGGTCAGTAGTGATCACACAGTTTATATACAATATGAACAAATGATGTAAAGTAAGAAGTAACAATATGAAAATGTAGTATAAAGTAAGAAGTAACTGAAAATGTAGTATAAAGTAAGAAGTAACTATGAAAATGTAGTATAAAACAAGAATTAACAATATACTACTGCTAATGTTTGAAGCAGTGTTTCCCAACATTTGTTTTACCATGTCTCATCGAAGTCTTTCTACAATTCTGATAACCAGTTCTGTGTAACATATTCACATTTTTTATATTCAAAAATGTTATTATTCCTATCATCTGAATTCCCCCCCCCCTTGAACAATCAAACTGCGCCCTCCCCCCCCCCCCCCCCCGCCTGGGAAGTGGGTCCCACGTTAGGAAACATCGTTGTAAATAAAATTGAAACACTTGAAAGATTCAATAGTCATTTGACTTGCGCCATAGGACAATGGCGCAGGGAACTGTCGAGGGTGGAAGAAGCAGAGGGGACAAATAAAGACATGGACAGACAACATCAAGGAATGGACAGGGCTAGATATTTCCACACTCATCCGCATCGCTGAGGATAGAATTCGCTGGAGGACTCTGTGTGTTGAAGCATCCAATGTGCTACCCCTACGACCCTGAAGGGTTATGGGTTTATTGATTGATTGATATTGTTAGGACAATGCTATATTTTCCATATCTGCTACCCAATCCTGGTCTTGGCGGGTGGCGGATGTTGAGAGTTGTGGTGAACGAGCTATGAGTGTTAGCTGACATTCACAGATTTATTGTTGGAGCAGGACTTGTAACAACTCTTTCTCTGATGTAATATCGACTAATATTTATCATTCTGTCCCAGGTCAACAATCGTTATATAGAACATCTTGACACAACGCATGCAGTTTTATTTTGTTGCTTGTCCACTGTTAAATGTTGGACACATTTCCTGTTCAGTAATGAACATTCTGTCGGCATAAAAAAATAATGAAGAAATTTAAAAGAAAAATGCTTGGACAACCAGAAAAATAAATTCCCTTCTTATTTGACAGGAGACAAGGCAGGTCCTTTTCTTGACTAGTCATGCTCGCTGATCCCAAACAGAGTTCCATATCAACTCTCAGCGGTGTGCACCAACTCTCAGCGGTGTGCACTAACTCTCAGCGGTGTGCACCAACTCTCAGCGGTGTGCACTAACTCTCAGCGGTGTGCACTAACTCTCAGCGGTGTGCACCAACTCTCAGCGGTGTGCACTAACTCTCAGCGGTGTGCACTAACTCTCAGCGGTGTGCACCACCTCTCAGTGGTGTGCACTAACTCTCAGTGGTGTGCACTAACTCTCAGCGGTTTGCACTAACTCTCAGCGGTGTGCAACAACTCTCAGCGGTCTGCACTAACTCTCAGCGGTGTGCCTTGCCGTGGGAGAAGTCATCTACACAGAGGGAGTACAAGCGTAATTGTATAGATGAAATTTTGTAGGGGCTACAAGAAGAGAAAATAAATCCTAGCTATATGTGCATACCATTGCCTGTGCTGCTGCATTGTGGTTAGTGTGATTGGTCATTGGTGAGAAAGTTAGAGCTTCAGCATGCGATAAAACCAAAACCTCATCATATCTTAGCCAGAATTTGAATCATATGTCTACTGTGTTTTTATCAGTCTCTGCCGCCCCTCATGACTTCACTTAATTGGTTATTTCACCATTTTATTTACGTGTTTTTCGAGTTCGTTTCCAATTTGTGCACATTTGTTGTAATGTGACTGATGGTTGTAACCAGTGTTGTTGACCTCCATTAACATACCCTTTTGAATGAATGTGAAAGTGCAGTAAAACTGTGCACCAATAATAGCTCAATAATTATAATACAAATGTAGAATGGATTAAAGAACAATTTTCCGTAGATTCAATGCACAATAGAATAAACAGATGTTTCGACCAACAAGTCTCCCAGATGTTATTGGGGCCAATTGTGTCTTAAAATATTTCGTAGTAATTTATTTAGTAATGACATTTTTTCTGTAGATTTATTATTTCGCCTGCTACATCTATGAGATATACAGTAGTACAGAATTGACATTGCTTTACAAATCCCAAGTTACATATGAAGGTCGTCTTTTGTATGTTGTTTGAAAACACAGGAGTCCTAGTTTCATATCCAAATGTCACTAAGCTTGGGGTTCAAGGTTTACTCTCCTTTACTCTTACATATCTACACGAAATCCGATTTACAGCTCTCCTTCATGTGTAAACTAAAACAGAAAAAAAGATTAAATGTTGACAATGACGTGAGGTTTACATTAACGAAAACTCAGCCGTCAAATTTGAAGCATGTTAACGAATTACAATTTCAATAATCACATTAAATATATCATACGTTAAAATTATATCTAATTATACTATGATTATATTATATTAAAATATGCTTATTTTTATCACTTTAAAAGCTGTTTTAAAATGTATCGGCGATGCAGGGGCACTTTGCTTCTATAACACGGAGTCGCCTTTGGAAAACATGTAGAAATCTGTGTTAAAAAAAGAAACCACTCAATTCTGGCTTAGGTTATACTGGTATTTTCTTGTTTTCTCTATTTCTCCCGTTTGTATAAAACATTACACAAGACACATTGTACAAGATAAGGGAAAATGGATAGAAGATTTGTATAAAGCATAAGCGTGTTATTTCTCTGTTCTATTAAAAAAGTCTCGTTCATAGTTTGGCTGCCATACTGACAGCCGAATCGATATTTGCTATTTTCAAAGCCATATCTGTGTCATTTATTAAGAATTTTATAGACAAATGAAAGCATACATAAGTGGTTCTCTTTATATAGACCACCCTGGACGGGAGGAGGCCACAACAGAGGTGCCACGAATAAATACATTGGATATTTTAGGGCCACGACCGTCCGAGGCACAGCAATATAACTGAAAAATTCACGATATGCAATAAAATATATCTGTAAACATTAAAATAAGCTGTTATTATTTTATATTATGGTCCCAATGGGGTAGGGGCACGGTGGGAAATGTGAAATGGAATGGGACACCGACAAAAGAAAAATGTTGAGAACCGATGGTCTAGAGCAGGGGTCGGCAACCTATGGCACGAGTGCCACACTTGGCACGCCAAGCAATTTCAAATGGCACGCAGACTCTTCACGTTTCCTGTTTTTTTTTAAACTTTCAAGAAACTATTTCTTTTAATGTTGTTTACAACTTTACATATTATTGAATATCAATAATATATATAATTAATTAATATATTAATAAAAATAAAATATATGGTAAAATAAGAATATTGACCTCGACTTATATAAAATGATATGTGATTTTGGCACTCTGAATAATTTGAAATCGTAAGTTGGCACACATTAGCAAAAGGTTGCCGACCCCAGGTCTAGAGGAACAGTTCTTAAACAGTAGACCCTGAACTCCTGGGTATCCGCAGTCCTCTCAAAGAGTTCATGAAGAGCTAAAGAAATATTATGTCTTTACTTGAACAAAAATGGATAAATATTTTGGGTGTTCGCGGCAGGAAATGATAATGAATACATATTTTGGGGGTTCGCGGAAGAACAAAATAATGGATATATATTTTGGGGGCTACTGCAGAAAACAATATTTAGGGGTGTACGCCACAGCCAGAAGTTTACGAACCACTAGAATACAGAATAAGTTGCAAGTTACGTTGTGAAATGTTTAATGTTCCAATCACATTATGGAAAAGCATCCAAGTGAAAGTTGTGAATAGGTTTACATACCTGTGTATAAACATGTGCCAATCTATTGTCTATCTTGTATCTCCAGTTGATTCAGATGATGATCAGAATATCTACATTGCCATTTAGCGTAGGGTGGTGACTGGGAGCTTTAACTGTTTATCCAAGGCAATACATGTCGCCTTGGCCATTTAGTTAGTTATTCCTCTAGGGCTAAAGACGGCACATAGGACGGATGTCATAGATTTCCATGTCTCTCGTTTCATTACAATTTATTTGAGATCTTCATTGTTTCTGATACCGATGGTGAAAGGTTCTCTTGTAATAGTTCTACGTAAAGTTTCTTGATTAATCCATATTTGAACAGGATTATCTTGATATTGTCTATCCATCTTCTTCTAGGTCTTCCTCTGACCTTGTATCCGGATCTTTTCATGTTATATGTTCTTGTCGGTCGGTAGTTGGTTATGGTTTATTCTCATAAGGTGTCCAAGCCATTTTATGTTGTTTCTCGATGTATTCTGTGCATGGTCTTAGACAGATTCCTCTCTTGATTTCGTCATTTCTGATTTTGTCTAGTACACTCTTGCTGTTTTTCTCAGTCATTTCATCTCAGATGTTTTAAGTTTGCTCTGCTGGCTGCTGTCAACGCCACTATCTGGAATTGATAGCAAAGTGATGGCATAAAAATACTATTTATCATCTTTGACTTCCATCTTGATCCTTGGGTTGAGCAGCAATGGTAATGGGGGATATGTCACTATGTTTGCTTTCTGGTATCATGTCTCACTTTCTGTCTAATGTTCAGTTGTCTGTGAATATACTTCACATGCATTAAATTCAGACGTTTGTTTGACTTTAGTTTTGTTTATTGTTATATTCATTGGATCTAGTGATTTGCTGATGTTCATTGCTTCTGTTTAATGCGTATTTATTTTCATGTTATACTTTGTGCATGTTGTCGTGAGTGAGTTAATATTAGTTTGTAACTGTTGTTAATCTTCGTAAATAATACATTGATCATCAGCAAATAACATTCCGTTTATTGTGTTATTTAATTCTTCTTTAGATTCCTCTCTAATTTCTGTACTGGTTATTTTCCTTGATTTATGATTCGTTTGTTACTCTGTCCATGTATATGTTAAAAAGTATAGATGAGAGCTTACATTATTGTCTTACCCCTGACCTTGTTTCGAAAGATGAAGTCATTGCGTCGGTTGTTCGCTTTGGAAGTTCTGGAAAAGGACTTTTGTATTTTCCAGTAACTGACCTTTGATTTCATAGTTTTCTAGTGTTTTCCATAAAGTATTTCTGTTGACTATATCGAATGTTTTTTCCTAGACTATAAATATTGTGTTGAATTCGTGATCGTATTCTAGTGCTTTTTCACTTAGTTATCTCACGGAAGAAAGAGCAGTTGTACATGTTACTCCTCTCCTGAATACAGATTGAGAGGAGCTCATTTGTGAGTCTGTGATGTATTTTATACGAGTTTCTAATATTTTGGCATACATTTTCCTGCATGACCCAATGGGGAGATACCCTGTATACTTTAAATTGTCGTTTATTTCCTTTGTTATTTCATATTGGAACTATTATTGTTTTTTGCCAGTCTTCTGGTACTCTTCTCTCTTCCCATGCTATTTTGAATAATATTGCTAGCTATTTCACCCCTGTTTCCTTACATGCTCTTATCGCTTCATTAGTCTTGGTTTAGTATGTCAGGTTCAATGTCTTGGTTTGGTTGGAATATAATTATACTCTGTTGTTATGTTAGAATTGTATAACTCCTGAAAATATTATTTCCTTCTTTCTTTCCTTTCTAAGCTGTTCAGTATAGGATTGCCATCCTTATCATATATGATTGTTGTGGGTTTGTAGCTTTCGTCTCTTACTCTCATTGATTTGACACTTTGTAAAAATTATCGTGGTCGTGACTGTTATTTTTTTTCCTTATTCATTCCAGGAGATAGATTGTACTTCTTTTATTATGCGTGTAGCCTTAATCCTTGCTTGTCTATATTGTAAGTAGTGTTCTTGTTTAGATTTTAGTCATGTTGTGAACACAGTTTTTTTACTTACGTAGCCTTCAGTATTTCATCGCTGCACCATTTTATATTTTACTATTTTGTATGTGTTTCTTTATATATTTTGTAAGTTACTCAACATTACATCTTTGAATAGGCCCCATTTTCTTTAAATGTTTTCAGTCTCTTTTAGTAACGTTAGAAATGTTTGTGTCATTCTTTTTATATAGCTCATTTCCTTTTATATCATCTAATATTTTTTAATTTACAACAGGTTCTTTTCGGTGTCTTTTTTCTTTCGTTTATATTGATTTCATTACTTGAGGTCTCTTCTCCATTAGTATAATAGGTCTGTGGTCTGTATCTACACAAATGTTTGGGAAAGCTCTTGCTTCAGTTATGTATCTCTTTTGTCTGTATCTTACAAGTATGTAATCAATTTGAGATGATTGCTGTAAATTGTTCCATTTATAGCAAGATTTTATGTGACTCAGCCTATGTTAGAAGAAAGTATTCGTTATAATCAGCCCATGTTCTAAATATAAGTCAAAATTTGTTCTGAATTCCTGTTTCTTTCTGTTGCTGTGTCCCCATAGTTACCTACACAGTGTTTACCATTAGATCTGTTATTCCCTATTCTACCGCTAACATGATGTATAACTCGTCTTTGTTGTTAACCCTGTTCAGGACATCACAGAATGGTTTAAAAAAAATCAGTACTTTCCTCTATATTGTTATTATCGTTGCATGGTGCATACAATTGTACTAATGTGACTGTTCTTTCATTCTCTATTAATTGTATACGTATTATTCTTTCTGAAGTATATTCTATGTCCGTGATGTACTTGGCTTTTTTTGGATGTATCAAACAACCTACGTCACGACTAGCACGAGAGTTCTTATCTACATAGCTCATGGTATAATGATATCCAACTGCACTGACTTTCTGAATCATGCTCATTTATATCACGAGTATGCATGCATGAGGATATGCTTGTGATTCTAGCCAGATTAGGGCCTGGTCACGACAAGCACCTCCAACAACTACAGCTAAACGACAATATCTTTTAACATATAACTATGCAGCACTTTAGCGGCAATGTCCTGATGATACAGATGTATGAGGATGATGTTTCTCCTTTGCAAGCGAAGATGGGCATACTGACGCAGCACATGAAAATGGATGTAAGTGGACGAGAGTTGAATAATCTTGCAAAGCTCACATCTCGTCCTTTAACACTTTCAGTATCAAAAGAGCTACAGGTGTTAAAATTTTCATTTTGCTCGTGTCTGGGTCGCTATCGGTGTAATCACAGAACCCCACATAGTTTGCTCGTGTCTGGGTTGCTATCGGTGTAATCACAGAAACGCACATAGTTTGCTCGTGTCTGGGTCGCTGTTGGTGTGATCATAGACACCCACATAGTTTGCTTCTGTCTGGGTCGCTGTCGGTGTGTTCACAGACACCCACATAGCTGCTTCTGTCTGGGTCGCTATCGGTGTGATCACAGACACCCACATAGCTGCTTCTGTCTGGGTCGCTATCGGTGTGATCACAGACATCCACATAGTTGTAGTTGATAATGAATATCGATAATAACACGTGAATGAGTAAAACTGTACACTTAATATCAAGACTTGGGAACACTATCATTGAGTCGTATAATTTACATAAATCAATGAGCAACGAGAATCGAGACAAACGCAACAAAGTGATAGGGAAAGTAATTTTATGAGACTCAGAACAAGAATGAGTAAACATAATCATGAGATAATTTGTATACAGTTATGTATCTCATTAAGTTGAAAGCTGCCAACTAATGAAAGATTCGTGTTCTAGTTCTAAGCGGGGGTAAAAAAAAAATCGACAGTTGGAATCATATCTTGCTTGCAACTGTAGTGTTAGTGCAAGCAGAACCGAAGTTTTGCTGTTCGAACATCGATTGCGACATGCTCCGGTAGTTATCAATTGGTCTAACATACATGGAAATAACAAGGCAATCGAGTCTCAAATAGATGTGCTATTCTCTGGAGACCAGGGCTCTCGCTGATTCTTCGGTGCTTGCACGCGAGTTGCCTTTCTCATCAAAGTTGCAATTTATTATGATTGTATGCATTTTGAATTTTTGTGTTTACCTTCAGCAGCCAATCAAAAAACGTCACACACCATCAAACGTAAGTGAACACTAACATCTCATATATGACGTGAGCACATCAGAGATTGATATAATTACACAACATCAGATTACAAGATTACTCACATCATTAAGTATTTCGCGAATAAGAAATAGATATCTATTCTGTAACTTCCCCAATAATCCACATGGGTAAATGAAGACTATAATATAGAAGCAACGATGATTTATTATTGAAGAAAAATCACAACACAGCAAATAGGATTTGAACCACGTCCGAACAAATGACTCCTACTAACCTTACATTTGAGCAATGTTCTGCAGCTGCATTATGATTTTTCTTTAATAGTAAATCCTCGATTCTTCTATATTATATTCTTCATGTGCCCATGTCACAATAAATTACCGATTCTTCTTTATTATATTGTACATTTGCGCATGTCATATCAGACGCAACCTTGATTATTGCCATAGCGTTACATTCATATATTTATATAACATTAAGAATATCGTTATACTATGGATGGAGTCATATGAGCGGACTATGAATCTATAATATAATAGCAGTGTTCTGTCATTCTATCCGGAACGCTATATAAATAGCGCATTTACGTCACGGAATCGCGTAGGACATTCAATCAAAACGATTGGTGTCGTGATGTTATTCAAAGCAGACGATATTTTTATATACATATGTTATTGATGCGCTATGTTATTTTACATCTTTAATTATGTGCTAGTTGTTACTGCAACATTGTCGTACGGACATTACATCTTTAGTTGTGTGTTAGTTGTTACTGCGACTTATCAAACGGACATTAAATCTTTAATTGTGTGCTAGTTGTTACTATTAATAATCTTCTAATTTTATAAATTTATTGTGATTTATTGCTGCCAAACGTGTGTGCATCCTTTACTAGAAAACTTATTTCGTTTTCACAGTGTATGTATATATATATATATATATATATGCAGCAGCTGGGTGGTTTATCTGTTTAGAAAGTTACAGCTGAGTGTTTTACTAGTTATAAAGTGACAGAAGAGTGATTTTCTACTAAGAAAATGGAAGTTGGTTTATTCGACTGTTGGGTTGGAGAGTCAAATTTGTCAGACATGAACACACTGCAGTAACTCTCATGTATCAGAGATTTCATACATTGACTCAAACATGTATCAGAGAAATCACTTATATATGCAGACATGTAACAGCGACATCAGATTCAGACATGAATCAGAGACAATCATACATTGACACAGACATGTATCATCGACATCACACATAGACACAGACATATATTTTCGACATCACACATATACGCATACATTAATCAGCGATATCAGTCATAGACAGACATATGTCTGACACTTACACCATACATAGACATAATCACACATGAGAGAAATCATACAACGGCATGGCCATGTAATAGCGACGTAACATATAGACAAAGGTATGCATCAGATACATCACACATAGACACGGGCATGTATCAGCGGTATCCCAAATAGATATAAACATGTGTCATCGACATCACACATGGACACATACACGACCTCAAACATAGGCATACACATATAGTCGTGGACTATGATGTAGTAGGATCAATAGCCATGTTCCTGCGCTAATAATGTGTCAAGACGATCAATAACAGTATATTAACATACGAATTGTGTATAACAACAATACTAATGTTATCTATTGTCAGCGATTACTCACCGTCATTGCTTGTGTGAATGCTTCTGGTTTCAAAGTTTCTCTCATTTGCACATGCCCCAAGAATCAGTTCCACTGTTCTTTGTGATTAATTATTCACATCATGAGATAAATTATATCTATGTGTAGCTCAGAAGATATAATAATGTCTAGTGCAAGCGTCCGTTATACCGAATCCCAATACGCCGATGAGAAACACTTATATAGGAGTACTAACACACACGATGTAACAGGTTGTCAAATATGAACAAGATACAGTAACAGGTTGTCAAATATGAACACGATACAGTAACAGGTTGTCAGATATGAACAAGATACAGTAACAGGTTGTCAGATATGAACACGATACAGTAACAGGTTGTCAGATATGAACAAGATACAGTAACATGTTGACAAATATGAACAAGATACAGTAACAGGTTGTCAAATATGAACAAGATACAGTAACAGGTTGTCAAATATGAACAAGATACAGTAACAGGTTGACAAATATGAACAAGATACAGTAACAGGTTGTCAAATATGAACAAGATACAGTAACAGGTTTTCAGATATGAACACGATACAGTAACAGGTTGTCAGATATGAACAAGATACAGTAACAGGTTGACAAATATGAACAAGATACAGTAACAGGTTGTCAAATATGAACAAGATACAGTAACAGGTTGTCAGATATGAACAAGATACAGTAACAGGTTTTCAGATATGAACACGATACAGTAACAGGTTGTCAAATACATGTATCACACCACACATAGACACACACATGTATTACACACACATAGACACATACAAGTAACACACCACACATAGACACACACATGTATTACACCACACATAGACACATACAAGTAACACACCACACATAGACACACACATGTATTACACCACACATAGACACACACATGTATTACACACACATAGACACATACAAGTAACACACCACACATAGACACATACACGTATCAGAGAAATCATACAATGGCATAGACATGTAATAGCGACGTAACATATAGAAAAAGGTATGTATCAGCTACACCATACATAGACACATACATATTTTGCGCATGCGGTTGCGTCTGTGGGTCTCATCAATGGCTCACTAGACAAATCAACCATGCAACAGAAAACATTAGTAGATGACATTCTTTTATATTGAGGTTATCTTCTTATAGAAGCTTCATGGCACGTCATCTATACAATTCCGTAGTTGTAACCTTCGATAACAGTTACCATGTTGTTCCGACAGGCCGACGTTGTGCTTAAACTAGTTATGGGCACTTCGTGGGTGAGCGAAACAACAAAGAAACCTGTCGCAGGGGCCAGAGTTGTGCCCTGATGTCGAAATATGTTTCGGCAGCATTAGACTCCAAACACCATCGAGTCAAATGGCTGCTGGAACAGAGGGCGGAGCACTTATGGGAATGCCTTACGTGCTGTGAGGCTAGTTTCTAATCAACAATCAAGAACAGACATATATAAGCGATATCACACATAGACACAGACATATATAAGCGATATCACACATAGACACAGACATATATAAGCGATATCACCCATACACACAGACACCACACATATACATATACAATTAATGAGAAAAACACACATGTATCATCGAACAGACGTAAACATGTATCAGCTACATCGCACATAAACACGCATCGAGTGACAACACACTTTCTAAACAATATTTACACCCAGTAGTTTTCCCCTGCTTTCTTAAAGTCTAGGTAACTATGGCACAGATGTCCACAAATACATGCATTAAGCAAACAAACATAATATAACATTGAATGTGATGCTCAACCAGCTATTGAATGTGATGCTCAACCAACTATTGAATGTGATGCTCAACCAGCTATTGAATGTGATGCTCAACCAACTATTGAATGTGATGCTCAACCAACTATTGAATGTGATGCTCAACCAGCTATTGAATGTGATGCTCAACCAACTATTGAATGTGATGCTCAACCAACTATTGAATGTGATGCTCAACCAACTATTGAATGTGATGCTCAACCAACTATTGAATGTGATGCTCATCCAGCTATTGAATGTGATGCTCATCCAGCTATTGAATGCGATGTCAACATTTGTACCTGAGTCTAAGAACGACAAAGTATGTTAACGGGAATGTTATTTTTTTTTAAACTGGAGTCAAAGAACTGAAGATTGTTTTAACATGATTTTATTTTACTTGCTTATTGTCATACTAACGTGGACAGTTTTTTACGCGTCATATTATGTTGTGAATGTGCTCTTGATAAAGGTCTTTTTGCCGAAACGTCGATTTTTATGTGTTATTATGTATATTACTAGCGATTAGCAGAACCTCATTACTCTGTTCTAAGTTTGACATGATTTATTTAAACTGGAGTTTAAGAACTGTAGGGGATGTCAACAGGAGGTTTTCTTTACTGGAACGTAATAATTGAAGAAGGGCCCCACATGTAATTAGAAGGTAATGCTCACAATTGTAGCGCCAGTGCACATAGAGAACAAGTGAATTACTATTGTTTTAGGTAACTAAGAACGATATCTAAGGCCCTCCTTATTTCAAACATTTTCAGGTTTGCTCAAGTGGAACATTGAAAGGAAATATTGATTTCAACAGGATTGTATAGTCAATCAAATTTAAACTCAAATTTGCCAGCGGGTATTATTTTAGCCAGTACATCTGCAATGGTTATATGTGATAAATATCACAATATTTACTTATTCCCGCTATACAAATATACATTCAAACTGTTATTACACTCTCGCAGTGTGTAACTATGGGAAAGCTCATGCAAGAACTCATCCCTGGAGGCTTTTATATTCATAGTTTGAATAGCACTTCATTGTCTCAGCGTAAACATGGCCGAAATATATTGATTCAATTCTAAAATAGATAGAACACAGAGTTTATTTACAGCTACGCCATTGGAGTGTATATCAGTGGAGTAATACTACACATTTGGTAGGTATGTGTCAGTGGAGTAATACTACACATTTGGTAGGTATGTGTCAGTGAAGTAATACTACACATGTGCCAGGTGTTTGTCAATGACGTACAACTGCACGTGTTTGTCTATGAAGTAAAACTACATGTTTGGTAGGTGTTTGTCAATGAAGTAAAAATATACGTTTTGTAAGTCTCTGTCAATGGTAAGACTATACGTTTGATAGGTGTTTGTCCTTGAAATAAAAATACACATTTGGTAGGGGGTTGTAAATGAAATAATACTACACCTTTGGTAAAAATTTGTCTAGGAAGTAACACTACAACTTTGGTAAAAATTTGTCTAGGAAGTAACACTACAACTTTGGTAAAAATTTGTCTAGGAAGTAACACTACAACTTTGGTAAAAATTTGTCTAGGAAGTAACACTACACCTTTGGTAAAAATGTGTCTAGGAAGTAACACTACAACTTTGGTAGGTTGTTATAAAATGCAATGGTGATATTTATTGATATACTTCTTCTTGTTTGGTGTTCATTCTCAAACTCCTACTGGATCTCTCTTGCAGCAAGACAATAGTCCTACTAGATTTCCAACAGGATGTAATCCAGAAAATGGGAATGCGTTGTGACGCCATTTTATTTGCGACAATGGCCCGATACATCCGTCTTCGGCGAAATTTATTGATATGAAATTTCCTTTTAAAGCTTAGTATGTTTCATAGTTAATGTGAATGGACGCTTACTGAAATCTACCAAACACTTTATCAGAAGTTGGTTAGGACAGACGTGTTCTCGTTAAGTAGATGGATTTGAGTCGCGACCTCTTGCTTAAAATATTTTTAGAGAGGTGAGTTTTTTGCTATGAGTAATAATTTTGGCAAAGGTATTGCATCTTCGTTTAAACTAGCGGAGTACATTTGGGAACAAACCGTGTATATTGAAGTCAATCCGTAATCCTCTTTTGAGCCTTTATAGGACATTACAGGGTAGTGAGAACTGAGGTGTAGGATAGTAAGTTGCTGTAACAGTTGCATTTTTTTTTTTTTTTTAGCGAGTGGTGAAAACTGAGGTGTAGCATACTACATTCATCCCTCGCTACTTCGCGGTTCATTTTATCGCGGCCTCAGTACATTGCGGATTTCTAAAAACATATTTATAGTATGCACACTTTATATACATCTACGTATGTTACACACACACGTATAATATTTATATTATTTATACATTATTTTATGTATGTTATCCCGCCGAAGACGGATGTGTCGGGCCATTGGCGCAAATAAAACGGCGACACAACGCATTTCCATTTTCTGGACTACATCCTGCTGGAAATCTAGCAGGACCATGATCCAGCTAGATCCAGTTGGAGTTTGAGAATGAACGCAGAAGAAGAAGAAGAATGTATGTTATTTATACTATTAATATTTTATTTACATGTTTGAAACTATTCTTTAATGTTCTAATGATAACATATGCACTTATATGGTTTCATATACACTTATTGATATTATATATACACAAAAAATGTACGTGTGTTAAAATTAGAGGATGACACTACTTCGCGGTTTTTTACTTATCACTACCGATTCTTGTCCCTATTAACCGCGATAACTGAGGGCTGACTGTAATTGTTGTAGCAGTGGTATGTTTATAGCGGGTAATAAGAACTCAGTAGGACCATTGCCCCGCTACAAGAAAGATCCAGCGGGAGTTTCAGAATGAACGCCGAAGATGAATAATAATTCAGATTGGCCTGCAAATTCCAGGTTGGGATTTCAGTGGCTATGTGTCAAGTTATAAAATACTGAGATTATGCTTAGTAATGCATATTTTCGGATTTTATGGAAAATGTATTCCTGCGCGATCTTCTTGTCTACAATCATGTTATAGGTGATCGTACGATCGTACATTTTAATATAATTATCAGTTTTTTGTTGATATGTATTTATTCCAGTATTTTTTGGTTGATATGTATTTATTCCAGTATTTTCCTGTTGATATGTATTTATTCCAGTATTATTGGTTGATATGTATTTATTCCAGTATTTTTTGGTTAATGTGTATTTATTCCAGTATTTTTTTGTTGATATGTATTTATTCCAGTATTTTCTTGTTAATTTGTATTTATTCCAGTATTTTTTGTTGATATATATTTATTCCAGTATTTTTTGGTTGATATGTATTTATTCCAGTATTTTCCTGTTGATATGTATTTATTCCAGTATTATTGGTTGATATGTATTTATTCCAGTATTCTTTGGTTGATAAGTATTTATTCCAGTATTTTTTGGTTGATATGTATTTATTCCAGTATTTTTTGTTGATATTTATTTATTCCAGTATTTTTTTGTTGATATGTATTTATTCTAGTAACTTTGTTTTCAAATGACAGAAAACTAGCTTCTCAAATGTATAAAAAGAGTTAGTATCATAATTTTAGATGTATGAAACACATATTGGTTTGTAAATAATAATAGGGGGGGGGGGGAGGGAGTTGCAGGAAAGTGAACTAGGAATAGAACAAGACTACGATGTGCAACGAATATTAAAGACCTTCTCAATATGTTATTGTAAGTGGTTGGACAACTTGCATATAATTAGAGAGTGGCAGTGAGGACAAAGTTTTACAGGACACATAATTAAAGAGTGGCAGTGAGGACAAAGTTTTACAGGATCCCTAATTAAAGAGTGGCAGTGAGGACAAAGTTTTACAGGAGACATCACATAGAACTAGATCAGCCATATATTCAACGAGTTGGCTAACCTTACAACGAGAATCACATAACAATTTCTCTACATAATTTTTTCATTTCTCCGGTCAAGGTTCATCGTCTTGAGTATATGCTATCGTCATGAGACATTCCCATAAGTGCTTCGCTCTACGCCCCAACAACTATGGAAATCTCCAAGTCTCCAAGCAGTATGTAACCTCAAAGTCCAATTTAGATATTGATTACGTGATCTTCAGATCTTTCCAGAGAAAATAATAAGCGAGGGGTATTCTATCTGAGAAAATAAAAATTAGGGGCATTTTATCAAGAATATAACCGAGAAGTATTCTATCTGAGAAAATATAAGAGAGAGGTATTCTATCAAGAATATAAGCTATAGGTATCTGAGAGAATGTGAGCGAGAGGTATTATATCTGAGAAAAAATAAGCGAGAAGTATTCATCTGAGAGAATATAAGAAGACGGTATTCTATCTGAGAAAATATAAGCTCTCTGATATATATTCTATCAGAGAGAATACAATTGAGAGGTATTCTATTTGAGACAATATAGGTGAGAGGTACTGTATCTGAGAGAATATATGTCAGAGGTACTGTATCTGAGAGAATATATGTGAGAGGTACTGTATCTGAGAGAATATAAGCTAGAGGTACTCTGAATGATCACTTGATGCATTAGAGGTATTGTTGGAACATGTTATTACTTTCGAAGAGGAGGTGTTGGAACGTGTTATTATTTTCGAGGAGGTGGTGTTGGAAATTGTTATTATTATCGTGGGAATGGGATTGGATCATGTTATTACTTTCGAATGCAGTTGTTGACAGCATGTACAGCATATAAATAGGTGCATCTCCAACATAAGAAAAAGAAATAAAATGGACTAGTGTATATGTTAGAGAAAGAAACAAGATGTACTCGTGTCTATGAATGAAAAGAAAGAAACAAGACAGGCATGTGTCTATCTATGATAGAGCAGAAACTGTCAAAATGGGCTTTTGTCGTTAATAGTGGAGAACCACACAAAACGAGTTTGCGTCTATGATAGATCAGGAAGAAACAAGATCGGCATGTGTCACTGACAGAACAGAAAGAAACAAGATGGGTTTGTTTCTATGATAGAATAGAAATAAACAATATGAACTTGTTATGTGATTTAGCAGAACCATCTGAGATGGGATTGTGTCTATAATAGAAGAGAAAGAAACAAGACAGACTTGTGTCTATGGTAGAGGTGAAATATTCAAGTTAGATCCTACGTCTATGGTAGAAGAGAAACATGTAAGAAACATTAAATGAAATCTAAGCTGTTAAATGAAATAGTGCTCCACCGAAGACGGATGTGTTGGGCCATTGGCGCAAATAAAACGACAACACAACGAATTTCCATTTTCTGGACGACATCCAACTGGAAATCTTGTAGGACCTAGTCCTGTTACAAGAGAAATCCAGTGGGAATTTGAGAATGAACGCTGAAGAAGAAGAAGAAGAAGAAATGAAATAGTGCAAGAGATGATGATAACTCTACAGGGAAACGGATATATAGATAACTAAAAAAGTTGAAGATAAATAAGGCGAAAAGTACATATGTATAAATACAGAAATATATATACATATATATACATATACATATATATATATATATATATATATATATACATATATACATATATATACATATATACACACACATATATATATATATATATATATATAATGATATACAGCAAGAATCTTTCATCACGTAAAGAGACAACAAAATTGAAGTATAGGCAGGAGCAGTCAGAAAACAAGATAGAAAAAAAAAGAGAAAAAAATATGTTCAGCGGACAAAATAATAATGCATAGAAATAATATCCATTAAATTTAGGACGACAAATTCATGAGCTATTTTCCAGGGACAATTTTCACATCAAGATAATGTCATCTGTCGACGTTGCAGGGCGTGAATGTCTGTCAGGACTTTATTCCTTTTGATCGGAAAATATCATCCTTCTCCCGTTCTTGTCATCTAAAGATACTGAATCTCTCCCCAGGCTATTTTTTCACATCTATAAATGGGTCTTCCTTTAAAGAATAGACCATAGACAGATAAAAATACGGTTCGTCTTTTATGTCTAGACTTCGGATCATGACAAGAAATGGGGCAATAAATAGCTCGAGTCTAAGTTCAGTCCCAGTAATCAACCTATAAATAGCCCGAGTCTAAGTTCAGTCCCAGTAATCAACCTATATTCCTGCAGGTCGTGGTACCTGGATTACTGCGGCCTACACTATTTTTGATGGTAAAAAGCTCTGATATACCAGTCCCAGTAAAGTAACCCAAAGCATTTATTAATGCCGTAGTGGTGTGAGATGTTAGCGATCTCACATTTCAGAGGCTCTGCACATGAGGGCGGTTGCCATCTCCTCTCCCTCGTAGTATTTACTTCCCGGATTAATCTGGTACCCATTTAAGGCTGGGTCGACCCTGGAGCCGTTGCGATCTGAGAAACATGTCCGCCTCAACTGGGGAATGAACACAGGACCACTCATACGCGAAGCCAGTGCGCCAACCACTGCGCTACGCGGCTCCTACAGTCCCAATACAGTGCTATGAATTAAGGACATACACATGTGAACATATAGTGCTGTGATCTAAAGACATATTCAAGTCAACATATAGTGCTATGATCTTCTTCTTCTTCTGCGTTCGTTCTCAAACTCCTGCAGATTAGCAGGATGTAGTCCGGAGAACGGAATGCGTTGTGTCATAGTTTACCGCATTGCTGCGATATCTGCACCTTTCAGCCTGACACATCCGACTTAAGCATGGCTTTGGGTCACTGACCCTATATGAGATGGGACAGCCAACTCCATCCCATAACCTCCTTAGTCGCCTTTTACGACATGCGTGGAAGGTAAACAGTGTTGCTATTCTTTGCTCCCCTTTCAGGCCCCGGCAACACACAGGCGGGTGCTTTGATCTAAGGACATACACAAGTGAACAAAACGAATATAAAACGTGAACATATCTAACATAGTGAACATACAGTTCTATAATGTAAGGACATACACAAGTGAACATATAGTGCTATGATCTAAGGACATATACAAGTGAACATATAGTGCTATAATGTAAGGACATACACAAGTGAACATATAGTGCTATGATCTAAGGACATATACAAGTGAGTATATAGTGCTGTCATGTAAGGACATACACAAGTGAACATATAGTGCTATGATCTAAGGACATACACAAGTGAACATATAGTGCTATGATCTAAGGACATACACAAGTGAACATATAGTGCTATGATCTAAGGACGTATACAAGTGAACATATAGTGCTATGATCTAAGGACATACACAAGTGAGTATATAGTGCTGTCATGTAAGGACATACACAAGTGATCTTATGATCTAATGATATACACAAGTGAACACGCGGTTTTTTTTGGCTCAGAGACAAATGTATAAATTACATTTATATCAGACATGAGTTCTAATAATATAGCTTTACTTGCCAGATTTGGCGGCTTGTATCGGTCACCTTTGATTTACATAAACAACATTTTAAACTGTTATCTATTTAATTTAACTAACCAGCAAACCTTTCTATTCTCATCTTCGCTATATAATCACTTGTGTATGTCCTTAGATCATGGCCAGTAACGCTATTTTACTAAACCTCTTGTCTGATGTAAAAGTAATATATATATTTGCTTCTGAGCCCAAAAACCACTCTACTTGAATCACAAGAAGGGGTTTAACTCATTCCTACAAGTAAGAATCTCAGTCCGACCCGCCGTCTCTTAAAGGTTGCCCAACTATAATAATATAGTATCATGTTTGTTCTCAAGTTGGTAAATAGACAATGTGATGGAGGTTCTAGAATGGTAAGCAAAGAATAGTAGCACTATAATATGCCATACATGTTCTCAAGAGATGTCTATAACATACATCAACCATTAGGTGGGAGGGAGGAACGAGCAAGTTTGATAGTTGCTTTAAAAGGAATAAAGAGGGGGGGGGGAAATGTTTAACAAAAGTTGCTGTCAACAATACTTTTTTATACACCAGTTAAGTTACTTGAATTTTAAATATATAAAAAAGAAATAGTATGTAGTTGTGTGTGTGTGTGTGTGTGTGTGTGTGTGTGTGTGTGTATGTGTGTGTGTGCACTTAATTAGCAACAATTGAGTTACTGGAAGGGGACGTTGAATTTTCTTTAATATAATTAATATTTAAGTTATTTACAAGACAGTGAGGTGGGGGTGCAAAAGTCAAGTAAAAATAGTTGTCCTAATATACGGATATATACATTGTTGACTTAATATATGTATTTATAAATATAAATTGCTGACCTAATATATGAATATCTGGTTGGCTACCCCATTTATTAGATCAAAGTGACTTAAAATATGCTGTACTGATGTCGGATTTTTCTTGTAAAATATTCAGATATTGCACGAAGAGTCTCCACTACGCGTGCCTGGAGACAGATATAGAGGCTGTCACAGGCTAAGGGTAGCCCACCCGAATTGTCAAGGCATGCCGAAATCAGATGTGCTAGGCCTACAAGGCGCATAACGGTGGCACAACGTAATTACGCTCCCGGCGGAAATCGCACGGATATCCGTGATGGTTACAATGGAGTGAACGAAAAACAAAAACAAACAAACAATACATTCAATCAATGTTCTGGATTTCTTCCTGCTAACTGGGATGAGTTTGAGAACAAGCATATAAGAAGAAGATAAACACATACATTTGCCATTCACATAAAACTTGTTCGGTTAGACAGAATATTTAACATTGGTGACACGACAGTAATCAATGTCATAAGACTTGAACCTGTTCGCTCGGTCACTCAACAAATTATTTCGGGAAAATGAAATTGTCACAAAATGATGATAACTTTTCAGAAAATTGAAATAATGAAATCGTGTGTGTCAATTTGTTAAGTCATTATCATGAAATCGTGCGTATTAATGTTTAGAAAAACAGAATATTAATGTACTCGTAGAATGGATATTACGATTGTAAGAAGGTAAGAATAGGACGGGTATAATAGCACGATTGGACTAATAAATGTATATCTAGATTTTGTGTACAATATTAATGAGTCCATTACCAGATAAAATAAAGAACAAAAGATTATCAATAATACAAGGAAAGAATACATGAACTATGAACTATGCACGTGTCTGAACATGATTATATATATATATATATAAGATACATATATTGAAAATTCTTAATATTTAATGTATTTAGAAAAATAATACATTTTAAAAAATAAATAAAAGGACAAACAAAATTAATATACAAAAATAGAAAATGATAAAGAAGAGGAAAAGCATACAAATATTAACAATAAATATTTCAGTTATACGCTGCAACAAACTGACACACCAAGACGACGACAAGCAATTATTGTCTAATCCATCTCCTGGACAAGACGAAGACAAGCAACGATTGTCTAATCCATCTCCTGGACAAGACGAAGACAAGCAACGATTGTCTAATCCATCTCCTGGACAAGACGAAGACAAGAAATTATTGTCTAATCCATCTCCTGGACAAGACGAAGACAAGCAACGATTGTCTAATCCATCTCCTGGACAAGAATGCGATAGCTAGACACCATAGAACATCATGAACATCAATGAAAAAGAACCTGCACGGGGTCGGTTACTAAACACGAATCTGAAAAACAGATAGCGCAGCAAGTACAGAGAAACCAGACAGTACACACCAGTGCAACCGTAAGGAACCCATCGGTCAGCAAATAGATGACCACACGTATGGCAGTGACCTTTACGACATCAATACGAACACCAATACGAACACTCAAAACCAGACCATAAAAGTTCTTATAAGGACTACCCCAAACAGACTACACCATAACAACACTCAACGGATCAAATACTGGTTGTAGTCAGTCTCTTTTGGTGAGGCACACCTCTTTCAAAGCGTTAAAGTTCACTTTCATTATATGAAAAGTAATGGAGGTTGCAGTTCACGCAATCCTGCAACCTGAATGTGTAAAAATTACTTCTACGAGTATAATGTGCAACCCATAGTAAAAAATAAGGTCTTCACATCGAGAAAAGTCACTGCAAGCAGCTGCCGATTAGGTCGAAAATGGGGTGCAAAGGGAACGCATTGCTCTAGGCGGACCCAGGGTTAGCAGATAACCAAGATCCCAAATGTACCTCCTCGCGGTGCACCCTGGTAACAGAAAACAGCAGCTGCAGCTGATTCTGGCCAAATCATTTGGGGATCGTGTCTGAGAATGTGGAGGAAGCAGATGGAAAGAGATTTGACTGCAAAAGGGACAGACAATATCTCCGACACCACCAGTATCACCACATATAGCGACTCTGTCGACATACAGTGAAGATAGTTTTGTCCAGTCCGAACATTGGAGGGGCGGCCAATGTAAAATACACGTAAAGGTAGATGCATGGCGAGAGACAAATAGATTTCATACTGAGTACAATGAAAAAAAAAATGAAAGGGCAGAACAGCGCTAGAGGGCAGCGCGAACTGCAAATGAAAAATAAAAAGTTCCTAGGAAATGAGAACTATAAGCTCTGTTAGCTCGAGACGAGCTTCTAGTTACCTGTGATCCTTATAGGCAGATACCCAGACCCAATCGTGGGCGCTCGGAAAAGCAAGAAGACCTAAACCAACTCGAATGTCGAGCCTTTCTATACCGGAAATATGCTCGCGAAGAGAAAGGGTTCCGAACCCGATGGGATTAGGCATGAAAGGGACAACGATTTTAGCCATGGCCCAACTCTACTGTCAAGTTTTCCTATACCGGAAATACACTTGCAGAGAGAAAGGGTTCAGTACATGATGGGCTCAGGCGCTATTGGGACAAGGTCGCTCAGCTCGAGAACGCCTTGCTCTCAAACGCATGGTGTGAGACTCAAACTTGTGTGAGGGGTTAACGATGTATGTGAACGACGCCTCGGGTAGGAGGGCGAACAAGCCAGGGTCCAACTCTTCTCATATTATTCCTCATACGGAACCAGGCTCGCGGATGAGGAAAGGTTCGGTACCCGATGGACACAGGCAGAGTTCGTCCAATTGCACGAGATGGGTTTATAGACGGTGGATCACCTCGTGCCAGATAGAAGCACTCGACAGACGTCTTGGCGAAGAGGCACTACACACCAGCGTACCCGGAGGCAGATACAAAGGCTGTCACGGACTATGGACCAAACCCGAAATAAAGGAATGACGAAAATGGATGTGCTGGACCTCGGACGTCCTAACCACAAGTGGCTAACCGGGTGCAAATAATCACAGTTCTACTGTGGAACTTGCAGCACAACGTACTTCATGCTCCCCGGCGGAAATCACACGAAATATTCGTTGTGGTTATATGAGAGCGAACGCTGAAGAAGAAGAAGGTTTAAAATGTTCTGAGTATGAGAGTAGGAAATGCTGAGGCCGAGATATTGGCCACAGGAAATAACACTGGAATTAAAACTCTATGGGACACTGTATGAACTACAAAAAACAGTGAATTTTATTCAGGAGACATAATTACAGATATAGACATGTTTCAAGTGAACGAAAGAAGAAGAAGAATGTAGGAAATTATTTGCTTTCGATTGAACATCGCTGGTTGCACTCATTAAAAATGTATAATGTTTTGTTTCAACAGGTCTGTCTCACTACACAAAAACTGTAGAAAACTTGGAGACCTCAGTTGTCTTTGATGAGGTAAATGTTGAAACATATTGGCGTGTGTGGTTACTTTCTTGTCTGTACTTTCTTGTGTTATTACTTTCTTGTGTGTTCACTTTCTGGTGTGTTTACTTTCTTGTGTGTTTACTTTCTGGCGTGTTTACTTTCGTGTGTGTTTACTTTCTGGTGTGTTTACTTTCTTGTGTGTTTACTTTCTGGTGTGTTTACTTTTTTGTATATTAACTTTCTTGTGTGTTTACTTTCTTGTGTGTTTACTTTCTTGTGTGTTTACTTTCTTATGTGTTTACTTTCTTATGTGTTTACTTTCTTGTGTTTACTTTCCTATGTGTCGATTTTGTGTACGTACTTTCTTGTATGTGTACTTTCTTATGTGTTTGCGTTCTTGTTTGTTGACATTCTTGTGTGGTTATTTTCTTATGTGCAGACGGTGTGCGTGTGCTTTCTTGTGTGTGTACTTGAGTGTTTACTGTCTTGTGTGTTTACTTTCATGAGTGTGCTCTTTTGTTCGTGTTTACTGTCTATGTGTCAACTTTGTGAGTGCACTTTCTTGTGTATGTCTACTGTCTGGTGTGTTTACTTTCTTGTGTCAACTATTTGTTCATGAATTTACTTGATTCTTGATTCCAAACTAGCATCACATCATGTGGGGTGCTCCCATAAGTGCGCTGCTCTCTGTTCCAGCAGCCATCACAGTGTATGCAGACTCAGTATGTCTCGGTGTTGATTGTGTGATCTTCGGGATTTCCAGAAAAATTACTTTTTCTTTCTTCCCCACAAGATACTCCCATTTCTGACATTTTATGTATGTGTAAGCTGTCAGCCTCATTGACACCATCCTAATCTTGCAATGAATTTATTACCGTCTTGATCAAGTCTGCTTTATCTCTTCTCCGCATTGTGCCGTCTATCGCCGCATTGATTGCCAATAAGTCGGCTATCTTGTTTCCTCTGGCCCAGCATGACCAGTGCTTTCTTTTGTCAATTTTCTTGTGTGTCCTGTTTTCATATTAGGGATACCTACAATTTCAACAATAGTTCAATAGCAATGTCCTATAACAGGTCTAAGGTTTGACTAACTGATTTATTGAGAACCTCAGGAACACTTGGGTTATGTTTTTTTTGGCCCGTGTATTGTCAGCCTTGAAGGATGAGCAAATAATATCAACAATGTGACCGGCCATGCATGTTATAATAAACGGCTAGTCAGAAAAGATACTCTATTCTGTAGAATGTCAGAGTAACACTTTCCGATCATGAAAATACTGGTCCTAAAGATGCAAATTTCGCTATTAAACTAACAGTGCAATACATTCAAATGTCACTTATTATAGCGAATGTTCTAACTTTTTATAATAGAGTAACCTTGTGGAAGAAGATAAAGCGTGACTGGAGTGAGTATACATTGATCGAAGAGATATTTGTGATGACATAGCCCAATAGGACCCCCATACTTTATTTATGTCTGCCATTCATTTTCTTCAACTAGAATCTATGCTAAAAATAAATAACTAATTGTTGTGAAACAAGGTAAACAAAATAGTGGAATAATTGGAATGAGGGCGTTTAATAAATAAATGACAATGGGATCGGATGTCATGAATACATCAAATTTATATACCTATAATCTCTGAAGTCGCCAGGAGTTTCCATAAGGTTAATTCTGCAGCCAATTACTCTAGTAAATCAGTAGACCATTGACCATCTTCGTCCAGAAATTGAGCACATAAAGGTGAAGTATGTTCTCTAAACGAATATCCTGTTATGTTTTATCAGTGAACTATCACATTATCATGTATGTTTATCGTACATATGAAATATTTCTTGCAGATGTTTGAGTGGCCAGTTGCTCGTCCTATAGAGGCAGAGGAAGTTATAGATATTCAACTGTACAACTACAACAAATATCTCAGCAACAGGTATGTGCTACATGTAGAGACTATCAATCAATCAATCAAACACAGATATGAGTTATCAATAGGTTTTATCAATCAATCAATCAAGTATTACATAAATGTGTCACCAGTAGACTTTATCAATCAATCAAGTACATATATATGTTACCAGTAGGTTTTATCAATCAATCAATCAAGTACATATATATGTTACCAGTAGGTTTTATCAATCAATCAATAAAGTACATATATATGTTACCAGTAGGTTTTATCAATCAATCAATCAAGTACATATATATGTTACCAGTAGGTTTTATCAATCAATCAATCAAGTACATATATATGTTACCAGTACGTTTTATCAATCAATCAAGCACATATATATGTTACCAGTACGTTTTATCAATCAATCAAGTACATATATGTGTTACCAGTAGACTTTATCAATCAATCAAGTACATATATGTGTTACCAGTAGACTTTATCAATCAATCAAGTACATATATGTGTTACCAGTAGACTTTATCAATCAATCAAACATATGTTCGTTCTACAATAGACTTTATCAATCTTCTTCTTCTTCAGCGTACATTCTCAAACTCCTGCTGAATTTTCTTGTAGCAGGATATGTCCTACTAGATTTCCAGCAGAATGTAGTCCAGAGAATGGAAATGCGTTGTGTCGCCGTTTTATTTGCGCCAATGGCCCGACACACCCGTCTTCGGCGGACTCTTTATCAATCAATGAAGGATATGTGCGTTCTACAATAGACTTTATCAGTCAAACAAATTTATTTTCTGTGAGTAAACTTTATAAAAAATCAAGTAGGCCCTTACATGTTTGTTCTACCAGTAGACTTTATTAATCAATCAAGCACATGTTTGTTCTACCAGTAGACTTTATCTACCAATCAAATCCTTGGATTAGTAAGTGTTTGAACATCACATGTAAACATCACCAAGTCATGTTTTGTTTGGTGTCATACGGTGCCAGACAGACGTTTTTCTGGGTTTCTTCCATCTATGCAACCAAAAATATTGAGAACGAAAATGGACATAGAGTCTACGACAGCGGCTCTCACATGAATAATTCAAACACCAACACAAAAAGTAATTCTCTCAGATCTCCAGATCATGATGCGCAGAATAGAAAGATTTATGATTGATAGGAAAGGAATAGGTTACCAATTTCAACAACGCCTTGGAGAAAGGTATCACATGGATCTACTGTCGTGGTCATCCAACAGCCAGCGGGGCAATGAAAGCACTCACGCAATATCTAAACAAATCTAACAGTCGAAAAGCTACATTAGTTTCCGAGTGAAAATCAAACTTTATATCTCACTAGTACTTTCTGTTGTGCTGCGTGGCTTTTAGAGTGGACACTCACTGCGGACATGGAGAGACGATTACAGGGTCTCGAATACAAATGTTACAGACTAATTCTACGATCTCCTATAGAAAGCATAAGACAAACGTATATCTATCTATCTATATACGCTATATGCGCTGTGGCACATGTTTGCCGTGATGCGTCATGGGTAGAAGAGTTCTCTGGAGATGGTCTTCTTGTGCTCTGTTTGTAAGCTTGTATTACCGTGTACAAACGTGTGAGTAAGAAATAAAATAGAGGTTTATGCAGGTTTACAAGAATCATTGCTTTCAATAGTGAAACAATGAGAACTAGCATGGTTTGGACATGTATGAAGACATGATTCCTTGTCAAACACAATAATGTAGTGAAAAATCGAAGGGAGAGTAGCAGAGGAGGGCAAATAAAGACATGGTCAGGACAAGATATTTCCACACTCATCCGCATCGTTGAAGGTAGAAATCGCTGGAGGACTCTATGTGCTGAAGCATCCACTGTCATACCCCTGACGGGTAACAGGTTATATATAGATAAAATACTGAATGGTATAATGATATAAAATAAAAGAATAAAGTAATGCTAGTTATAAATAGAATACAAAGTGATGAATACGAGACTAAAGATACAATGTATATTATGAGACATTGGAGTGATCATGCAAGAAGGAAGATCCGAACAACCAACAATAGAATGGAACACTATATTGGAGCATATACTAGTAGATGACTGATGCTCTGGCTTTCTGAGCAATTATGTGAATATCCCCAATATTGTGCTACTGGATTCTAATCAAGAGAAAATTTCTTCAGACATAATCATTGTTCCAAAAACAACTTAAAACATACTATAGAAGCTGTGATTCAGAATAAGTAAACCTCTAGAAATAGAAGTCCTAGACAAAAAAATTGTACATTTACGTATTGAGTAATGCATCAAGTTAGTCAGGAAAATGTACCGAGTACTCCGGAAGAAATATAGTTACATAGTTACATATAGATACATTATGTATGTTACTGTTTCCAATATGATAGTCAGAAATCTACTTATTTAATTATCTGTAGAAGCTGTCCGCCTGATATGATCGAGTATCTGTCTGGAAGTAACATTCATATTTCCTTCTCCACACCGATTGTCTAGAGACATCACAGATCTCCAATGATTTATCAAGTATTACTTTGACTCCAATTACTTGGACTCCTTTTTTTTAAATTTCAGTTACCATAACTACACTTAGTCAATCACTTCAAGCCTTTCAGTTGTTCTATTCTTTGTCGATATGGTATCTGTCTGTCCGTCCGTCCGTCCGTACATCCATCCGTCCGTCCATCCATCCATCATCCATCCATCCATCCATTCATCCATCCATACATCCATCCATCCATCCATCCATCCACCTATCTACCAATCTTCCAATCTACCAATCTACCTATCTACCTATCTACCTATCTACCTATCTACCTATCCATCTATCCACCTATCTACCTATCCATCCATCCATCCATCCATCTATCCATCTATCTATCTATCTATCTATCTATCTATCTATCTATCTATCTATCTATCTATCTATCTATCTATCTATCTATCTATCTATCTATCTATCTATCTATCTATCTATCTATCTATCTATCTATCTATCTATCTATCTATCTATCTATCTATCTATCTATCTATCTATCTATCTATCTATCTATCTATCTATCTATCTATCTATCTATCTATCTATCTATCTATCTATCTATCTATCTATCTATCTATCTATCTATCTATCTATCTATCTATCTATCTATCTATCTATCTATCTATCTATCTATCTATCTATCTATCTATCTATCTATCTATCTATCTATCTATCTATCTATCTATCTATCTATCTATCTATCTATCTATCTATCTATCTATCTATCTATCTATCTATCTATCTATCTATCTATCTATCTATCTATCTATCTATCTATCTATCTATCTATCTATCTATCTATCTATCTATCTATCTATCTATCTATCTATCTATCTATCTATCTATCTATCTATCTATCTATCTATCTATCTATCTATCTATCTATCTATCTATCTATCTATCTATCTATCTATCTATCTATCTATCTATCTATCTATCCGACCGTCCGTCCGTCCGTCCGTCTGTCTGCCTGCCTGCCTGCCTGCCTGCCTCTCTGTATGTCTGCCAATCTGTCTGTTTGTCTGTTCCTCTCTATCTGTATGCCTGCCTGTCTGTGTATCTCTATGTCATTCTCTCCCTCCGTCCGTCATCTATTTCCATCCGTTTGTCTCTCTCTCTCTCTCATTGCCTGTGTTCCAGAAAACCCTCGTACAGAAATGACAAACTACTAGGGAGTGTACAATGCCAATACATTCCTGACAACAAATACGCTTTAAGTCTGAGGGCAGGTCCCCATGGCTGGACAAAAAAAAACTGGGGAAGAGAACGATTTATCGTTTAAGTACTGGTAAACGTGATGACGGCCAAAAGCCCGATTGTGTTATCAAATAAAACACGTAATAAGCTCTAAGGAAGAGAAACAGGAAAGTAATGTTAGAAGCTTCAAACGGTACAAGGAAAGATAACACAACAAATATGTGCTAGGATACAACAGAATAAATATTTACTAGGATACAACACAATAAATCTGTGCTACAATGAAACACAAATCTATGTTCGGATACAGCACAATATATATATGCTACAACACAATAAACATGTGCTAGGATACAACACAATAAACATGTGCTAGAATACAGCACAATAAATATGTGCTTGGATCAATCAATCAGTCAAGTGCCATTTCGAGTTGCATAGACTTTACATAAGCGTAGGTATTCATGCTTCTTCACAACTCTCTGTCTCTTGTATTGTTAATAAGTTAAGGTGGTGACTTCTTTTTATGCCACAGTGACAACCCTTTCTCCATCTCTTCTCTCCTTGATCTTCCCGGCGGTTACTAAATGTTCAAGTTTTACTTTTCTTATCACATACCCTAACAATTTTAATTGTCTTTTTCTAATTTTTGCTATAATTTGTCATTTTACTCCATCATTTCTGAGAACGTCTACATTATTTTTCTTGGCCGTCTATGGAATTTTCATCATTCTTCTTACAGACAACATCTCAGTTGCCTCCAGTTTATCTTGGGCACATTAGTTTACTGTCCATATTTCGCTTTCATTAAGAAGGATTGGTTCAACATAACATCCCAGCACTAGAACTCGTGTATGCATTGATATTATTGCATGGCATAGAATGTTTCTCATCTTTTAAAATATCGATTTGGCTTGTACTATCCTGCTCTTGATCTCATTGGAGCACCTGCCATCTGATATTAAAATAGTTCCAAGATATTTGACTATCCATTTGATTTAATTTTGTATAACTGATAGTAATACTGCATTTTGGCGTTGTTTATTTCTTTGAAACAACCATTACTTCTGTTTTCTTCTTCTTCAGATTGAGACTTTTGTTATCACTTTCTTGTACCACTTTCTCTTACAGGGCTTGAAGTTCTTGTTCGCTTCCCTCAATCAGAACTGTATTGTCAGCATATCTTAGATTATTGAAATTGTAACACCCAACTGCTATTCCTGTCATGCTTTCTGTGTTTTACATAATATCATCTGTATATATATATATATATAAGGAGAAAAGATCTGGTGACATTACATCCTTGACAGCCATAAATCTATTTATTTAATTATCTGTAGAAATATGCCTCCTGATCTGATCGAGTATCTGTCTCGACGCCTTTGTCTCTATCTCATTCTTTCGGAATTTTCCTACATTACTGTCAGCACTCATCGCAGTTATTTGTTCCCAATACATATTTCTTACTATCTTTAGATCTTTCCCATCAACATTGAGTTTTGTTATCATTTTTATAATTTCTGAATGCTTCACCTTGTCAAATACTTTACTATAATCTATTCAAAAAATATAGCCCATTTTGTACTTTTATTACCCTCTCTATCAATTTTCGTATTATATATATGACATTTCTTGTGCCTTTTCTTTCCACAAATACACATTGCTCTTCTGCAATTTCTGTTTTTAATTTTCCTCTTACGCGTCTCATGATTATATGAAGTAGGATTTTGGTCATTTGGCTCATAAAGCTGATTGATAGGCGGTCTTCACATTCTACTGCACCAGGTTCCGTTAGTAAGACTATGAATATTGATTGCATTTATTTAGTTGCATTATTACATTGATCAGTAATGTTTTTCCTCAGTGTCTACCTCCACCAATTTACGGACCTTTCCTATTTCTTTTAATTCATACATTCCTCACAGTGTGTCTTCAGCCTCTGTCATCCATGATCTTCCGCGCTTGATTCGTTTTTTCTTTGTCTCATCTAGACGTTGGTGTGATGGGTGGTGATTATATTCTGTTACTTTAAGGTAATACCTACAGTGCATGAGCTCGTCTAATTTCTCTCGAAACCACAAGACATAATTATAGATGTAGACTACTCAGTCCACAGAAATACAAATAAAAGGGGTTGGGGTTTTTGTTGCCTACAGAAACAGCGTGAAGTTGGCTGAGAAATCATCTACAAACTCCACTGCCATTTCGAGCATGAAGATGGAGATAGAGAGAGTTACAGCAGCACTTAATTGGTTGATAACTGATACATCACCACACTCGGTAATACTGACAGACTCTCAAAGCATGCTGTGCAAGATAGAAAAATACATGCTGAGAAAGGATTGGTTTGATTTATGGAATAACTCAATCATCCAGAGCATTACATGGTTATACTGCCCTGGTCATGCCGGGGTCAGACGAAACGATATACCCAACTTATTGGCAGGCAATAGATGTTACATTGCTGTGAGATAAAGCAGACTTGATTAAGGCAGTCATAAATTCATTGCAAAATGAAGATGAGGTTAAAAAGGCTGAGAACTTACTCATACACAGCATGTCAGAAATGGAAGTGTCTAGAGGTGAGGGAAAGAAATGTCTTTTTGGAAAGACCAGAAAATCGCGCAATCAGCATCTGACCGGGACTCTGAGTCTGCATACATTGGGATGTCTGCTGGAACTGAATGTTGAGCACGTATAGGAATGTACCGCGTGTTGTAATGCTAGTTTCTAATCAAGAATCATGAAGATGTATATTGATTTAAATAAATCACATACAAAATCGCCACTGTTATGATGTAATTTAGCATTTTTCTGATTATTTCTTTGGCATACTCCCCTAGCACTTCTAATTCTTCCTTTGGAATATTATCTGGTACAGGAAATTTATTATATTTCACGTGTTATATAGTTTATTATTCCACCTCTGCAGTTAATATACAGAGGCCGTCGGTGTTATACTTTATGTTTCATTTCTACAATCTGTGTAAAGTTCTTTAATTAATTCTTCTCATCTGTGCATGATTTCATTTTCTCCTATGAACATATGCCCTTGTTTTGACTGCAGTCTTGTGAACTTGCGTTATAGCTGTTAATTCATTTATTTGCTTATGTTCCATGATGATATGGTTCTATTTCACAGCATATTCTAGGACATAGCACAATAAATCTATGGTAGGATATAGCACAATAAATCTATGATAGGATATATTACAATAAATCTATAATAGGATACAACACAATAAATCTATAATAGGATACAACACAATAAATCTATGATATGATACAACACAATAAATCTATGATAGAATACAACACAATAAATCTATAATAGGATACAATACATTAAAGGACCGAATCATAAAAAAAGGAAGACTGACAGGAAAAACAAGTTACATCACAGTAATCCAATTGAGTGCTTCGCTGCTGAAGAGCAAGAAGTAGATGTTTTTATTCTGCAAGAGACAACAAATAAAATATCAAAATAATAATAAATGACCTGAATGCGAATTTTGGTAGGGAAATAATTTTGGTAGGGAAAGAATTTTGGTAGGGAAAGAATTTTGGTAGGGAAAGAGGACTTGCGGATGCAAAGTTAGGCTCATTTATATTAAAACTTCAAAATGAAATTATAGAAAGCTGCAAATATTGTGCGTAGAAAATGATTTAGTGATTGGCAAAACCTTCGTCAAACAACATCACCAGATTGTCTATATAAGTGCACATCACCAGATTGCAGAACAAGAAATAAAATAGACTTCATCAATATACAGCGCAGGTGGAGTCTATTGTCATGTGCGACATATCACAGATTTCATCAGTATACAGCGCAGGTGGAGTCTATTGTCATGTGCGACATATCACAGATTTCATCAGTATACAGCGCAGGTGGAGTCTATTGTCATGTGCGACATATCACAGATTTCATCAGTATACAGCGCAGGTGGAGTCTATTGTCATGTGCGACATATCACAGACTTCATCAGTATACAGCGCAGGTGGAGTCTATTGTCATGTGTGACATAACACGGGGTGGATTGAGTTTCTGATCACGGGCTCCTAGTAGCAGATATAAAGGGCAGACTTAAGAAGTTAACGATAAACACCAGGCCCATCTGATATGACACCAGAGCAATACCAGGAGAATACAGTGTGAAGGTGTAGAACAAGTTGATTGTACATTGATGTACATTGACACAGAAAAACATTGATGTACATTGACACAAAAATACATTGATATACATTGACACAAAAATACATTGATATACATTGACACAAAAGTACATTGATATACATTGACACAAATATACATTGATATACATTGACACAAAAGTACATTGATATACATTGGCACAAAAATACATTGATATACATTGACAAAGAAAAATATTGATATACATTGACACAAAAATACATTGATATACATTGACACAAACATACATTGATATACATTGACACACAAATATATTGATATACATTGACACAAAAATACATTGATATACATTGACACAAAAATACATTGATGTACATTGACACAAAAATACACTGATGGTTAATGAAGAGGGGATGAAACCAGACAAACACACAAACTTAGTGATTCAGTATTATCTACTGAACAAGCTCACATACCTCAAACAGAAGATATTACATTAACAGTGGAACTACACCTACAACTGATCAACATCACCTGGTCAGCAAGAGAGTAACCAACATCACCTGGTCAGCAAGAGAATGACCAACATCACCTGGTCAGCAAGAGAATGACCAACATCACCTGGTCAGCAAGAGAATGACCAACATCACCTGGTCAGCAAGAGAATGACCAACATCACCTGGTCAGCAAGAGAATGACCAACATCACCTGGTCAGCAAGAGAATGACCAACATCACCTGGTCAGCAAGAGAATGACCAACATCACCTGGTCAGCAAGAGAATGACCAACACCACCTGGCCAGCAAGAGAATGACCAACATCACCTGGTCAGCAAGAGAATGACCAACATCACCTGGTCAGTAAGAGAATGACCAACATCACCTGGTCAGCAAGAGAATGACCAACATCACCTGGTCAGCAAGAGAATGACCAACATCACCTGGTCAGGAAGAGAGTGACGTAGACAATACACAACCCAGGCTTCCACATTTTTTATCTATTTCTCCAAATGCATATATCGCGTAATACCAGTTGTACCTATGCTGTCAGTGCATGCATAATTTTAGAAATGCTATTGCCGACTGTTCATCACTTCAACAGCAGTAATACTGTTATTTCTAGTATTTTCCAGTACTACTTTTATAGTGCTTTTAATAATTCCTGCCGAACTGTGAACTTGCATAACTCAACAATGAACAGAAATAGATAAAATTAGAAATGGAAACTGTCAGTGATCTTTATTTTAAGAATATCTTTTGGTTATAGGAAGGCACACGAAACTAGAATTGTACAATCCATATTTTACATCATTCTAGGGTTGCTCATTTCGAGTACAATTATGAAAACAAACATCACTTTGATCATCTTGTGTCGGTACTTGCAGGATTTCAACGTCCTAACCAAGTAGTACTCAAGCTTAACAATTATAATGAAAGTCCGTGTGGTCCACAACAGAGAAGCATGCATACGTGTTTCATATGAATATTCTTATGGCAGGGGGAAGGGATATTATAATAAATGGGTCTAAAAGTGAAATTGCCGAGCAAGATGCACAAGAGATGTGGTATTCTGCGCTTACATTCATACACGCATGAAATGATAATTAAGTTTATGAATTATTTTTTTAAAGATTGACAAATTACACAATTTCATTAATTTATAAATTGTACGGATATAATGAGTACTTCCCTGACAAGGATCAAAGAAACGTTTACGGTTTGAGTAAGTGACATCCTATGCAGAATCAGAATTATGAATGATGGTATTAAAGTTATAACGTGATTGGAAAGATATAAGGCAATATGCCAACATTCATTATAATACGTGCAGATATTCTTGAGATATTGGATGACATCGGAGACCGTTGTGTTTTAGAACACACTTTAACATCGACTACGCTATGTCATCTGTACACACATCATTTCTACAATAATATTAGCAATTGTATTTATTTGTGTACCGCTAACAGCGAATGTACTATTACTAATACCATTAACACGTGTACATACGGTATCAGTAGATTTAAAATTCTAACATTACAACTCACATCAGGTATATACATTTCTTGCTTTCAGAAACAACTTCAGAATTATAATGGATTTATTTAAAATAAATATAAAAAAAATAATCCGTGATTTACTCCTACAGGCTAGTGGGTACATTTCGCATGATCTTGCAGGAGCTGATAGAAGTTGGGAATGTCAAGATCTCCGATTGCATTCTTGATTCCAACAATATTGTAATGAAGGTTAGTAACTTGTATATGAGAAACATTTGTATAATGCTTTTCTCCATCAGAAATCGATCTCCTATCACGCCAATATCAAAGCCAGTCATTTGTAACACATTCTATTTTCACATATCTCATTGACAAAGAATCTAGATGTGGTATATGTATTATTTGATGGATCAGCAGGTATCATTGATTCTATTAATGTTTTATTTTTCTATGTTCCCATAAAATTGACTTTAGTATGAACCAACAAAATCGGATGTGTCCGGCCATTGATGGAAATAAAAAGGTTGCGCATAGCCTTTTCGTTCTTTGGACTACATTGTGCTGGAAATCGTGTAGGATCACTGTCGTGCTACATGAGATAATATAAATACGGAAATATAATCATGAAAGAAGTCTAACAATCTGCGTGGGCGCTTTATCCATTCCGCACCGGGTGTCATATTTTCCAGCAAATACACATTTTGCATGACATCCTCAAGACGCTTCATCCACGATCGTTTCTCTCCTTAGTCTACTACCTTTAAAATTCTGTATTTAACTTAGCTGTGAGTATTCTTTAACAACGCTGATTTGTGTGGAGGCTCCAGCACTACACAACTGTAATCTATGTTCCAAAGTTCGACAATCAAGTAAGAATTGCAGTGCTCATACAAACCATATTCACCCAAGAATGATATCCGTCGTATCACTGTAAATATTATACAAGTTTTCAGTTGCAATATAAAAATAACCAAATGGTCGGAGGGCGTCCGACAAAATGGAGGGTGCCCCAGTAAACAAAGTAACAAATAGTAATGAAAAATTAGATAAACAAGTTACAAGGAATACCTAACTAAGAACAAATCTAGATAAAACGGTATATAAGAAATATGCAATAAAACAAAAATGACAATTTTCCTTCGTTGCGGTCATATTGGGACCTTTTTCAAGAAACACACACACACACACAAAAACTAAAAAAACAAAACAACCCAAACCGTAAATATATTAACAAAATATATTAACTTTCAGTTGCATCTGGCTGAGAGTCATAAATACCGAAGCATGTCTGAAACAACCAAGCACTGACATAGAAGAAATAGTAACATCTGTTTAATTTGAGCAGCAGACATTACTTTCATTGCTGAAGGGCATTTTCTTGCTTTGAAATGATAGGATCAACCAGATATTTGAAACTCAGACTACTGTCAAAAGGTACACCGACATCTTGCATTGTCTTTGTTACATCAAGATTGTAGCCACACAAAGCAATACTGAGCCGTGATATATTTACAATGTAATTATTGAGAGAGAACCACGCTGTAGATGTTTTAGATATTTTAACTAATGCACAACTGGGATTTCGGAAAAATTAACAGCTGTTCAGATGCAATCTTCGCCCTCAAACAACTTTCAGATAGAGCGACAGAACATGACCAAGACTTATATTTGGCTTTCGTGGACCAAGAGAAAGCTTTTAAAATAGTGGATAGAGCACAACTATGGATAGCAACACTACTGACATGGAGTTCCCAACATCTGATAAGCCTATGTCAGAGCATATACGCCAATAGTCAATGCGCAGTAAAAACGAGCACAAGTAGATCCGATAATTTTCAAATTCACCAGGGAGTGAGACAGGGATGTGCACTATCCCCCTTATTGTTCATAACATACATAGATCACATCTGCAAAGTAGCAAAGACAACGGAAGAAAATAATCTGAAGGATAACTGAAACGAATTGCTATTTGCAGACGACCAAGCACTAGTGCAACATCAGAAGAGCAACTACAAAGACAAATAGATAGATTACATCAAACATGCCAAACCTTTAACATGAAGATAAACATAGAAAAGGTAGAAGTAATGAAGATAGGAAGAACAAAAAGAAACACCAATATATATATATTGAAAACAACAAACTTAAACAAGTGACAGAATTCACATATCTAGGAAGCAATATAACAACAGACGGCAAGAGCAGCAAAGAAATACACAATAGATTGTAGTAAAGCATACCATTCCCTCGGGAAAATGACACTAAACTTCAGAAACAAAAATGTGGATTTAAACACCAAAATATGACTATTCAAAACGATTATTCTACCAAAACTGTGTTACCAATTCTAAACATGAACAACAACAGCACGAGACAAACGTAAACTTGTGACAGCTTAAATGGCATGTTTACGCAGAATCCTAGGAATATCGCTAAGAGACAGAGTAAGGACATTAGAAAAAGAACCGGCACCACCCCAATCTTGTAATATATTAAGAGACAACAAATAAAAGGGTTTGCACACATCAGCAGACTACCATCAAAAAGCACACCACAGGAAGCTATGCTACACAGATACAGTTAAGGCAGATCTAGAGGCCGACCACGAGAACAATGGACCACCGAAATAAAAGAGCCGATACATTCCACAATATACTCAACACACGAGGGCCATCTCCAGAAAACTCTTCTGCCTCTGACGCTGAAAGGCAACAAAGGGTTTAGCGAATAATTCACCTGAGTGACTACAGGTCCTGCTCTATGCGGCCTAGTTCAAATTGTAATTCCTTCACTCATAATTCTCGATGTATACTCTGCTTATACACCAAAGCGTCATCAGCATGCGACATAGTTCTACCCGTCCCTGTAATTTGTACTTTTTACACATTAAACAATATTGGGGACATGGATAAATCCTGTAAAGTCCAGGGTGACTTTTGGTGTCAATGTTCAACTTTACACTGGGTGGAAGAAAACGAAAGGCAGAACAACTACATGGTTCTGAACAACTTGTCTCTGAACAACTTGTCTCTGAACAACTTGTCTCTGAACAACTTGTCTCTGAACAACTTGTCTCTGAACAACTTGTCTCTGAACAACTTGTCTCTGAACAACTTGTCTCTGAACAACTTGTCTCTGAACAACTTGTCTCTGACCAACTTGTCTCTGACCAACTTGTCTCTGAACAACTTGTCTCTGAACAACTTGTCTCTGAACAATTTGTCTCTGAACAACTTGTCTCTGAACAACTTGTCTCTGAACAACTTGTCTCTGAACAATTTGTCTCTGAACAACTTGTCTCTGAACAATTTGTCTCTGAACAACTTGTCTCTGAACAATTTGTCTCTGAACAACTTGTCTCTGAACAACTTGTCTCTGAACAATTTGTCTCTGAACAACTTGTCTCTGAACAACTTGTCTCTGAACAACTTGTCTCTGAACAATTTGTCTCTGAACAACTTGTCTCTGAACAACTTGTCTCTGAACAATTTGTCTCTGAACAACTTGTCTCTGAACAACTTGTCTCTGAACAACTTGTCTCTGAACAACTTGTCTCTGAACAACTTGTCTCTGAACAATTTGTCTCTGAACAACTTGTCTCTGAACAACTTGTCTCTGAACAACTTGTCTCTGAACAACTTGTCTCTGAACAATTTGTCTCTGAACAACTTGTCTCTGAAATAGAGAAGCAGCTGCCTAATTAGTAATAAAGGTACTGACATGTACATCGAGTTCTAAAAATTGATTCATCATGTGCAAGGGTATTCTAATGTACTCGGCTTCAAAGTCTTTAGCTGCAGCACATACGTTACTCTAAACATTTAAATATATCATATACATTTGTAAATGGTGGCTACATTATACCCTGTCTACTTGTTAGGACGATATCCGCCAAGCACTGGGTGGTAACAGCTTGTTCCTTACTAGACGATCCCTACGCAATTATTTTTTCCATTAATTTGCTAACTGTATTTTATATGTTATTAGCTGGTATCCCTTCACATTAGTATGATCCCTACCGTGCTTGAGAGCGGAATCAATTGCCGTGCAACCAGTCTCCTTCAATTTTCCGTTCAGCAACGTATTGTTAAAAATGATTGCAAGCTTCTCAAACTCTCCAACCGACTCCTGCTTTGAACTTTGTACGCAATGACATCTGGTCTTAGTGATTTAATGTTTTTATCTTTTAAATGCAGTTTCTATCTTTTCCACTGTACTTATTGTTGCTTCCTCAATCCTCTGACCATGCACATTTCTGTAACATTGTTATTAATTTCCATACGGTCCCATTTTCCTCTAGCTAAAAAATTAAATGGAAATAATATCCTCCATCACTGCGAAGTAGCGCCATGTCATTTAATATCGCCATGTTATTATCGTCATTCGTAATGACATATTCATGAGAATTTGAGCTCAGATGTATATACTCCGTAGTGCTGGCGAAGATACGATATCTAAAATGCATGTACTCAGTAATCACCTGCAAGATACAGTAGACTCTAGCTGCATCAATTCACAGAACGGACTGGCTGAAATAGATTCATACATTCATACATTCAATGCATACAAACATGCATACCTTAATTATTCACGTGAAACATTCGGTTTTGCACAAAACACATGAGTTGATATCTGTCATACCACCACAGGCAATTGTAGATCTGGTCGTTCATACAGAAATGGCAAACTACTTAACGTAGTAATATTGGGAGAAAGTCATAACAGCCAAAAATGATGGGTTGATGGCTATATGCTACCAAAATAGTTTATACAGGTAAATTTAAGTAGGAAGTCAGAGGACAATTTAAAAATTCTTGAGATTAACGGGAATTGAACCAGTCCGTTCAACGGCACCAAATCGCCTAGCAACTATTGCACACGCGCTCTTCCGTACTTGACTAACCGCATCTCCAGAACAAGATGCGATGTTGTCAAGCCATTCAAACCGTGCACTCAAAGTCACCAGAACGGACTATTACAACAACAACAAACATCCCATACAGGTATTGTAATATCCTCAGTAACAACAAACATATAACATAATATCTGTATTAGTTATACAAGGGCCGATAGGTCTTCTTGTAAACATGGATAACATATATATACAATACAATTTTTGCTTCAAATAATTGTTTATACAAGTAAATTTAAGTAGAAAGCCAGAGGACAAATTAAAAATTCTTGAGTATAACGGGAATCTACTGGTTCAATTCCCGTTAGTCTCAAAATATTTTAGTTAAAAAGAAAGAACTATTCCGCTGAGAACAAGAAGGGAATTGTGAAGAACTTTCAGGGCTAAAATCTTACGGTTTTTTTTATAAAGAGAAGTTGGATCTTCGAATAGTGCGACATTGGCGAGATGAGTACGATAACCTTAGTGGGACAAGGGAGAAGGTGGGACAAGAGTACGATAACCTTAGTGGGACTAGGGAATAGGTGGGACAAGAGTACGATAACCTTAGTGGGACAAGTGTCTGATTATAGACTAAGAGAAGTGCAAGTGTGGATCAGACCGGCAACCATTATTTCCAGCGCTGGAAGACATCATATGTGAATAGATTGTTATCAGGGGAGCTTATGCTTTGGTTGTGATCACGAGTCGTGAGCAAGAAGTGCTCATGTGAGAAATTTCTTGCTGGTAACTGAGAGGTTAGGGCTGTAAAGTGAGAGTTTAGGGCTGGTAACTGAGAGGTTAGGGCTGGTAACTGAGAGGTTAGGGCTGTAAAGTGAGAGGTTAGGGCTGGTAACTGAGAGGTTAGGGCTGTAAAGTGAGAGTTTAGGGCTGGTAACTGAGAGGTTAGGGCTGGTAACTGAGAGGTTAGGGCTGTAAAGTGAGAGGTTAGGGCTGGTAACTGAGAGGTTAGGGCTGTAAAGTGAGAGTTTAGGGCTGGTAACTGAGAGGTTAGGGCTGGTAACTGAGAGGTTAGGGCTGGTAACTGAGAGGTTAGGGCTGGTAACTGAGAGGTTAGGGCTGGTAACTGAGAGCTTAGGGCTGGTAACTGAGAGGTTAGGGCTGATAACTGAGAGGTTAGGGCTGGTAACTGAGAGGTTAGGGCTGGTAACTGAGAGATTAGGGCTGGTAACTAAGAGGTTAGGGCTGGTAACTGAGAGGTTAGGACTGGTAACTGAGAGGTTAGGGCTGGTAACTGAGAGGTTAGGGACAATAATTAAACCCGAAATAAAGTCGCAAGAAATTCAGGACAGAATTCATGGTTTCTCGTCATGTATGCAATCATGTGGACTAATTGGATTCAGCCTACAAAAGTGAAGCTATATGACTTGTTAAGTAATTGTCATTTGTCACTTTATGTATAATGTGTGTCGACAGCCAAATAAAATCACGGAAAACGTCACATTTAAAGATCTTCAATGAGTATGCAGAACTGTGTATTTGACACAGGACTCGCTTTAGCTTCCCTTTGTAAGAGCGTCCTTTTCTGTGAAAGTTATCAATAGCAATCCAACTCTGAACCAATGTCGCTGGGATCAGAGGGTAAGCCAGCTATGCACTACCCGCCATCCAAGAGGGTTGTCTAATTGTGAATCGCTAACACGTTTGCCTGATTCTAGGCTCTCCCAAGAAATTGAAAAGTATTTCGCACTGAGCTGCTTTTCACAACATCCCATGTGCCACAAGGGGAGTGTTGTTAAGTTCATAGTCAGAGCACCAAATACACGTAGTCAAAACCCCATGTGGTACAAGGGTAGTGTTGTTAAGTTCATAGTCAGAGCACCAAATACAGGTAGTCAAAACCCCATGTGGTACAAGGGTAGTGTTGTTAAGTTCATAGTAAGAGCACCAAATACACGTAGTCAACACCCCATGTGCCACAAGGAGAGTGTTGTTAAGTTCATTGCCAGAGCACCAAATACACGTAGTCAACTATGACCATGGTCATATCGCCTGAAGCACATCTGGTTCTCTCAGTTTAATGTGATATTCTCTGAATTTTGCACCACAAAGAGAAATCTAATTGTACAGATGAAATGCTGTGGGGTATTCACAAAAGAGGAAATCCTGACTATATCGGTATGCCATCTAGTGAGAGTTTTCTGTTGCATAATGTTTGGCTAGTTAATCGTTGGATCATCTCCACTACACTCCGGGCACATCCATATTTGCAGCGTTCTCCATTTTAGTATATTCTCCTTTACTGACAGTTCTAATTCTCTGTTGGTTGAGAAAAAAGTCAGCAATAGCTATAAATTCAGGTAATCCAGCATTTGAAGTCGCTGTTTTATTCTATTGTCTAGTATATCCCCAGGTGGTCGTGTTGTCGTAGTTTTCACACTTGCCGCTGAGCGTTGGGGTTTGTGGAGATGTAGTCTGCTTTCCAGAGCCAGGTGTGTAGGTCTGGTTGAGATGTAGTCATGTTTATTCAGGATGGTCTTACTGTTGTCTAACCATCTTTTTCTATATCTGCCCATGGCTCTGTATCCTGATTCCATCTTGTTATAAGCTCTTATGGAAAATTCATCCTCATAAGATGTCCAAACCGTTGTATCTGTTGTTTCTCTCTATATTCGATACATGATGTTATAACTATTATCTTTCTCATGTTTTCACTGCGCATTTTGTTGAATCTGTTTACACCAATAGCCTATCTTAGACATTTCATTTCGCAAATTTTGATCTTTCTGGATATTTTATTCTGAATATTGAAAACGAATCATTATCATCATGTTTGGTCTGACAAACCAACTGTGAGACATGCATAACTTCCGTATGCGGACAGTTTTAAGAAATGAGCTATCTAATTTATTTATTTATAACTTTTATGACATTTTTGAAGATCATTCTCCTGACAAAATCATTGAAATCATTTGAAATAATGTCGTTCTGTTATGAGAGAAAATAATTCCCCAACATTTAATGATTACAATGTGGAGTGCTTTAACGTGTACACTGTAGCATCATCCGGAAGTGGAAGGAAAAATCATGTTTCTTTTGTCTTAGCTGTTGCAATATTGATTACACGTTGAATTATATTGTATAGAATAAAGGTGGAAAAAGTTGTGGAATTCTATCATTTCTGGAAGAAAGCGAAAACGAAAAAAAAACGACAAAATATTGCAGTCTTTTATAAGGGTACTGTGACCTTGTGAGTGGACTTGCTGAATGAAATACCTTAAGAAGAAAACATTTAAAATATCCGAGAAAAGAACAAACAATTTTGAATCTATTACCTTGGAAAAATAATCGAATTAAAATATTACAGTACTTAATTGTCTTAAAAATAAATAGACTAAGTCCTGCTGCCTAGTCACAAATAAGGTCACTCATCTTGGTTGACTGGACTGGAGCAGGACCTTCATTTGTCACTGCGTAGTCTGGATATTACCATTCGGACAACAAACAAAAAACTATTATAGATCGCACAATTGACGTGCAACGAATGCTAGACATAACGTGTAAATATTCTTGATTAGGAACCAGCATGGGGAAAGCACCTAAAACATCATGAGGAAAGTAAGGAAAGACAAAGAGCACAAAAAAATTCCACCCCGTAAATATAGGAGGATATGAAATACCAGAGATTAAGATACGCAGATTATACCGTAGGTCTAACTACACACATAAAAAGAATGATCATTAAAACAAAATCATTCATCGGAGAACGAAACCTTCAATTAAACATACAGAAAATCAAGATAATGACAACAGATAAAAACAGAAGTAACATCAAGAATTAAAATAGATAACCAAGAACTGGAAAACGTCGACAAATTTGATTATCTGGGTGCAAATATAACAATCAATACAAGGTAACTGCGTGAAACGTAACAATAATTGTACTTACATAAAACACAGGTTTATATAATCGCTTCACTCAGACACGACGGACTATAACTAAAACTAGTGGGTAATGATGTGCATACAAGAAAACATACAAATTACAATACACAAAACATATTAAACGTTTCAACCAAAAAATCTTTATCAAGATATGGAAAAAACATAAAAAGACAACGAATGGACAAATTATCAAACGTTTGTTTGTTGTGACCATTTTTCCATTTGTCGTCTTGATGTTTTGTGTGTATCTTGATAAAGACCTTTTAGTTGAAACGTTGAATATGATTTGTGTATTGTAATTTGTATGTTTTCTTGTGTGCCCATTACCCACTAGTTTTAGTTATAGTCCGTCGTGTCTGAGTGAATCGATTATATAAACCTGTGTTTTACGTAAGAACAATTGGTTGCAAATATAAACAGCTTAGGCGATTGTAACAATGGAAATTAGGAAAACATTAGCGATAACAACATTTAAAGAAACAAAAAATATATGGAAAAACTGTTATATAGAGACACAAGCCATACTTCTTAGATATAAATTTGTCCAGTAGCAACATACGGCTGTGAGACTTGGACAATAAAAAGAACAACCGCAAATAAAAGATAATCGGTATTCGAATTTTAGGACAATATTAAGAATGTCCTGGACATAAAGGATAAGGAACATTGAGGTTTTGGGTATAGAGGAAGAGTTGCTGGTGAATACAGTTTTAATAATATAGAAAACTGAAATATATCTACATATACACAATGGCATCGAAAGAAGCATATTAGAGGCAGAATTCCGGGAAGTAGAAAAAGAGATGGACCTAGAAGGAGATGGGCAGCTGACATTAAAGACTGTATGAAGATAGTGTTGGAGCAGGCAGACAGATTGGCACAGGATAGAGTCGAGTTCAGGACATCAATTGCAAATCACTGTTCTAGAAATAATGTCACGTGATGATGATGACCTAGCGTCATTGCACAATGGGTATTCCCATTTTCTTGCCATTGTGCCAACTATCTAATATTGTATAAGCTCAGTGCCTCGGTCATTTGTTGGTTGTGGGTATTCTGATATTCCCAGAGAGGATGCACTTCCTCCCCTCTCCCCGGGTCACTCTGTCATTCTCTGGATATAAAACCTTCAGATTATCTCGTTCAGTATTGTCCTCATTTGTTATTCACTATAGCTTTACTCGCCAATACATCTGCTCATTCGTTGTCTCAAACTCCTCCATAATCTGGGCTGTAGATCCATGGTGATGCTTTGGGCCTTGTTGAGGGACCTACTCCTTACCTATTGATATTTCTCATTCACTTTTCCATATTGTGTAAGATACTCTGGGAGTTTAATATAATATATATCAACTTACGGGCTTTGGTTACGGAGTAAACTTTACAGTGGGTCCTTGCAGCTCTGCAAATAATTAATATTCTCAGGTAAATGGCTAAAACTACTCTGTTATGCTCTGTGCTCGGTACTTCTTCTTCTTCTTCTTCGTTCGTTCTCAAACTCCTGCAGTATAGCAGGATGTAGTCCGGAGAACGGAATGCGTTGTGTCATGGTTTACAGCATTGCTGCGATATCTGCGCCTTTCGTCCTGACTTCAGCATGGCTTTGGGTCACTGACTCTATATGTGATGGGACAGCCAACTCCATCCCATAACCTCCTTAGTCGCCTTTTATGACATGTGTGGAAGGTAAATAGTGTTGCTATTCTTTGCTCCCCTTTCGGGCCCCTGAAACACGGGCGGCTCGGTACTACATGTGTCATCGTTGATGTTTATTATCCTGATCGTAGTATCTATGTATCATAAATTATCTCCATCAAACACGGGGACTAAGCAACTGAAGATGGTCATTATATAATCACATTGTTCCATTATATAACCATTTTACTCCATTATATAATCACATTGTACCATCATATAACCACATTGACCCGCTATATAACCACATTGTCCCAGCACCTGAAACTTTGATGTAAGCATATTTACTGGTATCATGTCCGTGAACATGTGCATTTCCTTAGAACAGGAAATCCACGTGAAACACTCCAGCTGTGCAGTACATATGACTGCGTATGTTAGCCATATCCAGTAAATAAACTTCGTACATACGCACTTTTGTAGAGGATATCCATACGTCTTGGGGGAAGACATAGACTATCTCATGATGTGTGGCGTCTTCGCTTTGGTCTCGTGCTAGGTCCTACAGCTCGTCATAGCGAGTTTAAACATGTCTGCGGGAGGAGTGAGACGATCCCTATTTTGAGTACAAAGTCAACAGGGAACATTGTAATAGAGGGCAGCGCCTTGCGATTATTCTGTGCTAGAGGGCAGCTCCTGGTGGTTACACTGTGCTAGGGGGCAGATCCTAGTGGTTATACTGTGCTAGAGGGCAACGCCTAGTGGTTACACTGTGTTAGAGGACAACGCCTAGTCGGGGATCTCACTAGATAAGTGGATAAGTTATTCGCCTTGTATTCAAGACGTCCGGGTTTGAATTCGGCTCGTGTCGCTTTGTTTACATGGTGAATTTTTCGTAGATCCCAGTGGATAATCGCTTGAATCTACGGAATTACGTGCTATGAGTGGTACTCTTAACAGGTGACGTGTCGCTTCGTTGAGAGTAACGGAGTACATTTGGGAAACCGAATACAAAGAAGTCAATCCTCTATGACTTTTAAGCCCTATTTGAACCCTTTGATCCTAGTGGTTACAGTGTGTTAGAGTGTAGCTCCCAGTGGTTGCACAAAGTCAACTGTGAGCATTGTGTTAGAAGACAGCGCCTAGTGGTTACGCTGTATTACATGGTAGCTCCTAGTGGTAACGCTGTATTACATGGTAGCTCCTAGTGGTTACGCTCTATTACATGGTAGCTCCTAGTGGTTACGCTGTATTACATGGTAGCTCCTAGTGGTTACGCTCTATTACATGGTAGCTCCTAGTGGTTACGCTCTATTACATGGTAGCTCCTAGTGGTTACGCTCTATTACATGGTAGCTCCTAGTGGTTACGCTGTATTACATGGTAGCTCCTAGTGGTAACGCTCTATTACATGGTAGCTCCTAGTGGTTACGCTGTATTACATGGTAGCTCCTAGTGGTAACGCTCTATTACATGGTAGCTCCTAGTGGTTACGCTCTATTACATGGTAGCTCCTAGTGGTAACGCTCTATTACATGGTAGCTCCTAGTGGTTACGCTCTATTACATGGTAGCTCCTAGTGGTTACGCTGTATTACATGGTAGCTCCTAGTGGTTACGCTGTATTACATGGTAGCTCCTAGTGGTAACGCTCTATTATATGGTAGCTCCTAGTGGTTACGCTGTATTACATGGTAGCTCCTAGTGGTAACGCTCTATTACATGGTAGCTCCTAGTGGTTACGCTCTATTACATGGTAGCTCCTAGTGGTTACGCTGTATTACATGGTAGCTCCTAGTGGTAACGCTCTATTACATGGTAGCTCCTAGTGGTAACGCTCTATTACATGGTAGCTCCTAGTGGTTACGCTGTATTACATGGTAGCTCCTAGTGGTAACGCTCTATTACATGGTAGCTCCTAGTGGTAACGCTCTATTACATGGTAGCTCCTAGTGGTTACGCTGTATTACATGGTAGCTCCTAGTGGTTACGCTCTATTACATGGTAGCTCCTAGTGGTTACGCTGTATTACATGGTAGCTCCTAGTGGTTACGCTGTATTACATGGTAGCTCCTAGTGGCGGCACTGCGTTAGATGTTAATTCCTAGTGTTTAATATGTATTACATGGTAGGTCCTATTGTTTAAGATGTATTACATGGTAGGTCTTAGTGATTACACTGTATTACGTGGTAACTCCTAGTGGTTGCACTGTGCTTAGAGGTCAGCATTTAGTTGTTACACTGTGTTAGAGGTCAGCATCTAGTGGTTACACTGTGTTAGAGGTCAGCACCTAGTGGTTACACTGTGTTGGAGGTCAGCACCTAGTGGTTACACTGTGTTGGAGGTCAGCACCTAGTGGTTACACTGTGTTGGAGGTCAGCACCTAGTGGTTACACTGTGTTGGAGGTCAGCACCTAGTGGTTACACTGTGTTGGAGGTCAGCACCTAGTGGTTACACTGTGTTAGAGGTCAGCACCTAGTGGTTACACTGTGTTAGAGGTCAGCACCTAGTGGTTACACTGTGTTAGTGGTCAGCATCTAGTGGTTACACTGTGTTGGAGGTCAGCACCTAGTGGTTACACTGTGTTGGAGGTCAGCATCTAGTGGTTCCACTGTGTGGGAGGTCAACATCTAGTGGTTCCACTGTGTGGGAGGTCAACATCTAGTGGTTACACTGTGTTGGAGGTCAACATCTAGTGGTTACACTGTGTTAGAGGTCAACATCTAGTGGTTACACTGTGTTAGAGGTCAGAATCTAGTGGTTATAATTAAGACACCAAAATAAGAAAAAATAATAGATCTAGTATCAGTCCAAACATATACATTATCTTCATAATGAGAGAGAATGTGGGGTAGAGTGTTTTCGAATTTTTGACGCTTTAAATACTGAAAATAAATGTTTGTTTTCAAGAATATGAATGTAGTTTATCTTTCCATCTAATTTGTTGTACCAGGTTTATACAAACCGATGGCAGGTATTCAATTCTCCCCAGTACCAGGAAATGTCTATGGATACTTGGACAAGTTGTATATATGCTTCACGTGTACGAAATATCAGTTTGATCAATTCAGTTCAATTCTAATGTCGACCACATCTTATACCAGAACCAGCCTCTCAGAAAATCTAGAATTGTGTATCAGCTGGCGCAGGGGGGCAATGAACCGTTTAACAAGCTGCCATAGAAAGCAACGAACCGTCTAATAAGTTGGCACAGGAGGGCAGGGAACCGTATAATTATACAATATTAATTCTCTGATCTCTGACAGCTAAACACTTAGTTGAAAGATATACGTGGTCCAATCAAATTCAGTTTCCGCGTTACAGTTTACAGTTCGATTAATATATTGACATCTAAAACATTGACATGGCACAGAGATAATATGCACTCGACGTAACAAAACAACAACAACAAAAAAAAACCCCAGATTGGAAAAATTCTAGATAAGCCTACATGAGACAGAGACATATACGATGCATATGATCTTATAGTATTTACTGGTAGATCTGTCCGTTCCGGTGAGACATTAATTGGTGTTTTGTACGAGTACAACTGGTAATCATTTGTTCAGAGGCATGGAATATATATATATATATTGGTAGACCGTTTACAAGGAAGTTAATCTTATTCGACTATTGAGCCCATATTAATGCTTAAACATCGATTGTCTTGCTTTATTGATGATTAATTTACATTAATTCCAATTATTATTTACAATAATTACATCATCATCATCATCAAGTGCCGTCTCCGCAACAAAGGTTGGCTGCAACGTATCTCCAACATCTCCTGTCTCTTGTCTTGGTGGTGCACTCTGCTAGACTGTAACCTGTCCATCGTGTAATGTTACTCTCCCACGTGTATCTCTGCCTACCTCTTGCTCGCTTCCCTTTGACTTTACCCCCAAGTAAGGTCTTCAATAGGGTGTCATGTCTTTTAATGTGTCCAAAGTATTTTATTTGCCTGATCTTTATTTCTCTTAGTAGTTCTTTCTTCATATTAAGTGTCTTTAGCACCTCTTTATTTGTTTTTCTTCTCTTTCCATGATGTTCTCCCTATTCTTCTATATACCCACATCTCAAAGGCATCAATTTTGTCTTCTAATTGTTTATTTAGTGTCCATGTTTCTGAGGCATACATTAATATGGAATAGATGTAGCATTTTATAATTCTCATTTTTAACTTGTTTGTAATTTGTTTAGATATTAATAATTTCCTCATGTCATTGAAGGTACTTTTAGCCATTCCTATTCTCCTTTTAACCTCTGTTTCACATCTGCCATCATTTGTGACTATGTGTCCAAGATATTGATATTGTTTTACTTGTTGTAGTTTCTCTCCCTGAATGTTTATGTTTACCTCCTGTTCTTCTGTGTCTTTGCTGATTATCATGGTTTTTGTTTTTTGAATGTTTATATCCAGTCCATATTCATTACTTGATTTATTGACTTGATCTAGTAGTCTTTGTAGTTCATGTTCACTTTCTGCTAAAAGAACAGTGTCATCTGCATATCTAATGTTGTTTATTATTTTCCCATTGATCTTGAGTCCTGGTATTTCTTCTATATTTTTAAAGATATTCTCTGTGTAGATATTAAATAGGCTTGGTGATAAAATGCATCCTTGTCTTATCCCTCTTCTTATTTCTATGTATGGAGAGTAGCTGTTTTCACACCTTATTGATGCAGTTTGTTCCCAATATATATTTCTAATCAGCCTGATGTCTTTTCCATCTATGTTTAATAATTACATAAAATACATGAATTCTCTTATGCTTATTTTCCCCACTTAGTAAGTTGTGCACATACAAGTGTGATGATGTAGTTGTGCACATACAAGTGTGATGATGTAGTTGTCCACATACAAGTGTGATGATGTAGTTGTCCACATACAAGTGTGATGATGTAGTTGTGCACATACAAGTGTGATGATGTAGTTGCCCACATACAAGTGTGATGATGTAGTTGCCCACATACAAGTGTGATGATGTAGTTGTGCACATACAAGTGTGATGATGTAGTTTCTGTTAAAGGATCTCTCAGTGTGTCCCACCAGAGTAATCTGTGAAGATGGATAATTACCATGTTCACCATTATGCTCTGTTCATTCTAATATTCTATTCACTGAAACCCTGTGTTGCCGTTCGGTGTCAGGGGTAGAAGAGTTTTCTGGAGACTGCCCTCTTGTGTGCTGAGTATATTGTGGAATGTGTCGCCTTTTTTATTCAGTGTCCATCGTTTTCGTGGTCGGCCTCTAGGTCTGCCTTCAATGTATATGTGTAGCATAGCTTGCTGTGGTATGCTGTCTGATGGTAGTCTGCTGATGTGTGCAAACCATTTGATGTGTTGTCTCTTGATGTATTATAAGATTGGGATGGTACCGGTTTTTTGTCGGATGCCCTGTCTCTTAGCGATATTCCTATGATTCTGCGTAAGCATGCCATTTTAACTGTACAATTTTACGTTTGTCGTGTGCTGTCGTTGTCCATGTTTGGCTTTGGAAGCACAGTCTTGGCATAATAATCGTTTGCAATAGTGTTATTTTGGTGTTTAAATCTACGTTTTTGTTTCTGAAGATTGGTGTCATTTGCCCTAGGGCTTGGTATGATTTACTACAACTATTGTGTATTTCTTTGCTGCTCCTGTCGTCTGTTGTTATATTACTTCCTAGATATGTGAATTATGTGACTTGGTTACGTCTGTTGTTTTCAATATATTTATATATATTGGTGTTTCTTTCTGTTCTTCCTATCTTCATTACTTCTGTCTTTTCTATATTTATCTTCATGTTAAAGGTGTGGCATGTTTGATGTAATCTATCTATTTATCTTTGTAGTTCTTCTTCTGATGCCACTAGTGCTTGGTCTTCTGCAAATAGTAGTTTGTTTAAGTTATCATTGTTTTATTCCGTTGTCTTTGCTACTTTACAGATGTGGTCTATGTACGTTATGTACAATAGTACACATCACTGTCTCACGCCTGAGTGAATCTGAAATTTATCGGATGTTCCTGTGCTTGTTCTTACTGAACATTGACTATTGGTGTATATGCTCTGATATAGGCTTATCAGATGTTGGGGAACTCCATATATCTGTAGTGTTATCCATAGTAGTGCTCTATCCACTCTGTCAAAAGTTTTCTCTTGGTCTACGAAAGCCATATGTTCTAAGATTGATGTGGGTCAAAACACGCCCTTATATTACTCCGCGACAACAGGTGATTTGTATGCAGCTGATGACATTTAAAAACAATAATATAATTAATTATTCAGAATAGAACTGTTTACATTGTGTAAGGAACTATAATGGTTACCCTTTGACCTCTTTGCGCTCGTGCAACAATATAACACTAAGTATAGTAATTTATCATTGGATGTTAAAGATATATTATATGAAAATGTATTTTAAAACATACATTACTATTGTGATAGACGTGTTTTACTTAGCAATAATAGATTTAAATTAAAAACGTTATTATGATCGAATCAACTATATCATTGCGCACTTAACATTCGATGTATGCATTCGGCGTCCAACAACCAAGCAGAAACACTGACCTACTTCATTCTTAGAATGAACAGTGTATAGTAACAACGTCTATGAGTAAAAGAAGGTCATTATTGTATGTTTTCCGGTTTGTCATGTGACGTATTCCTTCCAGAACGTTGTCTTCCAAATGAACTCTCTGAACCTCTCTCTGTCTTGGGCGATGTGGCCTGCATTTTCTAGCGATGTATTCATGTTATCTTTAATGTCGTCAGTCCATCGTCTTCTTGGTCTGCCCCTTCTCCTCTACCCAGGTACTCTTCCCTCCATTATTTGTCTTTCTAAACAGTTATGTCTCTTTATATGACCAAACAGGCGTATTTTTCTTTTTATTATTGTGTTTAGTAACCAACACTCTGGAATTTTCAGTGTGTTTATAATATCTGAGTTTCTGATTTTATCCTTCCATCATATTCCAAGTATCTTCCTGTAGCATTTCAGCTCGAAGGCGTTGATCCTCTTTGCCGCTGTTTCACTTAGAGTCCATGTTTGACAGCCGTATGTTGCAACCGGAAAAATAAAAGTTTTCCGGTTAGGGAGTGCAAAAAGTACTTGTAACTTTATGCTAAAGCAATAACGCCGATGCTACCGTCACGATACCGTCACGATAACGTCACGATAACGTCACGATAACGTCACGATAACGTGGTGGGTTTTTAAAAATGTGACATCCAACATAAAAGAAATAATTCAATATCGGAAGTCGAATCCTTGACCTCACGACAGTGTGGCCAACGATCTAACATGTACGCCATGTGCGGCACATTGTCTTATTGTCGATGGTGAACTCAGTCACACCGTAAAGATATTGATCATGACAACGATGTGATAATGCTAATTTCTTCTTCTGTTTTATTTTTACTTCATTTCTGCAGATTAGCACGATCTGCAAAACGTTATCTCGTAGCTTACAGTTTGGCTGAGATATCTGCTCATTTCTGGCTCACGTTGACCCTATATTCGATGGCACGATCAACCTTAAATCCCAAAACGCCCTGAGTAAATTCTTGCGACATGCATGGTAGATTATAGTGTCGCTATTCTTTGCTTCCCTTTCAGGCCTCGGAAATGCACTTTTCCGTAATACATAATTGAGTAACATAACATATACAACCTCAAGTTGAACCGAATACATTTCGTATTGTCTACTCAGAGGCGTGTCAGACTCTCTGGGGGATCCCATGTAAAACAAGATTATAAATACTCTATCTGTCAAAAAGTAAAAGTAGACATAACTTGAACTAGATACACCCATGAGATTACACAGGAGAAAATTAACTATTATCATGTGTTTCTCAGAGAAAATGAATATCACTTTTTCCTGAAATAAACTATTATTTGTTCATTACTTAAAAAATATTGAAAAGGTTGAAAAGGCATAGTGAAGTGATTTAATTGTACTTGTTTTTCGCCAAATGTATTCCGCCTCTTTAAAAAAAGCGGCACGCCGCCTGCCGATAGTGCCACTTGAAATCCTGGCTTAAAACGATAATCTCCAAGGATCTACAAGAATTCCACTTTATAAATAAGACGTTTCGAGCCGGATTCCAACTATCAGCTTCTTGGAGAGATGGAAAATGCTAACGGCATAAACAGTAAGACACGGTGATTCCATATTTTTGAGAATTTGTTATGAATCACGATTGTTGGTACAATTAATATACGCCAGTACTCACAGATTTAAGAATTTGTTATAAATCACGTGTGCTAGTACAATTAATATTCGTCAGTACTTCATAGATTTTGGAATGTTTATAGCAACTGCCTCATCAATTGTGGAATCATTTGACCGAGGCATGTTCTTTTCAATCTAGGGTTGGTTTCCTTCTTGGTTATATCAGAGCGTTGGGGGTAGGAGAGGGCGTTATTTTTCTTGTAGCGTAGTTGCCTGGTTGGCGCTAGAAGGTTACACCGCAACCGGTTTGCGGTTGTGACCTATAGCTGTAGTCCTTAGAAGAGATATTTTCTTGAGATCGTTTGGTCCTGGGAAAGACTTTATGATGTAGCCTGGTCGGGTTAGAGCAGGGGTCGGGAACCTTTTTGTCTGAGAGAGCCATGGACACCACATATTCTGAAAAGTAATTCTGTGAGATCCATACATTATGTAAGGCAAGAGTTATATTCCCTTTAATTGCAATGAATGCAGGGTTGCTATTTTTCTGTCTTTTAGGTCAGCGGAGTTTATCTTCTTTACCACTTCTGATGCTGAGCTGCAGTAGACTTTAGCTCCTGAGCTGCAGTAGACTTTAGCTCATTTATAGAATGAAATATTGATATGCAATTAATATGTAGATCAAGGGAGTCGGAAGAATTTATTTTTTTTATAATCAAACATTTCTCTGCGAGCCAGACTGAGCCATCAATATAGCCACATCTAGCTCACGAGCCATAGGTTCCCGACCCCTGGGTTAGAGCTAGTCATAAAAAGGACTGCTATTGTGAGGTTACACGTCTTCGTTTGGATGCAGTATCATTTCTAAAAAAATGTCTCTAAATTTATATCTTAACCCCCCCCCCTCTCCCAGATTTGATAATGTAAGAATTTGATTTGTGTAGAATAAAGAATATAAAGTAGAAGAAAACATGTGATTGAGGGGTGGAGAGTTGTTTGTGGAGAGTTGTGGGTGGGTTAGAGAGTTTTGTTCTATACAATCTATACGAAAGGGACAGGTGTGGCAGGAACACGTTAAATAAACACTTGTTGAGACGGATATTGCTTTATTTATTGAGAGGAGATGTTCTAAAGCGAACATTTATTATGATGGGAAATCTTCTTCTTCTTCAGCGTTCATTCTCAAACTCCTGATGGTTTTCTCTTGTAGCAGGACCATGATCCTACTAGATTTCCAGCAGGATGTAGTCCAGAGAATGGAAATGCGCTGCGTTGTCTCTCCGTTTTATTTGTGCAATGGCCCCGTTTTATTTGCTTGAATGATCTCACACATCTGTCTTCGGCTGACACATCTGTCTTCGGCTGATGATTGGAAGAAAACGTATATGTTGAAGTAAGAGCCCTTTCACAATGTGTTCATTGTTTATATATATATATATATATATATATATATATATATATATGTTTTATATATATATATGTTTTATATATATATATATTTAGTCTCTAATGTTATACTATCGACAATGCCTTAATTATATGTATTTCTATGCTCCGCTGTAGCGAATTGTTGAATATACTGACATCCTATAGCATCTGTCACCATTCATATACATACTATTGATTTATTATTAGTTTGTTGGTTTCGTGGCACAGACGGCACAGAGGGCAGATGTTTTGATTCTCCATGTGTCGCGGTCCACTGTCTGTTCTCTTAGTTCTTGCATGGACTTGCAACCTAGTATTTCTCCTTATTAATGGGGATCTCCCTAATGAGTTCGAATCCGGCTCGTGTCGTCTTGTTTATAATGTGGATTTTTTCGGAGATCCCTGTGGATTATCACTTGAAGCTACGGAGTTACGTGCTATGAGTGGTACTAACGGCAGGCGGCGTGCCGCTTCGTTGTACATATGGGAAACCGAGTACAGTGAAGTCAATACACTGCGACTTTTGAACCTTTTTTTTAATTTCTCCTTTTAAATATGGTGCGTTTTAGTGCAATTTTCGGTCTCTCTTTTTCTTTTTTCCTTCAGTTGTCTACATAAAGACTTGCTGGTTCAGTCTGTTTTCATCTAGTCTAAAAACGTGTCCTATTTCCAGCTGCGTTTTCTTAGAACTTTTGAATCGTATTCTTGGTGTGGTTTATATCTTAGTTCGTTATTTGTGACGAAATGGCTCCATTCTATGTTCGACAAATTATTTCGGAGACATTTGTTTTATTATACATTAAGCATTAATTAAGCGTGAAATTTGTACTCTCGAACACAAGACAAGTTGTTTAAAGTGTTTAAAAGTTGTATTTCTAGTTGTAAAACCTATTTTCTAGAAACACTATAATTAGTATGCTGACAAAGATGAAATGATTTCATTAGTGCTCAGAAACTGGACATGATGCACAAATATAAAGTATAAATTTGTTGTATCTAACCATAAATAACATCGCATGCAAACATTTTTATTTTTAAATTACATTAAAACTTTGTTTCCATACGGTTTTCCTGCTATGCCGAACACGATAGTAAATTCATTCTAAAATGTAAATTTGAGAGGCTTTTCAGCATAGTGGGTCTCCAAAATGTAGATATTAGCGGCTCAGTGGATATTTACGTTAGATGGTTACTCAGATAATTACATTTGTCAAAGTTAGTGAAACACGCTATAGTGACTTGCTGATTGTTGGATTATCATCATATTTACAGTTCATGCTGAAACTTCCGCTGGAAACCTTCTTGTAAAGGGACATTGTTTCTCATATATTTCAAGCAGGATGCGGAGAACGGATATACGTTGTGTCGCTGCTTTATTTGCTTCAATGATCGGTAAATCCGACTTCGCAGGTAGGATTCTCAGTTGATTCTGTCTACCAAATACTGCTTGAGTTGGTAGACGCTACTGAAAAAAGTGCAAGAAGAACATGCGTAGCGTTTCACTGATCACTGAAAGTGTATGTTCTTTGTCATATTCCCAATTCCCATCTTCTTCTTCTTCTTCAGCGTTCATTCTCAAACTCCTGCCGGATCTCTATTGCAGTAGGACAATGGCCCTATTAGATTTCCAGCAGGATATAGTCCAGAGAATGGAAATGCGTTGTGTCGCCGTTTTATTTGCGCCAATGGCCCGACACATCCGTCTTCGGCGGGCCCAATTCCCATCTGAATCATATGAGAAAATGTCTGACGTATATTCCGTACCGAAGCTGGTGTATGAGCTTTCCACTCCAAACTTTCGTATTCTAGATAGATGATGAATCCAGGTCAAAGTCCTTCTTAAGATATAATTTATGTGACAATATTATTCTATCAATTACAATTTGCAACAAGTGGTTGTTGGTCTATTAATTGCTGGTTGTAAGGGAGAAATTGAGTAAGCTTGTGAAACTAGTGGTTGTTGGTCTATTGATTGCTGGTTGTACCGGAGAAATGGAGTAAGCTTGAGCTTGTGAAACAAGTGGTTGTTGGTCTATTGAATGCTGGTTGTAAGGGAGAAATGGAGTAAGATTGTGAAACTAGTGGTTGTTGGTCTATTGATTGCTGGTTGTACGGGAGAAATGGAGTAAGCTTGAGCTTGTGAAACAAGTGGTTGTTGGTCTATTTATTGCTGGTTGTAAGGGAGAAATGGAGTAAGCTTGTGATATTATGATAGAGATATGAAGAAAATGGAGAAGCTGGTGCAAAAGTGAGACGCGATTTGCGCATAGACTTGCAGTCAATGGTCTAGAAAGACTAGCCGGGCCTGCATGGTTAAAATGGATCTACTTCTCATTCAGTTTAATATGTGTATAAAGTGTAGCGCATGGCCGAGCGGTTAGAACGCTTGTCTCACACTAGTCAGGTCCAGAGAACGATCCCCGGTAAGAACTGGGTTTCCTTCTGTGTGAGGGTAAATTAAAAACAAAAACAAACTCACCCTGTATATGATGTGGCAACAGCAAGAACATGTGGCCCTTATCACACAGCTACAAAATCCATCCCTGCAACTCCCCCCTAACAGGAAACATGCAGTATTAGACATTTGAAAAGCCGACTCCCCAGTCACATGTATACAAAGTTCAAGATCGGCAACACGGCCATGTGTACATGCAACACGGCAGCAAAGAGTGCCAAACATATACTTCAAGAGTGTTCTGAGCATGAAACGCTGAGGCAGACATATTGGCCAGAGGAAACAACACTGGAATCAAAGCTTTATGGGCCACTGTATGAACTAAAAGACAGTGAGTTTTATTCAGGAGACAGAATTACAGTTATAGACATGTTTCAAGTGAACGAAAGAAGAAGAAGAAGACATCTGAAACATCAAAAGTGCTATAAAAGCAAACTAATATATATATTACGTATGTAGCGGGAATATTTATTAACTCAGGAAAGTCGTTTTTATTTTCGTCAAAAAGACATTTCATTGAGCCCAGCAATTGACAGCACACGGAATTGGAAGTGCTGTATCAGTAAACTATATAGTGGAACAGCTAGACTAGTTAAATATTTTAGATTTTACGTTAGTCAAGAATCTAACATTCGGCAACCTGTCGTAAGCACTTGCTTTTTAAATACGGCAGCGTTGCTCTTATGACATTGTTGTTGTTAATGCTACCTCGTGATAACAACATCATGCGTTTAACTGTTAATATAATTTTATATTTTTTCATTGGAATTTGGTATCTAAGTGAAACATATTGATCAACCGAGTTCATGATAAAAATATTTAGTGCAAAGTAGGTAAGTGAACGTTATTGAGACAATTGTGTATTCAGCCGTTCATTCAGTTACATTGGGAGGCTCAGGTTTGAAGAAAATAAAAAAGTAATAATGGCAAAACTTCAGATATTTCTAATTTTTAAAAATATACGTTTTATTTCCAAACACAGTTATTAAGTTACTTTAAATAAATTACACGCGGCTCAGACAAGGAAAGGCAAGTTTTCCGAAAAAAGTATGTAGCAGTTTTGAGAAAAGCATATTATTTTATCTAGCAGATTCGATATCTAAATTTTCTCGTTTTCTGTTTACAATTTTCTTAGACACTAAACTAGTTCTAATTTCGTGAGGAACCTTTCATTCAACAGTCAAGTCTTAGATACTTAACTACTTCTAATTTCGTGAGGAATCTGTCATTCAACAATCAAGCCTTAGATACTTAACTACTTCTAATTTCGTGAGTAACCTTCATTTAGCAGCCAATTTCGTTTTCCTCATGAGCTTAGAAATTAATGGATGTTGCTGTCAGGTGCGGAAAATAGATAAAATAATCCTGTTTACCTCTATAGTGAAAAATAAAACTTTCAGGAAGACTAATACCCTGTTCACTCTAAGAATGAAGTGGGTCAGTGCTTCTGATTGGTTGTTGGACGTAGAACACATTATAATCGATTGTTAAGTGTCCAATAATATTGTTTTTAAATTTAGTTTTTAAGTGAGTTTTTTTAAACGTTGTTCAAAAATTGTTTTTAACTGTCTGAAATTTTCAAAACAATATTGTTTTTACATGCCATCAGCTGTTTAAAAATAACCTGTTGTCGGGGAGTAATATGGGGGTGGGTTTTGACTCACTTCATTCTTAAAGTGAACAGAGTAATAAGAAAAAAAACACCACTTACACTGTATTTGTGATATAATTATAGAAACAGGAAAATCCTGATACCCGTACCAAGAGAAGCGATTTATGATGTGAGGAAATGTAGAATATTTAGCAATAGGAATAAAGTAATTACAAAATTATTTCTGCCCATGCAAGGAATATACAGATATATTTATCTATTGTTTTTTTTCTCTGCTTTTGCTGTAAGGCACCGAAGGATTGAAGGACGATCAGTTTCGGGCACGTTTTGTCGTTTGACATATTGTGACCGCTTAGAACGTTGTTAATCCCTCCAATGCACCTTCTTCTTGGTCTTCATATGCCTCTTGTTGTTTCGTTTCTCATGTTGTATGATGAAATATATTTATAGTATTGTATAGTTATTATATATAATAAACTACAAGTACTATAAACTATTAAAAATTCATGAGACTAACGGGAATTGAACCAGTCCGTTCAACGGCACCAAATCGCCTAGCAACAATTTGCCTAGCAATCGCCTAGGCGATTTGGTGCCGTTGAACGGACTGGTTCAATTCCCGTTAGTCTCATGAATTTTAAAAAAAAATTGTCCTCTGGCTTCCTACTTAAATTTACTTGTATAAACTATTATACAGGTTATAGTATTGTAAAGGTATTTTATAGTATTTATTCAAACTCTATACAAATAATGAAGCATAAAACTATAAACGGAAAGAAGTGGGACGGGAGAGATGAAAAGGAATATAAAATGATGAATGTAAGAATAGTCATGTATTGAAGACATATGACAAATGATATTGAGACAATATTTTATTTTTAAAGTAACCATAGGATTAAAAATAAAACGTGATTTGTTGATTTGTTTGAAGTGGGCGTGGACAATATAAAGGAAGAGTTTTTAGACTGCGAGCTAATCTTTCAACCAAACGAGTTAGATTAAGGAGATGTCATGATCCCGGGACAGCCAGAATATGATTAGGTTCATTACTGAGGAAATGCCTCTCGAGGAAGCTCTTCAGACCGTCAATTGCGTCTGCAGATTGTCCGGCGTTCTTCATTGGCATTCGTATGCACACATAGGGTTATTAGGATCTGATGATGCCGCCAGACAGGTTGTCAGTTGCATTACGGGTAACAAGTATAAAACTGTAGAGTCTGATGATGGGCAAAATGATGACTATCGCGTTTTTATCCAAACGTGTTTATTATCTATTACGTTCTAGTGTACATTACTACATATGATGTATTATTTCATATATGTTACGTGTTATCTATTATTTCATATCTCTTACATATTATCTGTTACTACGTATCTCTTACATATTATCTATTACTTCATAGCTATTATTTATTGTCTATTGCTCGACATATGTTACTTATTACCTGTTACTTCATAATTACTACTTCATTTATGTTACTTCATATTTGTTACATATTTTCTGCTATTTCAAATCTAATCTTTTATTTATTATCTATTGTTATTTATCTATCACTTATGATCTTTTACCTAATATCTGTTACTTATTATCTAATACAAAGTATCTATTATTTCATATCTGCTACTTTATATATGTTTCTTCATATTGTTACTTATTTGTTATCTCATATCTGTTAATTATTGTCCGTTGCTTATCTGTTATTAACTATCTATTATTTCATATGTTACATATTTTTGATTATTTCCTATCTGTAACTAATACTTATACCAAACACCTCAACAATAGAACTATCAATCGCTACTGACAAGTTATCAACAAACTACAGGGTAGAGTAACAAGCAATCTATAAAGTATCAAAGGCACTAGAGGAACAGAGACAAAAGAGAAAACATAGTCTTCTTGTGTGACTGAGTCACATTTAAGACTCACATGCGAGACGGAGCTTAATCAATATTATAAGAAAAAGGACGATCTTTATTTTTTGGTCAATTCATGAGACAAGGAGATTTGGAAAACAAAGTCACAACAGACAACATTGAAGGCAACAGAGAAAGAGATCGAAAACGTGAGAAAATATTAGTTTAACAACTTGGCACAAGGGAAACAACAACGATCCTGATTCATAATACTGGAAATAGCGAGATAATGAGTCCTCTACGCCAGTGGGCATGACACATGATGATGATGGTGTTTGTCAGGTCTCCGAACCATACACAATGAGTTTAAAGATCTCCTAAGGAAAACAAAAGTAGAACCAATAAATCCACTGTCTGCGAACAACAAAGTGGTATTGAAGTGTATCCCTGCACACTGTGGAATTGCAGACAGCTTATAGACTGGGGAAAAAACAAGTACAAGAAAGAGACAATTTCACCACAGAATATCACTGACTGAAGGAAAATCATCAAAAGAATACACAAATATACATGGAATCAGGCAGCAATAGATCGTCCACAAGACCCCCATCCTAAAGATGAACAGAGCACACAAAAATATCAGTCTTAGTAACCGCACAGGACACTTTTAGACTATAAGCACATCTTCACAAAATTAAGGTTGTCCAAACTGACCGATGTCCATGTTAAAGGATCCCCAGAAACCAGAACATATTCTGCAGACATGTCCACTATTTGGCAATTTCAGGACTAAATCATGGCCCCAGGGCACAGATCTTAATGTAAAGCTGTGGAAAACTGTGAGGACCTTCTGTCGACGACTGAATTCATGGACGCGGCGCTCCTGCTATTAATGAGGTCTGATCATAGGAAATTAATCTCAGCAGAGGAAGAAACATATCTATTACTCCATATAAATTAATCTGTTATTTATTAACTATTACTTCATATCTGTTATGTATTATCTGTTACTCCATATCTCGTATTTATTATGTTACCCCATATCTGTTAATTATTATCTGTTACATCATATCTGTTACTTTATATCTGTTACTCCACATCTGTTATTTATTATCTGTTACTCCATATATGTTACTTTATATCTGTTACTCCACATCTGTTATTTATTATCTGTTACTCCATATTTCCTTGAAGTTATACACAGAATATCATAAAACTTAGCTCAGTGCATAAATATTAGCACACGGGTTTTCCTGTCGACTTGCTATCTAACAATTGTTAACGAAAGGAATGGAAAACCCGTAGTAAATAAAACAGCAAGAAAAGCTAGTTGGAAAGAATACTTCCAAGAACTATAAAATCAAAACATCACAGCGGTGTACATACCAACAGCTAATATAACGGACCCGGAAAACAAGGAGCGTGAAATTCTATGTCAGGAAATTGAGGAAATTCTAAAACATAGACTGAGAAATAAATCTCCAGGAGGTGATGGTATATCAAACATGTAAATAAGCGTATGCGGAAAAACGGGGGTATTATGGCTGGCAAAGGATGGGGGGGGGCGAAGTTCCAGTAGATTGGCAAAACTTTAAATGTTCCAATATGGAAACACAGAGGGAAAGCAAAAATTGTGAATCATACAGAGACATCTCCCTATTGAGTTATATAGGAAAAATACACGCAAAGATTCTAGAGCAAAGAATACAACACATAACGTCAACTGAGCCCCACGCAAGAAGAGAGGCTAGCTGCACCGGCGCCCTATTCACACCGAGACAACTAAGTGAAAAAGTCATTGAGTACAATCCAGATATCAACACTGTATTTATAGACCAGGAAAAACCATTCGATAGAGTAGAGAAGAATATTTTCTGGGAAACACTAGTAGACAGTAGACTAGTAGAAATACTAATTAGAAAGACTTCACATCAAATGACGTACTAAGAGAGGAGACAAAACAAGAATAGGTGACGAACATCACCAGAAAACGCCGCTGGACATACACGGCTACATACTTAGAATGAAGGAAGACAGAATTTCACGACAAGTCTTCATGTCGATACCAGACAGGTAAAGACAACAGGGAAGACCAAAAACAACGCTCAGAAGAACATTTATGAATGAATTAAAATCAACAGGAATAAATGCACAAGACCAGCAATCATTGGCAACTGACCAGCAGGCAAGGAGAACTATGACATCCGCCCTATGTTCCAAACTTGGCAAAAAAAGGAACTGACTGACTGACTGGTAGAGAAGTACAGCATCAGTGGTCAGCTAGTAGAGAATATAAAAGCACTATACCAAAATTGCATAAGTGCAGTGAGAACAGCAGATGGAACGACCGAAACATTTGAAACTAAATCAGGATCAGACAGGGCCGTGTGCTTTCCCCTTTACTTTTCAATATCTATATGGATAGAATAACAAAAGAAGTTATGATTCTTAAAGAGGAAAATATAAACAATATAGACAACTCAGTAGATGTGAAATCAATGAAATCAATGAACTCATCGATTCGTCCGCCGACGATCAAAGCTTGATATACAATGACGTAGAAAACATACAAATCCACATAGATCCACTGTCAACAACTTGAAAGAAATATAACATGAAAATCAACATATAAAATGTTCTCCTTTATGGATGTGAAACATGGATACCATGCTCACAACACAGAAAAGTGACTGAACATTTTCCATTTACGATTAATTTTACTGCCCAATTTTAAATTCAAGAGATCCAAGCTTCCAACATTTTAATTTAGATTCAATCCACTCTCAGTCACACGTGTGGTTTGGGCATAAATACAGGATGGGCAACAGTTCGTACCCCATGACAAATATTGAAAGGGAAACTTCCACATGGTGTTAGAAGAAGAGGTAATCCAAAGTTGCGATGCAATGTTGCGATGAAAGCATCATAAAAAGCATCATTTAACGATTTTGTCATCTCTTCTGACAAATGAGATAAGCTGGTAGAAGATCGCATCACATTATGAACAATCCTACGTAGCGATGCTAAAAAAGAGTTCAAATGGTTCAAAAGTCTCAGTTTCCCATATGTATTTCGTCACTCTCAACGAAGCGGCACGCCGCCTGCCGAGACGCAACTCCGTAGCTTCAAACGATAATCCACAGGGATCTCCGAAAAAATTCACCTTGTAAACAAGATGATACGAGCCGGATTCGAACTCATTACCTCTTGAACACAAGGCGAACAGCTTGATGCTACGACAAAAGATAATTAAAGGTTGAGATGAGCACGAAGCATTAGACGGTAAGGTGCAACAGTCCAGCGATGGAGTTGTCCCATGCTTATTCTGCTATAAACTATTTTCCTGATGGAACGGGAAATTTAGTCATGAAAATAAATGTTCAGCTCGTGCCTCATTCACTCCATCTGGAACATGCTTGCTTCAGACCGTCTGTAACAACGAGTAAGGCCATACATATAATATCTGTTCTACTTGCTAACTGTATGTTATTCAATTGGTATATTGTATCCAGACCGTAGTCTTCTTTATATACGCTGTCAACAACCATAGACTCTTGGCGAGTAGGATTTCAGTAACCAGGGACATGTTTCAAAACTCGTAAAGATATCATTACTGTATGATACTTAATGTTTAACTATGAATTCTGAGATCTGGATTCCTGTATGATACTCAATGTTTAACTATGAATTCTGAGATCTGGATTCCTGTATGATACTCAATGTTTAACTATGAATTCTGAGATCTGGATTCCTGTATGATACTCAATGTTTAACTATGAATTCTGAGTTCTGGATTCCTGTATGATACTCAATGTTTAACTATGAATTCTGAGATCTGGATTCTTGTATGATACTCAATGTTTAACTATGAATTCTGAGATCTGGATTCCTGTATGATACTCAATGTTTAACTATGAATTCTGAGATATGGATTCTTGTATGATACTCAATGTTTAACTATGAATTCTGAGATCTGGATTCCTGTATGATACTCAATGTTTAACTATGAATTCTGAGATCTGGATTCGTGTTCCTCATGGTCGGTTATTTTACATCCTTTAATTTATTAGAATCTTTCTCTATTACATCATCTTTGTCTAATGCATTACTTTCATTGTCATTATTCGGCACATCTAATGCAGCAGCAATACTCATATCCAGAACATCATTGTCCACTGGTTCGCACCATGTCCCCATTCACTTACACGAGTACGCCATAAACCGGGTTGCCAGAATTTGGACATTTCATGGCCATTGAACAAATTACACTATTAGTAAATGTCAGTAGCCATTAAATTATGTTTTGGTTATGAATGTATATTGGTCCCTTTGAAAATGTATTAAAAGTTAACAGTTGGCCGGCCATTTTATTGCGCATTGGGCCGGACATTTGACAACAATAAATTATTATTACCCATCTCGCAACCCTTGAACAATCATTCAATTTAAAGTACTTGTAACTTGTATACTCGCCAATCATTCAACTTACATGTATAGTACTTGCATCTCGTATACTCGCCAATCATTCAACTTACAGATATAATACTTGTATACTCGCCAATCATTCAACGTACAGGTACAATACGTGTATCTTATGTACTCGCCAATCATTCAACTTGGAGAAGCATACGAAACTGGCCTTACATATTTTCAAGTATTTCTCAGCTGTTTATCAATTTAGGACCAAGCATATTATAATGACCACATCATTTCTAGATAATAATACGCATTAGAACAAACACATCTTCAATGTTAAGACATATTAGAACAAACATACTTCCAATGTTAATATGTATTAGAACAAATACACCTTTAACGTTAAGACGTAGAACAAATACACCTTCAACTTTAAGAAGTATTAGAACAAACACATCTTCGATGCTAATACGTATTAGAAAAAACACGCCTCCAATGTTCAGACTCATTAGAACAAACACACTTTCAATGTTAATACATATTAGAACAAACACACCTCCAATGTTACGACGTATTATAACAAACACGCCTTCAATGTTAATACGTATTAGAACAAACACACCTTCAATGTTGATACATATTAAAACAAACACACCTTCAATGTTGATACTTATTAGAACAAACACACTTTCAATGTTAATACATATTAGAACAAACACACCTCCAATGTTACGACGTATTATAACAAACACGCCTTCAATGTTAATACGTATTAGAACAAACACACCTTCAATGTTGATACATATTAAAACAAACACACCTTCAATGTTGATACTTATTAGAACATACACGCCTTCAATGTTAATACATATTAGAACAAACACACCTCCAATGTTACGACGTATTATAACAAACACGCCTTCAATGTTAATACGTATTAGAACAAACACACCTTCAATGTTGATACATATTAAAACAAACACACCTTCAATGTTAATACATATTAGAACAAACACACCTTCAATGTTGATACTTATTAGAACAAACACGCCTTCACTGTTCACACAGAATGGTTTCTCTGTTTTCCGAAAGGGAATGTAATATTATTAACGAAACGCCTAGCAACATTTTGAGCTATTTGAAGATCGATAACTCGTCTGAGAATCACAAAACAAAGCCTACCCCCCCCTTTCTTCCCCAATTCCTCTTCCTTGTGGCCTTCAAAATTTAAACGACCTAAACGACCAGGGGCTATTACCAGTTATTAGTAACTTATTATTAGCACGGCATTGACACGACGGAGGCACATCAATCAATAGAGAATACACGAAACATGCAAACGTTGTGAAGACCATGTGCCAATTGGTTGGAGCAAAAAAAATTGATTTGCCGTGAACTGATGATTGTGTTTTTCTAAGTAGTGACTTAACAGGTTAAACCATTCTAATAGAAATTGATTGTATATGATGGAAGCAGTGCTTTCAATTGATATATAATGGGTTAAAGATTCAGGAAATTAAATTTTTGGGGTAAAATGAGCATAATTTTGAAAATTTCGCTGAAAATGTGATGTTTTATGCGACAAAATTGTGAAATCTATGGGCCTATCAGTAGGTTTCTATCTCCAAAACTAACATAGATAGCTTAATGAAATTTGATATACACATAAAGGACAATGGCACCTTTCGGATGAACCATTTAAGTCTGTGATCAGAGATATGGTTCAAATGTTGTACTATGTTATGTGAAAAAATAATTCTTAAATTTAAGTAAGGGGTATGGGTTAACATAAATACATGAAGTATCCAATCTGTGTCTGTGCAAGCACTACAAATTGTGCATGTTATAGTTTCCTACATGTGGGCCAATTTTGGATAGCATATGCTAAAAACTTTTTGAGATATCTCCAAAATGCCGACTGAAAACAATGGAAAAAGTAGTTTTGAAAAAAATTGCAAAAATCTGACTTAAAATGCTGGTTTCCTATGTACATCTAAATTTAGTAAACTCCTGCTGCATAGGAATCATCCTTATCATGTTTCCTGGCTTCATCTACACCTTTTTCTTGCTCTTTTTATCTTTCTATTATATTTCCTTCTTCGGCTTCTCTTCTCTATGTCGGCCGATACGCTGAAATGTCATAACATTGTGGTACCCACAGCTGAGTCCTAATTTATTCAAAATGACAGTCCTGAAATTCAGTCCTGTCTAGCTTCCCTTCATTGAATACCATAATGGCATCATTTACAGCTAATTCCAATCTCTCTTTTCCTGCAAATGTTGCTTTAGGACAAGTATGCCAGATCAGGTGATGGAATGTTTCATGTGATTTTTGTGTCCCACCAGGAAAACACACTTTTTAACAAATTATCATCCGAAACATCTTCAAAAAACAGGTTTTATTATTGTCTATGACAATATCAGTCAGCGTATTCCTGTTTTGACTATGAAACCATGATTGTGAACAGTTTAGATGTATTTCTTGTATATGTTCCCATATTGCTTCTTCATAGTCTAAATTTCCCATATTGACCTCTGTAGTGACCCTGAATTATTTTTATTGCTGCTTTTGTTAGTCTTTTGTTAGTTCTACCATTCTCTATAAATGATGTGTTCCTTATAACTGAAACTTTATCTAAGAGTCTTGTGGCAATAGACTTGTGAACATGGTCTTACCATTATAGTTTTCTTATTAATTTATCAAAAAAAAACCCAGTAACCATGGAAACTTTAAAAAATAATTTAAAATACTTCCAGATGGATGATTACAACTAGAGGTGTATCATTGTTTGCACAAATGATTACTCTTTCAAATGGATCAAAAAACTAAATTATCAAATTTTAATGAAAAATACTAATATTGGGGGTATAACCTGACCCTTAAAACAGTGATTTAAAATATATAAGTAATTTTATCCTTATAAAACGAAAAGAAAAACCTCACACACAATACGATTCATCCATGAATGAGTTCTGCTTGATTGCGTATTGAGTCTGAAGTCATGTGAAAACTTCTTCTTCTTCAGCGTTCATTCTCCAACTCCAACTGGATCTCTATTGTAGCAGGATCATTGTCCTACTAGATTTCCAGCAGAATGTAATCCAGAGAGTGGAAATGCGTTGTGTCGCAGCTTTATTTGCGCCAATGGCCCGACGCATCCGTCTTCGGCGAGATGTCAAAACTAGTCAGATTCCACATATATAATCTAATCCTGTACATATAGAGCAGGCTTGTACAAAATGTGTTCAGTTGTTCAAATTCAACCCACCATATATGTTTTTCTTTTCCTGCCTGGCTGATTTAAAATTATCATATGCACACTGCCCCGTGATAAAAACACAAATAGTAAATAGGCCTATCAGATCACAAGCCATTGCAACCAGGCTGTAAATCGCGATGCCAAATACTGATATTAAAGTAATTATTGTGGCCAAGTTTTGATGCGAGGTGAAGACGTGTTTAGAATTAACCGAGAATTTGGTAGAGAGTCTAGCATCACGTAGTTGATGACACTAAAGGAGTCAATAGCTTTGAATTTTCATCGGAAACTCCGGGGGACTAAATTAGTTTTCATAGCAAAATACTCACATGACATGTCTCATTTGTGACGATATAATTCTGACAATGTGAACAACTTCGCAACTCTGTATTTTTATTATTCAACACAGGCTCCTAAACTACACGGCGTAGGCCTATACGGACGAAATTTGACCGGGTTATAATTTAGCTCAAATGGAGAGCACTGGTTCGCCGAAAATCTTAAAAGTTCTCCTGTAGCCCAGCAAAGTTGATCATTGATATGACTAATCATAGATTAATACCAAGATATAATTAGCCCTATATTCAAACTTTTACACTTTGAGAAGGTGGTTCCGTCATCCTTTGATTTAAAGTGCACTATTTATGGATTCGGCGTTTTTTGTTCGATCCCAGAGATGTTGGTTTATTTTCTTTTTCTCCAATTTTAGAGACCTGGGCCTACACAGATGAAAGTATTTGGTGCATTTGAATAATAATTCGCGTCTCTTATTTGTTGTGTTATTTTAAACGTATTACTTTAAATCACATATAGCTACTGTATGTAGGGTAGTTGCGCAATGATATGTGTTCCATTGACAATTTCTGCGATTTCTGAAAGGTCGGAATATCGAAATATTAATAAATTAAATTCTACACAGCTAATTTCTTGGCCGACTCAGTATCGAGATATGTATTCTGTGTGGAGTATAAATTATAAAGCCTGCTTTATAAAAAAAATGAAAAAATGATTGTAATAGTACTCTTTTTTTTTAAATTCTCACCCGGGCAACGCCGGGTATTACCTATAGAAATACTAACTGTAATAAGCACAGTGAGAGCGAGAAAACTAAAACATAGTGGTGCAAAGGGAACGCATTGCTCTAGGCGGACCCAGGGTTAGCAGATAACCAAGATCCCAAATGTACCTCCACGCGGTGCACCCTGGAAACAGAAATACAGCAGCTCTAGCTGATTCTGGCCAAATCATTTGGGGATCGTGTCCGAGAATGTGGAGGTAGCAGATGGAAAGAGATTTGACTGCACAAGAGACAGACAATATCTCCACCACCAGCATCACCACATATAGCGACACTGTCTACATACAGTGAAGCTAGTCAGTCCAGTCCGAACATTGAAGGGGCGGCCAATGTAAAATGCACGTAAAGGTAGATACATGGCGAGAGACAAATAGATTTCATACCGAGTACAATGAAACAATGAAAGGGCAGAACAGCGCTAGAGGGCAGCGCGAACTGCAAATAGAAAGTGAAAAATCCCTAAGAAAGGGGAACTACAAGTTCCGTCAGCTCGAGACGAGCTTCTAGTTACCTATGTTCCTTACAGGCAGAGACCCAGACCATTGGCGTTTGGTAAAGCAAGAAGACCTAATGCAACTCTAATGTCGAGCCTTCCTAAACCGGAAATATGCTCGCGAAGAGAAAGGGTTCTGTACCCGATGGGCTTAGGCAAGAAAGGGACAACGATGGTAGTCCCTGGCCCCACTCTACTGTCAAGGTTTCCTATACCGGAAGTACACTTGCAAAGAGAAAGGGTTCCGTACCCGGTGGGCTTAGGCGCTATTGGGACAAGGACGCTCAGCTCGAGAACGCCTTGCTCTCAAACGCGTAGTGTGAGACTCGAACTTGGACAAGGGTACACGATGTCGGTGAATGACACCTCGGCTAAGAGGGCGAAAGAGCCATGGTCCAACTCCTCTGTTGAGTTCTTCCCCTTAAGGAACTAGGCTCACGGATGAGAAACGGTTCAGTACCCAATGGGAACATGCACATCACATCCAATTACACGAGGAAAGTTCATAGACAGTGGAACACCTCGTGCGAGTCAGACGAGAGCAAAAATCGTCTGGGCGAAGAGTCGATACTACGCGTGCCTGGAGACAGTTATAGAGGCTGTCACAGGCTAAGGATAGCCCACCCGAATTGTCAAGGCATGCCGAAATCGGATGTGCTAGGCCTACAAGGCGCATAACGGTGGCACAACGTAATCACGCTCTCGGCGGAAATCGCACGGATATCCGTGATGGTTACAATGGAGCGAACGCAAAAAAAATTTAAAAAAATAAAACATACACAGAGTTCATTATCATCAGGTGCCGTGCCGGCTGGCATATAGAATGAGAACTGACTACAAGAGACAACGAATATATCAAAAACCTCTCAGTCAACACATACAAAGTCACGGGTGACATAAATTGACACAGCTCAGTCCGGCTGGAGCATTGGAGGGACGACCAATGAAATTGTCTCGAAATGGGCAGATATCACGACGAATAGATATCAATAATAGAGTCCAAAAGATAACGATATGGATTACAATGAGAGTGCAGCACAGCGCCAGGGGGCAACACCACGTGCAAACAGAAAAGTAAAACGATAAAAGGTAACCGGAACTAAAGTCCTGCTCAGCTCGAGAACGTTCTTCGAGTCCCCGGTGTTTTCTAACAGACCAGGCCTAGCTATATCGTTGATGCTTTCCTATACCGGATTCATGCTCGCGGAGAAAGTTTTCTTCAGCTCGAGAACAAGCTTTCAGGCCTCGATGCACCTCAAACTTGCGTAGATTCAGACTTGGACAAGGAGTTCACGATGTTGGTGAATGCCAGTTCGGCTAAGAGGGTGAACGAATCACGGCCTAACTACCGTCGATGCTTTTCTATATCGGGATTATGCTCGCGGACTGAAAAGGTTGAGTACTCGATGGACACAGGCACAACCAGTCTAATTAAGCGGGACGAGTTCACTAGCAGCGGAACATCTCGTGCGAGATAGGCGTAGTCGACCCAAGCCTAAATGCCTAAGTACCATCTCCAAGGAGACTGCCAACGAGGAACATGTTTTGACCTGAAAGTTCAAGGGCACAGTGGATGTCACGGCGTACAGTCGATACATTCGCCGCCTGATGACAATTAGGAAGGCTGCCACAGACTAGAGAAGTCCACTACCCAAATTAAAGGGATGACTAAAAGGGATGTGCTGAGCCTCGGATGTAGTTTGGGCCAACCGAAGTGCAAATAACACAGCTCTGATGTGGAACTAGCAGCACAACTTATCTCACTATCTTCGGCTAAAATCACACGACGTTCGTGGTGGTTATCAGAGAGCAAACACAGAAGAAGAAGAAACTCCCACTGGAACTCTATTGTATCAGGAAAATGACTTACGCAAATAATCGAACATATCCGACATCGGCAGTGGTATGTGTACGTTCAGTGTCCTACAATTCCACTGAACATCGGACATCAGTAGCCATATCTCTAGTAAACTAGTCTGTACGTCCCAACATGTTTATAAACGATGCTCGCACACCATCATAGCTGATCGAACCCCGCCCCTTCCGGAATTGTGTTGCACGGTTATATTTTCTAAGTACACTCATCATCATCAGGTGCCATGCCGGCTGGCGTAGGCGATCATGGCTATCCACAGCTATCTATCTCCAGCTTTATGTATCAAGATCGTTGTTGTTTACTGGCCGTGCCAGGTTGTCAAACAGTCTAATATTTTCGCACATTGTCGTCCTCTGTCTCTGTTACCTACAATCTTGCCTGTTGTGACTATACTCTCCAAACTACCCTGTCTCATCAAGTGGTCAAAAAATGAAGATTGTCTTTTTATTATATTATGGATTAAGGTCTGTTTCGCATTTGACTCTTTCAATACTTCCACATTCGTTTTTCTGGCAGTCCATGGTATTCTCAGCATTCTTCTGTAGAACCACATCTCTATTGCCTGTAATTTTCTACTTTCATGTTTGTTTATTGTCCACGACTCGCTTCCATATGTTAGTATAGGAGTTCTTATACTAAGTATACTAGTTTGTTCTTACCTCCAGACTATCATTACATTTGAGCTAACATACAACGCTCCTGATGGCTCCGTGGGACTTTGGCAGAAGGGAGGTTTCGAAAAGCTGCGCAGTAACGAACTCCGACGAGGACTCAGTGCAGATGAGCAGAAACAGATGAATGAGTTCAACCAGTTAGATCACAGTTCAACACTGAATATAGACAGGTATGTATCAAACATTCAACCCATCTGTTAATAACCACTATTCAATAGAGCTCTTTATATATATATATATATATATATATATATATATATATATATATATATATATAATTCTGCTTATGGCGTTATCTATTTATGTGAGGTGTACTAGACATGGCGTCAAAATTGTTATTTTTAGGCGTCATATAAGCACTCAATCGTATTGCCAGTATACAAGGGATAAATGTTCCAGTGTAGGGTAACAACCCTTAACAGGAAGTAGGTGGCTGGAATAATACAGGGTCTGAACGGATTGCGTACAAACCGTGAGATAACTTGTTCGAGTTGAGTTTGCGAGGCGAGTTTACTATCAACTCTGCTACCCAACCGATATATAATATACATACATACATAGCATAAATAACGAACTGACCATGCATCATCACATGAGTGCACAGAAGAACAGATGGATAGTGGGATTTCATGAGTGAACACCCCATCGAGACCAGCACCGTGCAGAGGTGATGGGGCTTAGTCCAGCCATGAGGGGCTGGAAACTAAGACTGGTTGGGCAGTCCCACTCGAGCAGGACCATAGTCCTGCCCAAGTAAGCAGAGTGCTGAAGACAGAGGCATCCAGCCAAAAGGCGCACAGATAATCAGGATGCCACGCACAAAACACAATGGAAACATGTCTACATCTATAAATAGTTATGGTACCTGCCCTGTGGCGGACGTTCAGGCAGGGACGGTGCCGGGCCCTATACCTCGAAAGGGCCCAACCTCAGTTACTGGAAGTCCTTCTCAATTGCCCCGAGGAGCCAGGAGGCAAGGGAATAGAGCTACTGGACAAACAAACAAACGACCAATCAAAATAATGCACTGGAATGCTGAGGGTGTCAACAGTAAAAGAGATGGATACAGCAAAAAATTGGAACTTGAAAATGTCCTCAGTGAAGAACAAGTTAATATATGCTGTATCCAAGAAACACACCTCAGCAGCGAAATAGCCTTCAAGATCAGAGGCTACCAGTGCTACCGGTCTGACAGAAAGGACAGGCGAAAGGGTAGAATTCTGACACTTGTTAAAAACAATATCAGCGCATGTCAGCTGGAAGTATATATGGAAGGGGCAGAATACCAGATGCTCCACCTAAAAACAGACAGTGCAGAATTCCATCTCCTGAACTACTACTGCTCAAATGATAAACCATTGGCACTAGACACAATTCCAGATAAAGAGAGACTTATGGTGTGTGGTGACTTCAACAGCCACTCTCAGAGCTGGGGCTACGATCATATCGACAACAGAGGTGAGGAACTTGAGAGCTGGCAGGATGAAAATAATCTCATCCTTATTAACCAGCCAGCAGACTCACCAACTTTCTACTCGAGAGCATGTCACACCAACTCTACACCAGACCTGGCATTCCACTCACCAGGCTTGGAATGGAACATCACACGTGTCGATGGAAAGCAGCTTGGAGGTAGTGACCACAGACCAGTATTTCTGGAAATCCACGATGAATTTACCAAGGACAGCAGCACGCTCACTAGGTGGAACTATAAAAGGGCAGACTGGAAAATGTACCAGCATTTAACCAGTGTTCTAGCTAAGGACATGAACTTGGACAAAGACATCAATAGAGCAGTGAGTGAATTTAATAGATGTATACTACATGCGGCTAGTAAAACCATACCCAGGGGGGCACGCAAAAACTACAAACCCTACTGGAATGATGAACTGGAAAAGCTGCAAAATGAAATGGAAACATCTAGACAGCAGGCTGAGAACAGACCTGACAAGAACATCACAACAAATATCAGCAAACAAAGGCTAAATTTCAAAGAGCCAAGTTACAAGCCAGACGGAGCAGCTGGAAAGAAAAAACAGAGTCGCTGAACCTAGAAAGAGATACTAGGAAATTATGGAAACTTGTAAAACAACTAAATGATGAAGGTACAGAGAGAAATACCAGGCTCACACTTTATAAAGATAGAAACATTTTAACAGGTAAACATGCAGCTGATCACTTTGCAGATTCCTTTGCAGAAGACAATAACGTCAACGTCAGCCCAGACAAACAACAGGAGGTTCGAGAGAACCAGCAAAACATTGGACAAGGCGAACCTATACCTGAAGTCATGGAGGCACCAATCACAATGAGAGAACTGGAGCATGCAATATCCAAATTAAAAATGAAATAGTCCCCTGGAGCTGATGGAGTGTCCAATGAAATGATTAGAAACCTGGGAATTGCAGCAAGAGCAAAGCTACTGCAGATCTTTAACACAAGCTGGTCCACAGGAAATGTACCACAGGCGTGGAGAGAAGCAATAATGATACCACTCCTCAAATCAGGAAAAGATGGCAACACAGTCTCCAACTACAGGCCCATCAGCCTCACAAGCTGTCTATGTAAAACAATGGAGCGCATTATCAATCATAGGATGCAGTGGTACCTTGAAAGTGAAAACCTTCTGGTATCACAGCAAGCAGGTTTCAGACAGTGCTACTCTACTGAAGATCAGACAACCTACCTCTCCCAAGAGATTGAGGATGCCTTCCAAGAAAAGAAACTGGTACTAGCAGCATTGATAGACCTCAGGAAAGCATTTGATAAGGTCTGGAAAGAAGGGTACCTAAAGAAATTGCGAAATTGCAGGGTTAGCTCAAGAATGTACAAATGGGTAAAAGCATACCTGCATAATAGAAGAGCCAGGGTACAATTAGATAGTCGCAAGAGCAAGAACGTTCTACTGCGTCATGGAGTCCCCCAGGGAGTAGTCCTGTCACCCACACTTTTCTTGGTTTACATCAATGACCTAGTTGCTGAACTACCACACGGGATCAAAGTGGCAATGTATGCTGACGACCTGGTGATCTGGTGCACGGAAGAACATGCAACAGTGGCCACTAAACAAATACAAAGAGCTATAGATGCCCTAACCTTATGGGCAAATAGATGGTGCGTCAGCATTAACACAGATACGTGCAGCACTACACTCTTTTCTCTCTCACCAAAACAAAAAACCGGTCATATCAAGATAGATGGAGAGCTCTTCAAAGAAGACAAACAACCCACATACCTCGGAGTTACTTTTGATGATAAGCTGACATGGAAGCAGCACATAAACAAAGCAACAACAAAAGCCAGGAGGAAGTTAGCTATCCTGAGAAAACTAAGTGGAACCACATGGGGAGCCAGTGGAAATATACTTAGTAAAGTTTACCAGCAAGGCATAAGACCACACCTGGAATATGGTTCAGCTGCGTGGTGTCCTGCATCAAACACCACATTACAAGATCTAGATAAAGTGCAAAACCTGCACTTAGAATAATGTTGGGAGCAATGAAATCAACACCCATAGCAGAGATGCAGAAAATGGGAAGAATGCAAACACTTGGCGAACGCAGAGACACAAAAGTACTAATTCAAGCAGAAAAGTTCCCGTGTATGCCAAGTCATCCAATGAAGGAAAGATTCCAAAATCTAGCAATGGGGCGACTGAAAAGGAGCAGCTTTATCCATCAAGCTAAACGACTCCGTAGACAACTTACAGACCTACCTGAAGTTGACAGCCCCTTAAGGTCTGTACCAGAACAAACCCCGTGGAGTGAAAGCCATGGAATGCCAATATACATTCAGTCCCATGTGAAAGGAATACTAAGTGAGGACGAACATAACAGTGTGCAGCGAATGACAGTCACCCTCAGTTTCCTGGATGAGGAATATCCACAAGATATATGGGTCAGAGTGTACACAGATGGGTCAGCACAGAATGCTGTGAGGAATGGAGGTGCAGGTGTATATATATAATATCCACACATGCCTAGAGATACAATCAGAACACCGACGGGAAAATTCTGCAATAATTATGATGCAGAAATCCAGGCAATTAGTGTGGCAGCTAAAAAACTGCTGAACTCCAACTCTGGCCTACAGCCTGTGGTATTCCTGACAGATGCAAGGTCAGTGCTTCAAGCTCTCCAGTCTGGAAAACTAACAGACTTGAAAAAACTACTTAGCGAACTGTCTTACCAGTATAGGGTAACCATGCAGTGGATACCCTCTCACTGTGGAATACCAGGAAATGAAAAAGCAGACCAACTGGCTAAGGAAGGTGCTGCTGATGACCAACCAGATATACCAATCACCTACCATCAGAAAAAACAGATGATCAAGTCAATAAGAAAGCCACAAACGCCAACACAAGATGACTATCACATTATGAACAGATCAGAGCAAGTTATAATTCTACGTCTCAGAACAGGACACAACCGACTCCGCAGTCACATGTATACAAAGTTCAAGATTGGCAACACGGCCATGTGTACATGTGGACAGGCAGCACAGAGTGCCAAACATATACTTCAAGAGTCTTCTGAGCGTGAAACGCTGAGACAGACATATTGGCCAGAGGAAACAACACTGGAATCAAAACTCTATGGGACACTGTATGAACTACAAAAGACAGTGAGTTTTATTAAGGAGATAGAATTACCGATATAGACATGTTTCAACTGAACGAAAGAAGAAAATTAGTGAACAGAAGAACAGATGGATAGTGGGATTTCATGAGTGCACAGAAGAACAGATGGATAGTGGGATTTCATGAGTGCACAGAAGACCAGATGGATAGTGGGATTTCATGAGTGCACAGAAGAACAGATGGATAGTAGTGGGATTTCATGAGTGCACAGTAGAACAGATGGATAGTGGGATTTCATGAGGAATATATTTATAAATATACTAGTAATTATAAAAATGGCAAATATGATCAAACATTTCGGTATGGGCCGTAGTAGCACAAATACAAACTTGATTATAATTAATACAAATGGAGATCTCTCTCGCGGAGGAGTTAAGCTGTTCGCCGTGTGTTCCAGAGACAATGGGTTCCAATCTGGCTTGTATACAAGGTGAATTTTATTCGATGATCCCTGTGGATTATCGCTTAAAGCTACGGGGTTACGTGCTATGAGTGGTGCTCTCGGCAGGCGGCGTGCAGCTTCGGTGAGAGTGACGGAGTACATATGGGAAACCAAGTACAGTGAAGTAAACTCTCTACGACTTTTAAATACGTATGTTTTACAAATGTTTACCACTACTAATAACAAGATGGTAAAACAATGATAATAAAATAAATAAGAATGAAAGCGGACGACGTTTCGATAAAAAGTTTTTCGTCTTAAAAAAAAAAGTTATTGCAGAAAAACATTAATTTAAGAACGTATTTTAAACAATTTGTGAAGCGTCCTGCCAGAAAACTGGAGGAAAACATCATCTTTGTTATATATATATATATATAAAACATCATGAAATGTCTTCGGCTGTTCTTCTGTGCATTTGTCTGAAGCATGGTGCGACAGTTATCTATGCTTTTTTTCTACTTTGTCTTCCCATGTCTGTATGTAGATACAGGGGAGCCGCGTAGCGCAGTGGTTAGCGCACTGGCTTCGCATATGAGTGGTCCTGGATTCATTCGCCAGTTGAGGCGGAAATGTTTTTCTCAGATCGCAGCGACTCCCAGGTCGACACAGCCTTAAATGGGTACCGGATTAATCCGGGAAGTAAAGACTGCGAGGGAGAGGAGATGGCTACCGCCCTCATTATCAGAGACTCTGAAATGTGAGATCGCTAACATCTCACAGCCATATGGCATTAATAAATGCTATGGGTTACTTTACTTTATGTAGACAATCTCAAATGTTATTGCTTTTCTACTTGTTCATAACATTTTTATTGTTTTTCCCGCTATGCTCATCTTCGTTTGCGAAGGAGGAACACCATCATGTAGGTGTATATGTTAGTCTACGCATCTGTTCATCTAAACATAATTGGTGTGTATGTGCGCCTGTCTGCATAGACGTGTGACCGTTTCTGAGTGTTTATGACAGCTAGTCCGTTTGCTTTGATTTGATTCCACTGTCTTTCAATATCTCTGTCTAGCACAACGTGCCCTCTCACTGCGTCTAATTCAATGTCTCCATTTATTTCCTGTGATGCCCCATACAGAGAAGGTGATTCTAACTCGATCATGTCCAGCAAGTCACTCAGCAGGGGCTCCATTGTTAGTCTGGGTTCTAAGTCGTCTAGCAAGTCTACAAGAAGGTAATGCTTACATTTACTTCGTTTTCTAATAGTTTCACTGGTATTTCTGTTTCAAATGTGTTCTTATAGTTTCACTGGTATTTCTGTTTCAAATGTGTTCTATAGTTTCACTGGTATTTCTGTTTCAAATGTGTTCTTATAGTTTCACTGGTATTTCTGTTTCAAATGTGTTCTTATAGTTTCACTGGTATTTCTGTTTCAAATGTGTTCTTATAGTTTCACTGGTATTTCTGTTTCAAATGTGTTCTTATAGTTTCACTGGTATTTCTGTTTCAAATGTGTTCTTATAGTTTCACTGGTATTTCTGTTTCAAATGTGTTCTTATAGTTTCACTGGTATTTCTGTTTCAAATGTGTTCTTATAGTTTCACTGGTATTTCTGTTTCAAATGTGTTCTTATAGTTTCACTGGTATTTCTGTTTCAAATGTGTTCTTATAGTTTCACTGGTATTTCTGTTTCAAATGTGTTCTTATAGTTTCACTGGTATTTCTGTTTCAAATGTGTTCTTATAGTTTCACTGGTATTTCTGTTTCAAATGTGTTCTTATAGTTTCACTGGTATTTCTGTTTCAAATGTGTTCTTATAGTTTCACTGGTATTTCTGTTTCAAATGTGTTCTTATAGTTTCACTGGTATTTCTGTTTCAAATGTGTTCTTATAGTTTCACTGGTATTTCTGTTTCAAATGTGTTCTTATAGTTTTACTGGTATTTCTGTTTCAAATGTGTTCTTATAGTTTCACTGGTATTTCTGTTTCAAATGTGTTCTTATAGTTTCACTGATATTTCTGTTTCAAATGTGTTCTTATAGTTTCACTGGTATTTCTGTTTCAAATGTGTTCTTATAGTTTCACTGGTATTTCTGTTTGAAATATGTTGTTATAAATTTACTATTATTTCTCTATCAAATGTGTTCTTATAGTTTCACTGGTATTTCTGTTTCAAATGTGTTCTTATAGTTTCACTGGCATTTCTGTTTCAAATGTGTTCTTATAGTTTCACTGGTATTTCTGTTTCAAATGTGTTCTTATAGTTTCACTGGTATTTCTGTTTCAAATGTGTTCTTATAGTTTTACTGGTATTTCTGTTTGAAATGTGTTGTTATAAATTTACTATTATTTCTCTATCACATGTTTTGTTATAGGTATACTGGTTGTTTTGTTGTAGGTGTGTTGTTATAGTTTTACTGGTATTTCTGTTTCAAATGTATACTTATAAATTTGCTTGTTTTTTGTTGTATGTGTGTTGTTATAATTTTAATGGTGTATTTGTATGTGCTATGTTACAGTTTTACTTTTATCGGTGGTTGTATATGTGGTTATAGTCTAACTGGTATGTGTGCTGCATGTGTGCTGTTATAATTGTACTGGTATCTTTGTCGTATTATAGTGTTGTAGTTTTACTGTCATGTATGCTATATCCATGCGTGTTTTGTTATAAGTGCTTGATCATACTGTTACTGTTGTATATGTGGTTTTATAGGTATTTTATTATATTTGTTATGTTTCATAAATGATCACATAGGTATGTTGCTACATTGTAATGTTATATATGTGCTTTCATAAGTATGGTATTTATAATGTTCTATTTGTGATGTCATTGGTATGTCGTTATTTTTTCTATTATATTTTTGCTGTTATATTTGTAGTGTTGTAACTGTGATGTCAGAGGTATGTTGTTATACTTGTAATCTTGTATCTGTTATATCATAGGTATTGTATTATATTCGTACTGTTTTATCTGTGATGTTGTAGGTATGTTGTTATATTTGTAATGTTGTATCTGTTATGTTATATTTATATTGTTTTATTCCTCGAAAGCGTTATAAGCGTCCAAAAAAACCACATAAAACCCACCAGTCTAAGTGGGTTAGTACGGGAGTACTATAGACTAAAGGAGCAAGCCCTAACAGAAAACTCACACTGCCTAGCGGGTTAGCATGGGAGTGCCTAGGCTAATGAGACTAAAATCTCATAAAGAGATCCGTAGTGGGGACCATAAAACAGCTGATGATCGTATCCGATCACCCTTTAGCATTTCCTGCAGTTCTGCTTGATTCCAAGCGTATTGGCTTTGCTTTTCACTTGGCCTTCGTCAACGGACCGAGAGGAGAGAGAGGGGGGGGGGGGGGGGGGTGGGGGGATAGTGCCAAATGACCAAAGCATTTTCTCCATATAAGCAAGCCGCCGGGCTTGGCAAATTATATTTGTAATGTTGTATCTTTGATATCATAGGTGCGTTGCTATATTTGTAATGTTGTATCTTTGATATCATAGGTGCGTTGCTATATTTGTAATGTTGTATCTTTGATATCATAGGTGCGTTGCTATATTTGTAATGTTGTATCTTTGATATCATAGGTGCGTTGCTATATTTGTAATGTATCAGTGATATTAGTCAGTTTTGTTTCTGTGTTACTATGTCTGCTTCCCTGTACATTTATGATATTAAGCTATACGGTTATATCTGATATGTAGTATTATATGTCTGCTAATGTTAAATATATATATGCATGTAGAATTGTAACGCCCGTGCGGAAATGGAGGCGTGGACGTTAAAGTGCAAAGAATATTTGCGTTACGGCCTGCATGACCTATTACAATACGTTTAACTTTGTTGCTTGGAATTTTCCTATCAGTTGACGTAGTTGACCGTATCAGTTGACCGTATCATGCCCAAAACATTGGAAGCGTCTCATGTACAATAACATCTTTGTCGAAATCATCAGTTTTCCTTTTTGTCGACCTTGCTGACATTTATGATTTACATATCCTGCTTTATCCAATGATTAAATGCAATTTTATTGAAACCAACATTATGCTCTGTTCTCTTGTTAAGATTTTGTATGTCGTAATATAAATTACCCTTTCTAATTTATCTACAAAAGTAACTGTACATATGTGTGGTCATATTTTGAATAGTAGTGAATAAACACTTCAAATTTGTTTACAATATAACTGTTAACTACATATAGAACATGACTAAATCGAACAAGATACCAGAAGAAAAACACGTCGAATATTGTAAAGGGAATATTGTAAAGGGAATATTGTAAAGGGAATATTGTAAAGGGAATATTGTAAAGGGATACGCCTTTGGGTAAACTGGAATTTAGCTTTAATTTTAATATTATAGAATTAGATAATCCGACAAAAAATACAGCACCACAGACATTAAAAGTCCTGATAATTTTTCGTCCATAAGCATACTCCAGTATTTCCGTGCTTTTCATTGGTGACAAACTTAACAACACATCACAATGACCAATGAAAATCAAGAAGATATCCTTGTCAAATAAATTAACGAAGTTTCTCAATAACAATGAAATCTCAAAATAAACGACTAGCGCCGACACATTTCGCACTCATGAAAATCATGATTTCCATATCACAGCGATTCTACGATGTGTATGCAATACAAAAAACAAAGTTGCATTTCACAACAGTATAATTCAATCACTGATGACGTCTTCTTATTGTATCGTGCTTTTAAGTGTCAAGTATATGTATACTTTGCTTCACAGACAATAAAGAGATGGAGAGGGGGGAAAAAAAACCAATAGTCAAATAAGACTTGTTTCATTTCATTATCAGTTGGGGCTGTCGACAGACTGGTTTATTACTTAAAAAGGGCACTTTACATAAATTCACAAAACTTTTATAAATGTATAGTTTATAGAGAAAATGTTTTAATTTAGTTACATTGTTAAAGCGCAAAAAGTGTTTCATTGGTTCATGGAGAATTTAAGTTGGATCTAAAAGATCTTTTCTATCTAACAAGTAGTTTTGGAGAAAAATAATTCCAGCTGAGTAACATGAATTATGGAACGAACTATAGTAGACAGTATGCGCTACCCAGCAGGCACATTATTATTATTATTATTATTATTATTTGGTGCAGATATGTTTTACTATTTATTACGTCATATATGATGCATGTCGTTGGTCAACATATTGTAATGTAAGTGCGTGCAACGTCATCAGATGACAGGCTTTAGTTCTACGTCCGTTCAACGTCGGGGAAAATATGGAGACCAGTTCATATTAGTCCTAATTCAAAGCAGACACATTACGTTGGAAATAATTTGATTTGTATGATAATCTCAAGAAAGGATTAATATATCTCTTGACAGCGCGTAAAATCGATCAAGAGAACGACAAACTCAATTGCCTAACTCAGAGATTAAGAGGTATTGAGTTGTCATATCAGATGAGTGTTTCTCTGAAGTAGTCATGACTACAAACGAATGTTTGTAATATCTCACTACACTTTGTATGGAGAAAACATTTGAAAAAAACCACGTACATGACGTCATCACAAAATGTGCTCCACAGTCCATCATGAAGCAATATAGAGTGAATGGCTGTCATCAGCTGGAGTAATTTTTTTCCACGCAAAACATAATGGTGTTATAGACGGAAGAAAGAATTGATCTAACTCCAATATATTATTATCTATGGTTTATCTTGAAAGAAAATGTTTACAAAAATGAGGTACAGACACTTAAGGACCTGAAAGAAGCAATCATAATAACTATTTAGAAAAACCAGACACGTTGCAGAAGGTATTTGACAATATGAATAGACGCATGCAGTCATGCCTTGGAACATGTGATAGACGTTTTCAAAATCTGTTATAATGAAAATTCCATTAGTACTTTTCAGCTTCCACAAAACATCGCTGGACCATAGCAGTAACTATTGTAACTATATTAAAGTCTTTTTTTGTACATTTTTTTGCACACTTTGGGGACTTCATGTGAAGTCGTTTTAAAAATGTGTTTTACTTACGAAGTGAAATGGGACTTTGTAAACACTGTATAAATGAATTCTCTTCTTATGGTCCATGCCGTGTGACGTTGGTTATTATGTATTTCCACATATTTCTATTTCGTGTTCTGTCAGTCATTTCCGATTGTCTCCCCTTCAACAGTTCTAGGTTGTTAAGCATCTTCTCTCGTGGTCTTTCCCTACTCCTCTTGCAGGCACGATTCCTTTTCAAAAACAATACTGCAGGGAACTGTCGAGGGTGGAAGAAGCAGAGGAGAACAAATAAAGTCATGGATAGACATCAAGGAATGGACAGGGCAAGATATTTCCACACTCATCCTCATCGCTGAGGATAGAATTCTCTGGAGGACTCTGTGTGCTGAGGCACCCCTACACGTGGTACCCCTACGACCCTGAAGGGTTATGGGTTTATTGATTGATTGATTGACTCCTCTTGCTCTTCAACTTGTCTGTTGTTACAGTGTGTCCCCTCGTTCCTCTTCTCAATGTGTGTCCAAAACTTGGACTGTTGCTTTCTGATGCGGGGAAGCAGCTCTCTTTTTTAAATAACCAAATGGTCAGAGGGTGTCCGACAAAGTGGATGGTGCCGACTAAAACACTTACCTTGCCTATTAAAACCTGCCTGTCTGATAAAGTGACAAAAGGGGTATTTTTCTTATCTTTTTCTTTTATTATTCTTGCACTCATCTATAGTGTCTCTAATTTCCCACTTTCGGTTTGTTTATAATGAATGCACGCATTTTCACTTTTACTAGATGCGTTGCCATCCTTGCGTTATGGAGACGGGGCTTGATGAAATCTAGTCATCTATTTTTTTAAATTTTGTTGTTTTCTTTTGTTTGTCTCTTGAAAAAGGTTCAATTTGAGCCGATACGTGGAGAATTGTCCTGTTTAGTTTTTTTGTATGTGTTTTTATATATACTTTTTTAATATATTTTTATTAATAGGCAAGGTAAGTGTTTTAGTAACCTGTTTAATTCATTTTGCTTCTCATTTTTAATTAACGTCTTTAAACATATCTTTATTTTTATCTGTCCATGGTGTTCTTAACATTCTTCTATAAAACCACATCTCTACTGCCTCAATATATTTTTTACTGTTCTGCTGAGTGTCCAAGACTCACTTCCATGCATCTAAATTGGTTGTAAGACCTCTCTTAAAGAACTCATAGCTTCTAATAACTCTCTCTCTCTCACTTCAATTGACATAGAATAAATGGATTAAACTAATAAATTCGCTCGTGTATTGTTAGACCAGTAATCAGTACGACATAATCGTAGTCCTATAATCTGACATGTACTTTGGAAGAGACGACTATGATTAGCTGCCCATACCTTAAAAATATCAGGGATCCGAAAAGTCATCCTGATATCAGGCTCTCAAGACCAAAGGTGCAGATATCACAGCCTTAGACGACGGTGATATCCATTGTTTGGATTATACGCTTCTAATCGGTATAAGTGTGAGAACGAACACGCATTTAATACTGCAGTTGACATCAATAAAACTACACACAAGAAATCGATGAAATTCAATCTCTTAGAATGATATTCTTATGTTTTCTGTTAAACCAATGGATATACGCATATACATTTATGGATCTGGTAGAAATTATGTTGAAAATGGGGTAGGAAATATATTGATAACACTGAAGTGTGAGGCTCTCTCGCTATCAATTATTACTGTGCAATACTGCAACAACTTCGAAGCAGAAAAGGATGTGCTGGGACATACAGAAAACACCTAGTTCAAAGCTCAGGCAGATTTTTCACCGAGTGTACAGGAGAAGTCACTCAAACTATCATCCTCGCAGACATCATACGGAACCAGAATAGCAGCGACTTATTTGCACTGGTGGACTCACTTGAAAAGTTATCCCAGTGTTACAGGAATTGTACAATCCAGTGGATACCAGTACATTGCAACGTCCCAGGAACAATCAAACACACTCACCAAAGACGGTTTGGCATTACATCAGAGCTAGAAACCACGTATGAGATAACCAAAACCACTTTCATTATCAATATGGGGGCGTGATCACTATGATAAAATAAAGAAATAATCATGTTTACTATCAGTTCTCTCTATAAGGCTTGCCACAATATTTCCTCTACGTATAGGACATAACAGAATGTGCGACTACCTCACCTCAAATACAAGATCGACACAACATATTTATGTATCTGTGTGACAACTGAACACGTGTTGCTGACCTGGTCAACATATAATGAACAACAGAAGCGAACTTGGCCATCTCATGTCTCCTTTAGTCTCATGTCTGGCTCATCTTTTTCCTTCCCGAAATAACCGGTAAATTACGGGAACAGTGTGCCTAGATATTTGCAAAGGATAGCCTGAATATTTTACATAGAAAACTGAAGTATTTTGGACATATAAAAAGACACAATGGCATGGAAAGACGCATATTAGATGGCAGAATTCCGGGAAGTAGAAGAAGAGGTAGACCTAGAAGGAGATGAACATATGACATCAAAGATTGTATGAATATATCGCTGGGGTGGCACAGGATAGAGTAAAGTCCAGGACATCATTTGCAAAGAAAACGTTCTGGAAAGAATGTCACGTGATGATGATCTATTGGGAATAAAATAATGATTTATAATAGTTGATGTTTTGGGAATAAAATAAAGATTTATAATAATTGATGTCTTGGGAATAAAAAAAAGATGTATAATAATTGATGCTTTTTTGGAATAAAATAAAGATTTATAATAGTTTTTTTTTGGAATAAAATAAAGATTTATAATTGTTGATGTTTTGGGAATAAAATAAAGATTTATAATATTTGATGTTTTGGTAATAAAATAAAGATTTATAATAGTTGCTGTTATGTGCATGAAATAAAGATTGTAGAAGAGTTGATATTTTGAACGTGAGATAAAACTGTGTGGATGCCAACCAATTACAGGAATTAATAGATAATCGGTGGGAATTCTTGAGCATCGATACAATAACAATAATTTACTCGATTATTACATTGTATGGTGGTACTATTCTTCATCACAGGATACCTATAATATGTCTATTCGGTTAGAAAGAAATGGCAAGCTACTAATGTAAAATATTGCCTCTATAATATATTTAAATCACTAATCTCTAACATGTAGAAATAAGTGCGTGGCGCTACGTCCTGAATGTGATGTTAACAAATGTTAGCAATATAATGGGTAAAATACCCGTCGGGAACGACATAAGATATCAATGTTACATGAACTGTCTCTGTGTTGGGTGTTAAACCATTTACAAATAATAATCTTTCACTTCAATGTTTTTGAAATGTTGACAGTGAAAGCACAACTGTATTTTCTCTATGTCCGTCTCCATGCATTTTACCCATCAATTTATGTTCAATTGCCGCATAAATAATCAACATTAGTTCCATTATTTTATGTTCAACTGACGTATAAATAATCAAAATTAGTTCCATCAGTTTATATTCAAATGACGTATAAATAATCAAAATTAGTTCCATCAATTTATATTGTACTACCGTATAAATAAATTATCAAGATTAGTTCCATCAATTTATTCTCAATTTCCGTATAAATCATCAATATCAGTGTTTTCTCAACCTTCTTCGGATCTTAACTCCCTTTTAGCTCCCTTTTAGCTCCATTTTAGCACAAATATTTGTCATTCTCCCGCCCTCGTTCCTATAATAATAATAATAATAATAATAATAATAATAATAATAATAAAGGAACCCAGAACATTTATTTCTTTGCTTTGGTTATTGCTTTTTTTATGCTTGCCCTATGTGTCTTGTTTTTTATCGTCTGAAGTTCATTCTCCATGTTTAATGATGCTGAGTTAATTTCATGTCTTCATTAACAAAGTATGTGCAGCACTAACGTCAAATTTAGCTGAAGTGTAAACATGGGATCTGTAACATCTGTTTTCTTGGAAAGTTGGTTGAATTTGATTTTAAATTTCTGTCTCATTACAAAGTCACACTATCATTATTTTACGTAAAATACAGTTGTAGCGGAATCCTCATTTTGCATTTCCAAGAGTTCTTCTTGGTACGGCATTCTGATTTCATTTTGTAAAATACATACATGACAACATCTACTCTACACGAGTCCCATAAAAAATATGAAGAGTTGGATCGTAAACTACATTATAGCAAGGAAGCGGAGATATTTTTGTTACATAAAGAGAAATAGCAGCATAGAAAAATTAATAACTGAAGGCAAGGTGTCTGGTAAAAGCGGTTAGGGCGGCCCAAGACGACGATGAATAAGAGATATCTGAGATTGTTTAAACTTGCCCTTGGCTGCGGCAGGTCAGCTCGCTCAAATTCACTAAATAATAACCTAATAAATGGTTGAATTTTGCTGAGTCACAACCTGCACTATTTTATTGTATGCTCAAAGAGCTCTGATATAACCAAAGTGGAATCACATCCACGATGGAAAAGCGCGTATTTCACCACAAGGCTAGATGATCAGCATTACTTTTTAATGGTTATAATATCTGAGACGTAATAACCACATTGCAGTATTTGGTTAAAATTCACCTCATCATAAGAGCTAAATTTTATTTAATCAAAACTGAAGTTGGTTAATATGGCTAAACATTGCATTATTTTTGTGTAATTGTTTTCAGAGAAGCTAGGTATGTTTCTATTTCACATTACTTTGACTTCAAGTCAGAGGAGCTGCATGCATTTCTTCTACGAGAGCGGTTGATACTTCAGTAGGTGCACATATTCATAATCACAAATACCAATAATTCTAGAAAGAAAGTTACTGAAGACTTTATTAAGTTATTAGAGGTAAAGGTAGACTCTATGACAGCAATCTACCATCGGGGATGAAAATAACTCTTCATGTACTAAGTCGGAACAAATTTAAGGTTCGGTAGCCAGTGTCCTTCTCTGTTGTGTCTACCTTTCCCAACTAATGAGTGAGGTTGGTTATATTTTCAGCTACCCATTTTCAGTTGGTTTGACTGGAAGAGCGGTCGTGTCAGGCGAGAAATCAAAATCCGGATTCTTGTTTTCTGGATTTGAACCTGGCGCGCTGTAACCCGTGGATAGTACGCGAATTCGCTATCAACTAGGTTACCGCGCTCCAATATTTAAGTTATTAGACAAACTATAGTTGAAATTCATATTATTAAAATTGTAAAACTGAGAGCCCTGAAGCCATGTTGAGAAATAACAACAGTATCATTATATAAAAACAACCACATGGAAATATGTTAGAGGAGCTAGTTTCATTGTAAGAAAGAAGAAATTGGCAGTGGAAACACATGAATTCTTTAAAAAAACACATTCAGAAATTGGAAAAGGCCTAGGACATCCTTTTCTAACTAAGCTGCAACTTTAAATTCTTTTTAATTGCGCTATCAATTTTTACCAATAGTAACATCAATTCTAGGAACTTGTGACATAAATTATAATAGGTCACAACAAAATTATAACTATTACGATATCACTTTTAACATCAAATTTAACTGATTGCGACAAATAGTATATCCAGCTGTGTATTCAATCACATATGTTTGCATGTTTGTTTTCATTTTCAAATAACAGCTCAGAAATTGCGTAAGATTTCCGCTAAGTAGCGTTACGTACATTGCGCTAAGGATTAAATTGCGCCATATAGGCCTAGCACACCCATTTTCGGCGAGCCATATGTACTTTAATATATGCCGATAAATGTTGCTTGTTTTGTAATTTGTAAACGTTTTTGTTCATGCATATTTTGTTATAGAACTTAGCATCAACGTTATTTTGATATTTTATGAAGTCCCGGAAGTAGAACCTTTGGAACTGTGGCAAAGATGGCTATGCTCATGCGTCACAAAACATCAACAACGGAAATTGAGGAAGAACAAGTCAGTCTGACCAATCATGACGACGATCTAAATCCAGGTAAACAAAACATTTTAATGATTACAATATTTCATTATTGCACTATGCAAGCAAAGGTAATTAATAAAAATGTGTATATCCTGTAAAAAGTTGCTTTTTATTTATCATTGAATGTGTAGATACCACTAACACACCAATAACAATATGGGAGGTAGTCATTCGAACTACAAAAAAGAATGCGAGTTGTCTTTATAAGATGGGTCCCTAACAGACCAACTAGTTATGTTGCTTATACTGTTGGTAGCTGTTATAAATAGAAGACCGACTTGTGGAATATTGGGTATACGATTGATATCAATTGATTGGAAAATGAAATAAATTATGTGAAACGTCTTCAAGTTTCGGCATGGAAACATTGTTTCAACTACAATTGTTTGTGAGCTCTCACACGTACGGACTAGCTATGGGTTAGAATGCACTGAAACTACCGACAACCTCTCAGTGCTGAATGTTTAGCTGCAGGACTGCAAGCAGCTTCTCAGCTCCACGTTCACAAAAGTGGAATTATTTGAAGTTAAATTAAAGATGCGAAAAGTGTATCTCAAAAGAAATAATACGGTGGATGTCCTCCCTCTACGAACACATTTTAAACATGTGAATATATTGTGGTTGTGTGAAACCACATGAAACATCTAATGAAAGATTCAAGAACGTAAAAAGCAATAAATTGGACAGAACATTTTTGCTACACCATTCAATATGGACGAAATTGATGTGCAAGCAAAAAAAAAATTTCTGGCGATAAAAATTGTCAAACTTTAACCATCATCTAAACGTTTGTTTGAGGATGTGCGTGAAGGACGATGTGTACAGGGATGCATGCACAGAGTCGACAGTGTTCCAGAATAAATGGATGAGAACCTTGAAAAGACAGCTTGAGTAGAAATATCAATACCAACTTCTACTTCTGTCTTCATTTTCAAATATTAGCATGCTGTAGCTGTAGCTCTCTCTGCAAGTATGTTTTCGGTATGAGAAAATCTCGACAATAAAGTTGGGCCCAGGCTGCCTTCGTGGCCAAGCACCCACGATTGAGTGGAGCACCGGTAACTAGAAGCTTGTCTCGAGGTAACAGAACTTTTAGTTCCAATTTTCTTGAAACAATTTCCCTTTCTATTTGCACATGGCGCTGCCCTCTCGCGCTGTTCTGCACTTTCATTGTATTCAGTATCCTATAATTTCGACTTTCACTATGTATCTGCCTATTTCGTGCCAATTGCATTGGCAACCCCTCCAATGCTCGGACTGGACTGTTTTGTGTCGTTATGTGTCGACAATGACGATGTATGTATCGTTGGCACAGAAGTTTCGGAGATATTGCTTATCTATGCAGTTAAATTTCATTCCGTTTTCATCCTCCACACTCACGGACAAGAGCCTAAAAGTAATGGCCATGAATGCAGCAAGTTCAGCTGTATTTCTGTTTCCAGGGTGCACCACGAGGAAGTACTTTTAGGATCTTGGTTATCTGCTAATCCTTTGTCGCACGAGAGCAATGCGAGTCCCTTTCCTCCATGAGGTGGTATTTAAGGGAGCTGGGAAAAATATATGGTATTTAAGGGATCTGGGCACAATATGTGATATTTAAGGAAACTGAGAAAAATAGGTGGTATTAGGTAGATGTGCAATGAACTATGCCAATGCAAACACATTTTGTCTCAATATTTAAATATTTGATTGTTTGTCTCTTGACATATAGTTTGTATCTGTAGTGTCATTACTAATCTCTTATAGATCTCTGCTGAACATTCTTATGTAGTGCTGATAATTGATACGATATATTCAAAGTTATTGACATTTTCCAGTTCTTAGTTGTCGGTAGTTCTTGAATTTTACCTTTATTATTTCTAAAACCTTCCTAGAGTACATCAATCTCTGTCTACATATGTTGTTCCATTCTTTTTATAATTATTTTGAGAAATAGTTTGTTGTTGTGATTGGTCAGCGCAATTTTGAGAAATAGTTTGTTGTTGTGATTGGTCAGCGCAATTTTGAGAAATAGTTTGTTGTTGTGATTGGTCAGCGCAATTTTGAGAAATAATTTGTTGTTGTGATTGGTCAGCGCAATTTTGAGAAATAGTTTGTTGTTGTGATTGGTCAGCGCAATTTTGAGAAATAATTTGTTCTTGTGATTGGTCAGCGCAATTTTGAGAAATAATTTGTTGTTGTGATTGGTCAGCGCAATTTTGAGAAATAATTTGTTGTTGTGATTGGTCAGCGCAATTTTGAGAAATAATTTGTTGTTGTGATTGGTCAGCGCAATTTTGAGAAATAGTTTGTTGTTGTGATTGGTCAGCGCAATTTTGAGAAATAGTTTGTTGTTATGATTGGTCAGCGCAATTTTGAGAAATAGTTTGTTGTTGTGATTGGTCAGCGCAATTTTGAGAAATAGTTTGTTGTTGTGATTGGTCAGCGCAATTATTTTTATTTTGTGCAGAGTTTTAAGTTGTCCTACAATGGAAGTGGTATATATATATATATATATATATATATACACACAAATATATATATATACTGGTGTTTTCTAATCTATTGGTCATTTTCAATTCGCTAGATATTAAAACGAACACATGATAAACTTTGACAATATATTCTTCTCATGCTTGTATTTATTCTGTAACTAATTCATAGCACTCAGTCGTAAAAATCGACTGTACTAACATTGACCTAACTGCAGACCTAAATAGACCTAACTGCAGAAAGTAAACATGCCTTTATTCGGTACGTTTTTTAAATTATTGGCACGCTTTCCATTGGTTACTATTTATATCCTTGGCTATTTTTGGCAAATAAATCTGAGTATATAAATATTGACCAATACGGGAATAATAAAGAAAAGAAACGAATGAATAATTAATTCAGAGAACAGGTCTTCTACTGTAGATCGGTCGCGCAACCGGGTTGACTTTCCAGTTTTTAATGTCCAGTTTCTCATGGGTTTTGATTATAAATATGTGTCTGTGTCTAAAATGATCTCTCGCTCTGTGTCTAGTTGTACTTGAGTCTATGTCTAAAATTATCTCTCGCTCTGTGTCTAGTTGTACTTGTGTCTGTGTCTAAAATGATCTCTCGCTCTGTGTCTAGTTGTACTTGTGTCTGTGTCTAAAATGATCTCTCGCTCTGTGTCTAGTTGTAATTGTGTCTGTGTCTAAAATTATCTCTCGCTCTGTGTCTAGTTGTACTTGTGTCTGTGTCTAAAATGATATCTTGCTCTGTGTCTAGTTGTACTTGTGTCTGTGTCTAAAATGATCTCTCGCTGTGTGTCTAGTTGTACTTGAGTCTGTGTCTAAAATGATCTCTCGCTCTGTGTCTAGTTGTACTTGTGTCTGTGTCTAAAATGATCTCTCGCCCTGTGTCTAGTTGTAATTGTGTCTGTGTCTAAAATTATCTCTCGCTCTGTGTCTAGTTGTACTTGTGTCTGTGTCTAAAATGATATCTTGCTCTGTGTCTAGTTGTACTTGTGTCTGTGTCTAAAATGATCTCTCGCTGTGTGTCTAGTTGTACTTGAGTCTGTGTCTAAAATGATCTCTCGCTCTGTGTCTAGTTGTACTTGTGTCTGTGTCTAAAATGATCTCTCGCCCTGTGTCTAGTTGTACTTTAGTCTGTGTCATTGTTTTTTTGATCTTTGTAAATATCCTTATTCAATTCACCTGTTCAGAATATCTTTGTATTCTGTTAGTATGATTTGCAACTTATTTTCGATTGCTCGTGTGGATGGTTGAAATTTGACTTTCATTGTGTTTTCATCTTCAAACTTTATTCTGGTGTCCTCTTACTCACGCGTTATTCGATTACTTTACACTTATTGTATTTGTAGTTTTTCTAGTAATATTTCCTCTTCTTCTGTGTTCATTAATACAATTTTGCAGACTAGCAAAATGTAAATCAGAGAACGAAATGAGCTGTCAGTGTTTACAGTTTAGTTGCGATATCTGTGTCTTTTAGTCTGACACATCCGACCTCAACATGGCCTATGTGTCATTTTGAGCCTCTATAGAATTAAACAGCTAACTCAATCCCCCAAATCCTTAATTGCCTCTTAAAATATAACTGGCAGTTAACAAAAAAGATAATAAAAATAGAAAAAAAACGAGATTGTAGGTAAACAAGTTGGTTATACAAGCGGACAGAGTACACCAATTCTACAAAAATATTCCACAACATAGGACAGGGTCAAATATGATTAGAATAGTACTGATATCAGATATAACTCTTCAGTCATTGTTGACTTTGTTTTAATTCTAAAGTCAACTGAAATGTTTACAAAAGGAGATAACTCCCTTAAGTTGAGAACCGTAGCGGAGATAAACTGAGTTAATCCGCGATCCATTTGACATCAATTAATTGACATTCGATTTATCTGTTTAAAAATCAATAGAAAATCAATTTAACGGATGGTTTGTTGTTTTGTAAAAACAAAATCGAAACAACTGTGTTTCTAAAATACTATGCTGGCTTTCACGGCAGAATTGTTAGTGAAATAGTAACATGATTCAAACTCATGCAAACTATATGGAAGATCGTGATATAAGGAAGTGCTGTCGTTCACATGTCACTGGTTATGCTACTGAATATATAGGTGTGCCATGAGAATGCAGCAAATCAATGAAAATACAATCTTCTATACAGGATATTTTTCTATAAAATATTATAGATTTTGTTATATACGGAATCATTCGATGATTGTGTTAGGGCTGAATCATTTTTCCTTCAGTGCTTAATCTGTCGTTGTTCTGTGAGCAGAAATATTGCAATTAAAAGGGCTATTGATTTAGATAGTGTTTCACAAAGTGGTCTGTATTGACCGCCAGGGAACGATTTAGACTTGAAGAGGGTCTATGTTAGCGGAAAAAAAAATTGGGTGTGCGCGATATGTAAATGAGGGGAGGGGGAAGGAGGATCCTCATGAGCGGACCCCATTTAGGCAGGTCATATTGAATATCTAGCCGTTCCGAAAACTTGTTATTACATATAACACATATAGTATGTACATAATACTTAGATATAGAAATTAAACATCATGAACGCTAGACATAACATGAATGATAGTGAATTTCAACGACGTATGTGTCCACACGTATTAGCTGATGGACGGCTATTAAATCTTAGTAGATTGAAGGCCGAGACCAAAAATAAGACGGACATAGTTCGCGAACTCTTGTTAGCCGACGATTTTGCACTCTCGCAAAGATGGACCTCTCTTTTTGGGCCTGTGATGCTTTCGGTCTCATCATCAGCACTGCGAAAACATTAGTAATGTATGAACCAGCGCCAGGTGTCCCCTACAGTTAGTCATTTCCTCTTTTGCCAATTTTGGCACATAGGGCGGATGTCATAGTTCTCCATGCCTGTCGGTCAGTTGTCAAGGATTGCAGGTCTTGCGCATTTATGTCTGTTGATTTTAATTCATTCATAAATGTATTCTGAGCGTTGTTTTTGATCTTCCATGTTTTCTTTTGCCGCCTGGTGTCTACGTGAATACTTGTCGTGGAATTCTGTCTTCCTTAATTCTAAGTATCCAGCGGCGTTTTCTGATGATGTTCATCACACATTCTTGTTGTGTCTCCTCTCTTAGTATGTCGTTTGATTTGAAAGCTTTTCAATTAGTATTTTAATTAGTACTTTCTGTGTAGGTGTCCCCTACACAGAACCAGTAATCACAGTAAAGGGACGAGAACTAATACTGCCAATAAGTTTGTATATCTTGGCAGCACATTATCGCTAAATGCGACAATTTACGAGGATATTACCCTGCGTATTGCTCATGCCAGTGCAGCATTCGGGAGCTGTCGTGCAAACGTCTGGATCAGGCGTGGTTTCAGTCTGACAACTAAGTTGGATGTATACGACGTAGTGGTTCTATTAACACTGCTTTATGCTGCGTTAACTTGGACTGTCTGTTCGAGACACACACGACAGCCGACACGGAAATCATTCAAAAGTGCTGTATGCAAGGCATCCATGCTCTGCTGACAAGTAGCTAGCCTAGTCTGTTGCCGTTGCACAACACGACTTATACTGTCGAAATTAGATCTGGACCTAGGGACACAGAGAGTGGTAACGAAATGTTCTTCCACTCGAAGAATAGTTCCCCGCCAGCGAAGAGTATCTTCGGAGGATAAATGCTCAGTGGGTGTCCCGGGAAACATACCAGATTGTCCCTTTATATAGACTCCCTCCGAGTAGAAAGCATCTTCTATAGGCATTACATTAAACCGAAAGCTTAAGTTTCCTGGATATGAAAGAAATCAAACCACCCTAGTACACAATAGGAAGTAAGAACAGGTTGTTTACAATTTCTGGAGATATTAACAAACAAGTAAACAAACAAACATCGCTAACAGTCATATTTTTTTCTTTTGTGTGAAGGTATATTGCTTTTTTAAAGTGCATTCATTGTAGTCACCAATATATCTGTAATGTATACATAATCTCGTATTTCATTGTAGTCACCAATATATCTGTAATGTATACATAATCTCGTATTTCATTGTCGTCACTAATAGATCTGTAATGTATACATAATCTCGTATTTCATTGTCGTCACCAATAGATCTGTATTGTATACATAATCTCGTATTTCATTGTCGTCACCAATAGATCTGTAATGTATACATAATCTCGTATTTCATCGTCGTCACCAATAGATATGTAATGTATACATAATCTCGTATTTCTATAACCAACATAGGTAATACGTGAATTCTTTTTTGGCAGTTATTGACACCTTCTCCCTCGTAAAAAAAAACTTGCCAAGAATCTAGTGCCACCCACCCCTTTTTCCGCTTAATTATGTCAATTTTCAAAATACAAAACCCCTCCCCCGCAAAACAATATTTTTAAGCAACAAAAGTGCGGAAGAAGGACATAATATTTGTCCAATTTCTCAATTTTATTTCATATTAATACAATTTTGTTTTATATGAATACAATGTGTGTATAGAAAACCGTTTTGTTGTCTTCAACGTTTGTCAAACCAGCACTCTTGCTCCGCTTGGAGCAAGTGTTATAGTATTTCAGACCCCATACCCCGGATAATTGTCGTAATTTATGTATAGCTCCATATACATTTTTCTTGATGATGAAATGGTATCAGACATTTGATGAATATATGCTGACTTATTGGCCACGTTGATCTCCCTTATATGCTGACTTATTGGCTTATATGACCACGTTGATCTCCCTTATATGCTGACTTATTGGCTTATACAACTACGTTGATCTCCCTTATGTGCTTACATTGGCTCATACGACTACGTTGACCTTCCTTATATGCTGACATTGGCTCATAGGACTACGTTGATCTCCCTTATGTGCTAACATTGGCTCATACGACTACGTTGATCTCCCTTATGTGCTGACATTGGCTCATACAACTACGTTGACCTTCCTTATATGCTGACATTGGCTCATACGACCACGTTCATCTCCCTTATAAAGGTGGCAGTCTGTCTCATGCGTGTCACAAGGCCATATATTTCTTTCCATCAAGATGGCCAGGTAGGGCTACATGTCTGCTCTATTCCTTCCATGAAGATAGTCTTGGAGCACATTTTTTACTGTTTGCTATACATAGACACCTGTCTGGTTGATCAAGTTTTAGCGTATTGTACATGTGGTAGTTTAGCGTATTGTAAATGTGGTAGTTTAGCGTATTGTACATGTGGTAGTTTAGCGTATTGTACATGTGGTAGTTTAGCGTATTGTAAATGTGGTAGTTTAGAGTATTGTACATGTGGTAGTTTAGCGTATTGTACATGTGGTAGTTTAGCGTATTGTACATGTTGTAGTTTAGCGTAGTGTACATGTGGTAGTTTAGCGTATTGTACATGTGGCAGTTTAGCGTAATGTACATGTTGTAGTTTAGCGTATTGTACATGTGGTAGTTTAGCGTATTGTACATGTGGTAGTTTAGCGTATTGTACATGTGGTAGCTTAACGTATTGTACATGTGGTAGTTTAGCGTATTGTACATGTGATAGTGTAGCGTATTGTACAAGTGGTAGTTTTGCTTATTATGCACATGTGGTAGTTTAGCGTAGTGTACATGTGGTAGTTTAGCGTATTGTACATGTGGTAGTTTAGTGTATTGTACATGTGGTAGTTTAGCGTATTGTACATGTGGTAGCTTAGCGTATTGTACATGTGGTAGTTTAGTGTATTGTACATGTGGTAGTTTAACGTATTGTACATGTGGTAGTTTAGTGTATTGTACATGTGGTAGTTTAGCGTATTGTACATGTGGTAGCTTAGCGTATTGTACATGTGGTAGTTTAGTGTATTGTACATGTGGTAGTTTAACGTATTGTACTGGTGATAGTTTGACGTATTGTGCATGTGGTAGTTTAGCCAATAGTGGTCAGTTCTAGGTAGGAAGATTATAACCTGTTCTCTTCTTATTACTGAGTGATACTAAGCCTGCTGATGTGTATTTGTTCAATGAGATAATTAATTTTAGCTTATGCAACTATCGCTTGCTAGATTCCAGCGACCTGGATGCCAAGGCAGCAGAGGTAGCGTCAATGTTGGCCCAGTCTAACAGACACATAGACCATGACAATAATACCAACACAAACACACCTTCCCCGATATCTTCTCAAGGCAAAAGGTAACTTTTTTACTTATATCATCATTAGTGTAAGGATATAGCAGCTTCAATCGTACTTGTAGTCTTACTAGGATGGTACAACTGGAGAAGAGTAGTGTAGTTATTTCTATTATTTTAAATCAGTATGTTTTCTATAGAGTATACACTATTAGATCATCGTACTCATACGAAACATTATATTTAGAATGTATTGTATGCCATATTAATATAGTAACAGAGTTGATAGAGAGTTCGCCACGCAGATACTACTCGTAGGGTTAGGTGGTTCGAAGGCCGAAACTCCACATTGTACTTTCATACGATAGGGTGTGTTAGTGGTGCCTCAACATTTAACAATGGTGGAATAACAGTGTTTCAGAATAGTTAGTTAGTCGAGAGATCATCATCACTGTACACAGGGCACTTCCAAGGGTGTTACGATCTCCCCCTGAGTATATCCACATTTACAAGACAACTGAGGGTTTCAGTTCTCGGTTGGTTAACAAACATTCTGTGCTGACTATACAAATGTTCATTTCTCGCAATGCGACATATTAGGTCCTGCTCCTTTATTCTGCACATGGAAAAAATAATTATCATCTTTCTTCATTTCATTTCATAGTGCAGTATTTCTTTCAAACAGTTCAATATGTCGGCACAATGCATTGACCTGCCATTTGATACAGTTGAAGAACTTGCCAATCTTTCTGCTCTCTCATTGCCTTGAACTCCGGAATGACCAGGAAAAATAAATTCTGGTCCCTGGTCATTGCTATAATTTCTATTGTCATGCTTTATTCTTAAGACTGACGGGAATATAGCCATGTCCTTTCTAGCTGCACCGAATCGCCTTGCAACTCAAATAAATAGGTATCCCGTACTTGACCATCCATATCCCCCTATAAAAGATATGATCTTCTCAAGACATTCAACCTGGGCACTCAAGTCACTGGAAACGGATGAATCGAGACAAGGACTATTACAACAACAACGAACATCCCAACGCACAAGTGTTGACGTATCATCACGCCCACAAACATAGTATATCGTACTGTGGAACCATGTGATAGTTGAGGACTTTTGACTGTTGGTTTTGATGTCCAGCTACAAAACTTAAACAACAACATGTATCTAAAACAGGGCACCAGAAACCCAACTAACAATATAGGAGTTTACATCGAGTGTCAACAGTGTATTCATTTGATAGTCTTATGGCACTATAGTGCACGCGTCTTCAATGTCTATTGCTGCGGCGCATGTCTCCATCCGGGAGTTCAAGCTTTCAATTACATCCTGTGCAAAGGCAGCAGCATTACACCAGGTATGCTTGTAATACAATGGCCACCGAGTGTTTGTTGTAACAACTTATTACTCTCTGGATGATACTAGCCGAGTGTTGGTGGTAAAAATTTGTTACTCTCTAGATGATACCAGCCGAGTGTTGGTGGAAACAACTTGTTACTTTCTAGATGATAAGACAATTTCCATGCAACAATCTATTCCATTAATGTGTCAAACGTGCTCTGCATGGTTATCATCCAATATCTTTGCACCTCCGTCTGATGTTTACCACGATTTGATAATGGAATCAAATAGCTGTACAAACACGTTGAGATTTCAGACGCTTTGATATTGCCGTTCAATACGCAATTGTTAAACGTGTGCTAACTCCTCTTTCTCCCCATGTATTCTTCTGCTTAGGTCCTCGCACCTAATGACATCTGGCCTTGGTTCTGTATTTGTATTATCTTTTAAGTGCAGCTTTGATCTCTACAATAGTAATTGTTGCTGATTCATTCCCAGTATGGCCGATGCAAATTTCTGTAACCCATTTCTTAATTTCATAAAAGTTTCCTTTGTCCCTCTGACCAATATGTGAGATATCCAAATATTAGATTTCAAACTCAAACTATTTCAATCTTCTATTTTAACTCGTTAAAAACAGTTTCAAATGTTAGAGTATTAGAGTCACTTTGATTCTATAAAATAGGGTATCCCTTCATTTTTTCCTATAAAACCAGGTCACGACTTGAGGAAAAGTTGGGAATAACTGTACTAGAATGAACACACTATGGAAAAAAAAACATGTCGGTAACTTTCTGATAAACATTTAACGTCAATGAACGATAAATAATTATATCATGCAATAACGTATGAGTATTCAACTCACGATCGATCTGTTATTGCAGAGGCAAGTCAACCTTGATTACAGAGGATTCGCTAATGAAAGCTCAAGATTTCCAGGTAAGTTTTACTGTAGTGTACTTACCTGTACAGGTGGTTGAAAGTGTTCTCCTAAACAGTAAGAAAGATGCCAATTTGTACGAATGCGCACTATCTTGTTCACGAACGATTTGTCAGAATTAACAAAAGTTTGATTGCAGTATCACTCTGAATTGTTAGATGTTTTATAGCAACATTTGAAAGTGCACTTTTAATTATTAGAAGTTGTTGGTTGCAACATTTGAAAGTGCACTTTTAATTATTAGAAGTTGTTGGTTGCAACATTTGAAAGTGCACTTTTAATTATTAGAAGTTGTTGGTTGCAACATTTGAAAGTGCACTCAGAAATATAAGTATGCACAGGACGTTTGAAAGTGCACTGAAAAATATAAGTGTGGTCAGGACAGTTTAAAGTGTATTCAGATATATAAGTGTGGCCAGGACTTGCATATATAAGGTTATTCCGCGGTAGATCACACAAATATAAAACATGTAATGTTTGTGTGTCATGTGCAAGAAAAAGGGGACATTTACAACAAACATGTACTACGCTGTTAAAAAAGAAACGCAACTTTTTAAGAATTACTTTTATTAAAGATATTAGATGATTGGACATCATTCAACCTATCGACTGTGTCCAGGTAATCATTAGCTTCTCCTGGTTACCTGAATTGTACTCACCTTATAATTATTGAGATCATGAAAGAGGTCAAGGTCAAAACAACAGTTTTGGCAGTAACTCGTGACAGGTTCATGAGAATCCAGTGTAACTGACTGCCCACAAAATTCTCTGCCATAATATTTAATGCCTATAAAAGATTGGCGGTCCTCGAATAAATTCCCTTGAGAAATAGATACGCAAGTATGATTCATCTCACAGCAGAACAACGATACGTCATCATTGGACGCTTACGGACTGGATAATCACAAATTGTAGTGGCCAGATAATTTGATAATTTAATGTGATTAGAAACATGATTAGTCGCATTTGGAAGTTATTTTAACAAACTGGCTAAGTGGCAAACTGGCCATAGAAGACTCAGAGTCACAACTAATGCCGAAGACCGCTTCCTACGTCTGCGTCAGCAATCATTTGCATCTGCGTCACTAACAGCCCAGTCATTGCTAGCAGCTCGTCAAATTTCAGATAAAACGACCAGGAATCTGTTGCATGACGCTGGTCTTTGGGCTAGAAGACCATACAGAGGCCCTGTTCTTATGACCGGCATAGCCAGAACCGACTGAAGTGGGCGAACCAACATCGCCAGGACCGTTGGGAATGACTGGAGACGGGTTTGGTTTAAAGTCTGAAAGTTTCTCCATGCCAAGGTTGAAATATTAATTCCATAAAATATAATTTTGGTACTCGTTTGAAATAATGTTGCGTTGTTTTTTAACTGTATATATACGTAACCACAATATGGCGCCTATAGCAACAATGCGTCATAATTACTAGTATCAGCAATCAAAATCATAAAATTGATCGATTTGAAAATGAAATGCTTACCTCGTATCTTACTTCATCTTACCACTTATCTTACTACTTATCTTACCACTTATCTTACTACTTATCTTACCACTTATCTTACCACTTATCTTACCTCTTATCTTACCTCTTATCTTACCACTTATCTTACCACTTATCTTAACACTTATCTTACCACTTATCTTACCTCTTATCTTACCTCTTATCTTACCACTTATCTTACCTCTTATCTTACCACTTATCTTACCTCTTATCTTACCTCTTATCTTACCTCTTATCTTACCACTTATCTTACCACTTATCTTACCTCTTATCTTACCACTTATCTTACCTCTTATCTTACCACTTATCTTACCTCTTATCTTACCACTTATCTTACCACTTATCTTACCACTTATCTTACCTCTTATCTTACCTCTTATCTTACCACTTATCTTACCACTTATCTTACCACTTATCTTACCACTTATCTTACCACTTATCTTACCACTTATCTTACCACTTATCTTACCTCAAATAATAAGGAACTCTCGTTTCAACCGCGGACTGAAGCCTAATTTTGATTATTTCATAAACCATACAAATACAATTGCGGCAAAGAAGATCAACGCCTTCGAGCTGAAATTCTACAGGAAGATATTTGGAATATCATGGAAGGATAAAATCAGAAACTCAGATATTATAAACACACTGAATATTCCAGAGTGTTGGTTACTAAACACAATAACAAAAAGAAAACTACGCCTGTTTGGTCATATAAAGAGACATAACTGTTTAGAAAGACAAATAATGGAGGGAAGAGTACCTGGGAAGAAGAGAAGGGGCAGACCAAGAAGACGATGGACTGTCGACATTAAAGATAATATGAATACATCGCTAGAAAATGCAAGCCACATCGCCCAAGACAGAGAGAGGTTCAGAGAGTTCATTGGGAAGACAACGTTCTGGAAGGAATACATCACATGACCATACAAATAATTATGGAGACCGCTGGTCAGGTTACAACGACATCTAATCCTACATCAATTAGTAATATTTGTTATTTAAGAAAGAGATTAACAAATTTTTTGACCATAGAAAACTAAAACCAAATTCTCTTATGGTTATGTCAGGCCGTGTTGGCTTTTGATCTAATAATGAACTTATGGTTATGTCAGGCCGTGTTGGCTTTTGATCGAATAGAGAACGTATTGTCTGGGGCGACATGTAATTGTGACTGTACTTGCAATTATCATATCGATTGTAATACAAATACGTCATTTGTAATAAAAAAATTGATTATAATAAATAAAACATGACATCACGACCGTATATAAAGGGTGGAATTTTGGGGTTCAATCCCCGCTCTCTAATAAAATAGAGCGTGATATTTATTACTTTTTCCCATCTTTTTCGCTGTTCAAAATGTCTACACAGCAAATCTTAATAACTGCTGCTGTATTTGGAAGCTGCTCATGGTTCCCATCCCATACAGCTTTCTGTGTATGCATGTCTCTGTGAGAACAGTGCTCCTCCTCCAACTAGGAGGGAACAAGGACATACACACGTAACCTTTAGGTAGGTACGGCCTGGATCCGCTTCAAGTAGGATATATTCATCACCGTTTCAGGATCCTTGGTGAGGTCGTCGGAATTTGACAAGAACAGTGATGTGTAAGAAGATATGAAAAAGAAGATAGATGGCGGGTATCCCGCCAGGTACTAGGTCACCCCCATAGCAAACTTTGTGAAAACAGGGCTACCAGCGTGAAGGTGTTGATATGGAGATAGTTGTGCATAAGTTGCACCTGGATGTGAAAGGTGATGAATGCAAATCAATATCTATTGACTGTAGGCGGGACGTCCGGCCCAGAACCTACATGTAGTCCGCCCCGGTTGCGTCTCTGCCATATTATTTGCTTCAGCCAGTTCTTCCTGAAGTTTTTGGTGTGTTGATCTAATATGGTAGATAATTCGTCCTGACTCCTCTTGGTATTGCTTCGTTAGCTGCCTTAAGTATAACTTTATTAAATTCCTTGATAATTGTTTTGGTATCTCTACTTTTATGTCTCTTGTGAGTAGGTTTGCTCTGTGTTTATAGATGCGCCAGTTTCCTTTCTTATAGTTCCATTTTGGCTTAGTTGGTCTTATTATTTTGGTTATTTTTAACTAGAATGATGACTGGACAATGATCACTGCCACTTATTAACCTATTGTTCTTTCCACTATTCCAGCCAACTCTAATGTGCAGAATGCTAGGTCTGTGGTGGAGATGTTTTGTTATTTCTTGAGTATACATTTTGTGGATCCTTTGGATTATTGAGAAGAACTAGGTTGTTATTTTGACGATTCTTTTATGTCTTTTCATCTTCTGCCTAAAATATTATTTCCCCTGCTGTAGGAGAGACTGTTAAAGTCTTCCACTGTTAGGTATTGTGGAATTCAAAAGTTTTACTCTTGATATGAACTGTCTTGTATTGTGGAATTCAAAAGTGTTACTCTTGATATGAATTATCTTGTATTCATCAACGTCCTTGTGCGTTTTGATCTCTATAGCATTGATGCTATTCTTTGACCAGTGTTAGTAGCTATTTTCCTTCAGTCTTTCATGTAAACTCTAAAATATTGCTACTCTTGTCTTGTATGTTTTTGTTCTGAGTTGGATTTCCTGTATGCAATAAATGTTAATCTCTTTCTGGTGCAAAGTGTTTTTTAGTTTATGTTGTTTGTATGTTTTTAACTCCCTCTGCATTCCAGTGCATTAGATAAATAAATTCAAGTAGGAAGCACGAGGACAAATGAAAACAATTCTTACAGTTGACGGGAATTGAACCAGGTATGTTCTAGCAGCACCGAATCGCTTTGCAACACAAGTAAACAGGTTTTCCGTACTTGACCAATGTGGTCAATGGGGATGTGGTTGGTCAAGTACGGAAAACCCGTTTACTTGTGTTGCAAAGCGATTCGGTGCTGCTAGAACAGACCTGGTTCAATTCCCGTCAACTGTAAAAGATGTTTAGATAGTGTATTGTCCTGTATGGTTGGCCACTCGCTTTCCTCTGCTTTCTTGCTCCACAATGTAGAAAAGATTTAACTCCAGTAGCTGGGGTGATCCTGTCGAGGTTCAGAATCCGCTCTGCTCCTACCTTGGGAAACTTCACCTGGAGAACACAACGACGACTTTTAAAATTGTATCATGCAGACATACCAATTAAGCGGTTTGCATAATACCATTGTTGCTGGTGCGTCTCTTGCCTGGTATCTCCAGCACCTGTGTTTGTTTGGGCAAGACAGTACTCCTGCTTGATGAAAGGGATGACCAAATCAGTCTTAGTGTCCAGCTACTGTTTACTGAACTAAGCCTCGTCTTCACTTCAATGACTTGGTCTCGATGGGGATATTTAGTACTAAGATATGACTACATGAGACGGTAAATAGATCACATTTCCTCGTAACTGTTTTCCTAAAGAAAAATCTTTTTAAATCACATAAAAACCAAGTCATTAGCCTTTTTAAGGGCAAAAACACTCCCCTCGACAGAGTAGTGATTACGGTCCTGCATGGCATGCAAATATCCTCTAGCATAGTTAGTTCGAGCATATATATCATCATCATTACACTCTGGACACGTCCATCTGTGCTCTTACTTCCACTTAAGTATATCTACCATTACACGATGACCAACAGTTCCAGTTGTTTGCTGGTTGTCAAACATTCTCATAATCCCACAGTAGAGCTCATTTATGTCACCGCCGATTTCAAGCTTAGTTTCATTATTCTGGCCACGGAAGAGGAATCATCAACATTATGCATTTCATTTTTCTGTGTTGTTTCTCGTAAGGAGTTCAAACTGTCCGCACGTTATGCCGCTGGACACAGCAGCAGCAGCTCAAAGAAACCTATCTGCCTTGAATACCTATATGGCCAGATACGAAAACGAATGTTACACATTCCAACTTCGACTTCTCTATATAGAAAATAGAGTGTAACCGATTCAAATGGAGGACTCAATTGTACAGAAAGTAATATATACGTCTAAACATACCAGGTAGCTTAGACCAGATTCTTGGAATTTGTGGATTACATAGAAATAAGTAACACTAGAATTATCTAGACTACATTTTCTTTAAAGTAGTTCCCTTATCAACTACACACTGCTGCCAAAGTACACAGAGTTGCTGGAAACATTCATTGTACCCATTGTTTGATACTTCTCTCGGCTCTGTTGTCGCGTTGGTGATATCGTCATCTGCATCCTTGATTCGATGTCCAATCAGTGCCGATTTCAATGGAGGGAGCCAGAAAAATATCAACGAGTGACTTTCGAGAGATTATAGAGGCTGTTCCAATGTAATAACGTGCTGTGGGATGTACTGCTTTACCAGTGGGGACCGATGTGCCAGCTCATTGTCATTGCAGCATAATTCAACTGCTCGAAGTTTTTCTGGTCGTTTTCGCCTGATTACATCGCTTAGACGACGGCGGATATCAACGTACATTTCATTGTTAACTTTGAAGGTGATTTCGTAAGCAAAACACATAATTTGACAGCTATTTTATGTTCAATGAAGGACATGTTCAACCCCGACGATGCAACGAGCACACTACACATACATCTTTATCTTATGTTCGAGAGTATATGTGAAGATTTGTGTACCAAAGCCATTACCAAGTTCTAAAGGTATAATCTACTAAACATTATCGTTCATTCACACTCTAGCCGACTGTTAGGGAACATTTTATATGTAAATCATATATATATATATATACATAATGTGTCCCTTGTTTGCCTTGCGGCGACAGTGGTGGAAGAGTTCTCTGGAGATGGCCTTCTTGAGCTCTGTTTGTAAGCTTGTTCCTGTGGCTCCTTTGATTTCTGTGATCCATCTTTTACATGGTCTGCCTCTGGCTTTATAACCATTATGTCTATGTGTCATGGCTATTTGTGGCATGCTATCTGTCGGTAGTCTGGAACCGTGTGAAAACCAATTGATCTGTTGTCTTTTGATGTGTTTTAATACTGGTAATGTTTTGGTTATCTGTCTGATGTTATCGTTTCTAATTCTATCTCTTAATGACACTCCGAGTATTCTTCGTAGACATGTCATATCTGTTGTCACTATTTTTCTTTTGTCTTGTGCTGTCATTGTCCAGGTTTCGCACTGGTAGCATAGTGATGGAATAATAATAGTCTTTGTATAATCCAGCTTTAGTGTCTATGTTTGCATTTTTGTTCTTGAAAATACGTGTCATCTGTCCGAGGATCTGGTATATATATATATATATATACTCGTATATATATATATATATATATATATATATATATATATATATATATATATATATATATATATATATATATATATATATATATATATATATATATATATATATATATATATATATATATATATACTCGTGTATATATATATATATATATATATATATATATATATATATATATATATATGTATATATATATATATATATATATATATATATATATATATATATATATATATATACACTATATAATATATGTGTGCGTACGTGCGTGAGCACGTGGCGTGCGCGTGAGTGCGTGTAAGAAACATTCCCTATAGTAACATCACCGAGTGATGAATATATTAACACTGAGTGGTGAATATCTTGTTACAGAGTGGTGAATATATAGACTTGGAGTGGAAACTGTTCAGAATGTTTCTTACCAGACTTTTAGTGTGACTTCAATCAGGATTACGGGAACTGTGTAAATTACTAAAATTATCGCGAAGTGAAAAGATTGTAGGAATGATTTGTTCGATGGTGATCGTGTGAAAGAATATTCGGAAAATACATATTGCCTGGTCCAGGTATTTCCTCTCATAATGTTTTCTGTTAGTGAAAAAACGAATTATCAATGTGATATCAATATCGACACGTCCTCGTGTAATGTTCGAACTATATGAATCCACCAACTGTCCCTACTATAATGAGGTATTTGAGATTATTTCTTTCTATATAACTATTTCTCTCTGTCCAACTATTTCTCTCTGTACAACTATTTCTGTACAATTATTTCTATATGTACAACTATTTCTCTCTGTACAGCTATTCATGACGTTATTTCATAGAACATATATATATATAGAACAAAAATACAAACATAGACACTAAAGTCAATCCATTTTATCTTGGCTTCTGTGAGTGAATGTTGTCATTGAAACATTCATAGCGGATCAAATATGTTTGATTGATTCAATGTTTGTTTCTGTGGAAAAGGTAGGGGGTTGTGTGTTTCTCTAGAGCTTTCTTTCATCATCATCATCAGGTGCCATGCCCCCTGGTGTAGACGGTCATGGCTCTCCATAGCTCTCTGTCCACAGTATTATGTATCATGATCGTTGTTGTTTCCCTGCCATGACAGGTTGTTAAACTGTCTAATATTTTCTCACGTTGTCGCCCTCTGTCTCTATTGCCTTCAATTTTGCCTGTTGTGACTATCTTCTCTAAACCTGCCTGTCTCATGAAGTGGCCAAAAAAAGATGATTGTCTTTTTCTTATATTGTTGATTAAGGTCCGTCTCTCATTTGACTCTTTCAACACTACTACCTTAGTTTTTCTGGCAGTCCATGGTATTCTCAGCATTCTTCTATAAAACCACATCTCTATTACCTCTAATTTCTCACTTTCCAGTTTGTTTATTGTCCAAGACTCGCACCCATATGTTAGTATAGGGGTTATATAGCAGTGCAGAACACTCTTCCTCACCTCTAATGACAAGGTCATATTACACATTATATTTTTCATTTATCTGAATGTTGTTTTTGCCTGCCCTATTCTGCATCTTATTTCTGTTGAACTTCTTCCATCTACTTTAATCGTTGTACCTAAATATTTGAATTGGTGGACCTATTTTAATACTATATCATTCACTTTGATCTTGTAATGTGTGGTATTTTGTTTCATTGAAATAACCATTACTTCTGTTTTCTTGATATTTAGGAAGAGGCCTTTATCTTTACTTTATGTGACTACTACATTAATTAAATCTTGACGGTCTTCCTCACTTTTTGTAATCAGAACAGTGTCATCCGCATATCTCAAATTATTTATGTTATGTCCTCCCACTGATATTCCTGGGATATCTACTATTGCACGCATTTCTTTCATGCCTAGATGAAAAAAACTTTTGCGACTTATAATGTGTTGAGATGAGTCTATACTTCACGGGGGGTCTGAGCTTATGCCTCACAGGGGTCTGAGCCTATACTTCACAGGGGGTCTGAGCTTATACATCACAGGGGTTTGAGCCTATACTTCACAAAGGTCCGTCTATACTTCACAGAGAGTCTGAGCCTATACGTCCTTTATATGAAATTATCTATTCACTACTAATGCTACATAAACAATTTATGATACAGGTGTGTGTGACAGTAATAGAAGCGCGTCAACTTGCTGGACTTAACATGGACCCTGTGGTTTGTGTTCAAGTTGGAGACCAGAAGAAATACACCAGTGTCAAGGAATCCACCAACTGTCCCTACTATAATGAGGTATTTGAGATTATTTCTTTCTATATAACTATTTCTCTCTGTCCAACTATTTCTCTCTGTACAACTATTTCTGTACAATTATTTCTATATGTACAACTATTTCTCTCTGTACAGCTATTCATGACGTTATTTCATAGAACGTATATATATATATATATATATATGTAGAGAGAGAGAGAGAGAGAGAGAGAGAAACAACTAAGCACTAGAAGCTGAATCAGCATCAAAACACACCACCAGCAAAATACTCCACCACATAACCAAACAAATGTACAACCAGTCATTTATTCCAAACGCCCCTATTAAAGATACTAATGGCAAAGTTCTAACAACAACTGAACAACAAAAGCAAAGATGGGCCGAACATTTCCAAGATCTTCTTAACAGACCACACCTCCAAATCTACTCCTAATGTAGAGGAGGCAATGCCACACTAGAAGCTTCGACAGAAAATTTCACCCTTGAGCAGGTAAAACAAGCCATTAAGAAATTGGAAAACAATAAAGCAGCAGGTCAAGATGACATCACATGTGACATGTTAAAAGCCTGATAATACCTTGACCTTTTATATTAAATATTTAATACGATCTGGGAAAACGAAGGGCCACCCCAACAATGGAAAAATGGTATCATTATCAAACTACCAAATAAAGGAGACCTAACAAACTGTGATAACTGAAGGGGAATCACACGGATATCAGTACCTGGTAAAATACTTTGTAATATGTTGCTTTGTAATATGACATCCCTAGACAAAACACTTGGAGAAGAACGGGCAGACTTTAGACAAGGTCGCCCCTGCCTAGACCATATATTCACTCTTAGAACAATAATTGAAGAATGTGTAGAATTTAGAGCCAACCTAATAATAAACATTGTTGATTTTTAAAAAAGCCTTCGACAGAAAACATCGCTTTGGGAAATTTATAAAATATATGGATTTCAAAACAAATACATAAATACGATAAAATCATTTTATAAAATTTCAAAATGCTGTGTAAGAACAGAAACGATAACTCCGACTGGTCCCCAGTGATTACTCGTGTTAAACAAAGCTGCCCTATGTTTACCATTGTTATTCAATATCGCAATTGATTGGGTACTGAAAAAAAGCACAGCCAACGTAAATTTAGGAATTGAATGGATAAACAAAACATCACTAGAAGACCTCGACTTTGCCGACAATCTTGCATTATTGAGTGAAAACCATCAAGACGCAGACACAAAAACTGATAGATTAAAATTTATCGCAGGACAGATAGATCTTCAAATCAATCCATCAAAAACAAAAGTTGTAGACTTTACCGGTTCATCTAACGCAATTAATTTAAATGGACAACAACTTGAAAAGGTACAGAAATGTTCATATCTAGGAAGCAAATTATCACTCGACGGCGATGTCATGGAAGAAATTATAATTCGCATTGCATTCGCACCAAGTGTCTTTAATAAATTGTCTCGTATCTGGAGGTCAAAGTCAAATAACACACTCACGAAAATGCGCGTATTTAATTCCTGCGTCATGTCCAATGCTGTCATATGGATGTCAGAGTTGGAAAAGTTCTTTATCTTCAGAAAAGAAACTATTGAGTTTCAAAAACAAATGTCTTCGTAGGAACTAACACCCACTGGAGCGAATTCAAATGGAACGAAAAAAACAGAGAAGAGACACATCAAATCTAAATCACAGATGTTATTAGAAAACACCGGTGGTCCTACATAGGACATGTCCTACGCTCAGACAATAACAGAATACACCACCAATCTTTTGTATGGATACCAACAGGCAGAAGAGCCAGGATGGACCAAAGGAAACACTCAGAAGAACAATACTTAGAGAAATTAAAATAAACAATATTCATACTGTTCAAGAACTGCACAGAATATCTTTGAACAGACAGAATTGCAGAGATCTGACCTCTGCCCTATGCGCTAACTTAGCGCAAAAGGAAAAATGAATGAATGAATGAATGAATGAATATATATATATATATATATTATCTCAAACTATAATGAGGTAGTACATATATTTCCTTCTTCTGTAACGAGATAAGAAATACTCTTTTCCTCTCACTTTAACGAGTCGCACAGTACATATTTCTTATTCCCGTAGGGAGATGAGAAATTACTCTTGTTATCTGCTCTGATATGATACAACAGCATACATTTCCTGATTCTTAAACGATATAAGACAATACTCTTGTCCTCTCATGATAACGAGGTAGGACACCACAATTTCCTCTTTCTTACACGAGATAGGACTAATACTCCTGTTCTCTCACTCTAGTAAGGTAGGACACCACAATTTCCTCTTTCTTACACGAGATAGGACTAATACTCTTGTCCTCTCATTCTTATGAGGTAGGACACATATTTCCCAATTGTGTGACAAGTTTCCCATTTGTGTGACGAGTTTTCCATTTGTGTGACGAGTTTTCCATTTGTGTGACGAGTTTTCCATTTGTGTGACGAGGCACAATTAAAACATATCTTTATCTCCGGTATGCACTGTGCTGGATTGAAGTACAGTATTATCCATTGAGTGTTGGCTCCCTCTTGTCATCCTCATCAATACTCTTTTAAATTAATGTTTTCTTACATGGTCACTTATATCTGTGTCGCCCTCTCTCTTTATTTCTGTGCTCATGTGCATCTCTGTGACATAGTTGTTAAGCAAATATGCTACACGTTTTGAGACTTTCTGAGTACTATATTCAACCTGATATCATTACTGACAGACATAGCAGGATGATGTCATTACTGACAGACATAGCAAGATGATGTCATTACTGGCAGACATAGCAGGATGATGTCATTACTGACAGACATAGCTGATTGAAACTATTACTGACAGATACAGAAGGATGATATCATTACTGATAGGCATAAGGCATATCTGGTTGATAGCATTACTGGTAAACACACCAGGTTGATATCATTACTGACAGATACATCAGGTTGGCAGTAATGTACGAGAAGATAGATATGGCCAGTCATAGAATTATTCCATGTGTATCATTTTATCTAATAGAATCATGTTTCAGCTATGACCAGTTATTTCATATCTATTATTTCCTCTCATTGAATCATGTTTCAGCTATGACCAATTATTCTCAGTTCCTGTTCTACGACTTTTCTTCAATTAACATCGGATCTTCTACGTTTCCGTCTACTTAAGTTGTCCACTTTAATGTATTTTTCTATAAAAGGATTGACTTCATTGTACCTGTTTTCCCATGTGTACTCTACCACCCTCAACAAAGTGATTTATTATAAACCTCTAATAGAATGGAACTTTCTAGTTTCAAACGGTAGGGATTATCGTTTCAGATCTCTGAAAAAAATGTTCGTGTAAACAAGGCTTCATGATCCTATTTTCAACCCGCAACATCGTGTACTTATGTCAAATGGCTTACACGTCATAAATAATCGCCAGACTTGACTATATGATGGTACTCTTCCTCCAGCACTTAGCTTTCTCCAACTGAGGTGTTTTAGTCGCATTATAAACCATTTTACGCACTCGCGCGCAAGCACACACACACACATGCACGCATGCACACACACACACACATACATATATATACATACATATACATATATTTTGAGCATGTGTATTATTTTGCTGGATGTTATTTAAAACAATAAATTTTGGAGATAAGGTATGTCTATAAATTATTCATATTTATTTTCAATTATCTTCAACTTGTTACTTTGTTTCGTTTCAGTACTTTGTGTTTGACTTTCACATGCCACCGCTGATGCTGTTTGATAAAATCATCTCGTTGACTGTAAGTAATCTAGTTCTACTCTACACTGTAAGCATGCGGTTGCTTCTGTGGTCTCACCAAAGGCCCACTAGACAAACCACTATACAACAGAAAACCTTAATAGATGGCATGCCGTTATATTGAAGCTCTCTTATGGAAACATTGTAGCATGTCATCTATACAATTATAGACCCCCCAACCCTTCTGAGTAGAAGGCTCCTTAAATATGCATTTTACTAAGCCGAAAGCTGAGGTCTCGTGAGTAGGAAAGAAAGCTCAGAAAAACCACCTCATTGCACACAGGAAGTAAGAGCTAATTGCGCACAATTCCTGGGATTCTCAAACAAACAAATAGCTCTACACTATTAGCTGCCGTAAGATGGGAGACTGACATAATTCATTTGTGTACTGATGGTTTACTGACATAAATCACCTGTGTACGAATGATTGTCTGACATACCTCAGCTGTGCACACATGGTAGACTGACATAAATTACATGTGTACGGTTGGTAGACTGATATAAATCACATGTTTACTGGCGAGAGACCAGTGTACGAATTGTAGACTGATATAAATCACATGTGTACGGTTGGTAGACTGATATAAATCACCTGTTTACTGGCGAGAGACCAGTGTACGGATTTAAATCACATGTGTACGGTTGGTAGACTGACATAAATCACCTGTTTACTGGCGAGAGACCAGTGTACGGATTTAAATCACATGTGTACGGTTGGTAGACTGACATAAATCACCTGTTTACTGGCGAGAGACCAGTGTACGGATTTAAATCACATGTGTACGGTTGGTAGACTGACATAAATCACATGTGTACGGTTGGTAGACTGACATAAATCACATGTTTACTCGCGACAGACCTGTGTATGGATGATAGACTGACATAACTTACCCGTATACTGGCGTGAGACCCACATAACTCACCTGCGCAGTTAGATGCCGAGGAAGTAATGTCAATAATAGATAGATAGATAGGTAGATATAAACAATTGAAGTAAGTCACATATTAGTGACCACTGTTCATAATCAAACCCTTGAGGGTCACCACTTAGAAAACATCCACACACACATCATACTATTCATCTATGTTCTCAAGTGTTTGTATGAGTATGAAGAAGTTTCATATTGAGAAATTATCAATATTGTTCATCATTATCAAATAGTATCACTACTTTGATGTACAGCTAAATTAAATGTTTAGATATACCGCACACATACACACGCATACAAAATCGAGCGTTGTTAATGTTTATAGATATACCACACACATACACACGCATACAAAATCGAGCGTTGTTAATTGAACAGAGTGCACGTTAGTGATAGAAGATTCTAATACATACTATTGATTAGGCAGTATGGAGTCGAGTCGTTGCTTGCCTGTTTATCATTGGTGATATTATCAACTTGACAGAAAGCAGTACTGAGAGATGCAAGGTTTGTTTGAGCAAAGATTAGGCACACCGACGAGATAGCAGTACAAAACTCAGTATAATCTATATTATTAACTGACCAGATGCTATAATATAGAGTGTTTCACGGGAAGGTGTAATTCTACATGTGCCTGTAAATACTGCAAACTATAGCAAAACTATGACCTGTCATGTATGTTTTAAGAAGCGAATAAGAATCGCTGGGAGTTGATGTAGAGTCGTTAGTTGTGCTCTTGGAAAATCGAGCTACAAAAAATACCGAAAACGGATGTATTGGACACCAATGTTCAAATATTGCTGTTTTGTTGTAGAACTAGATGTTACAACTTCAAAGTTAGAAATCAGTAAGACAGAAATAAGTCGTTATACTAACAAAACTATAACAAAGACAGAACTAATTAGTTCCACTGAAGCTTATATAGAAGAAATGTATATGGACATACAATTATATTAGTTCACGTACTACACACAATTAGATTAACTAACTTCCTGCACATAATTATATATGTATGAATTTAGATATTAAGTTAGATAGATAGATAGATAGATAGGTAGGTAGGTCATGTAGTAGGTAGGTAGGTAGGTAGGTAGATAGATTGTAAAGTAAAAAAGTAAAGTAACCCATAGCATTTATTAATGCCGTAGGGGTGTGAGATGTTAGCGATCTCACATTTCACAGGCTCTGCAAATGAGGGCGGTAGCCATCTCCTCTCCCTCGCAGTCTTTACTTCCCGGATTAATCCGGTACCCATTTAAGGCTGGGTCGACCTGGGAGCCGTTGCGATCTGAAAACATTTCCGCCTCAGCTGGGGAATGAACCCAGGACCACTCATATGCGAAGCCAGTGCGCTAACCACTGCGCTAACGCGGCTAAGATAGATAGATAGATAGATAGATAGATAGATAGATAGATAGATAGATAGATAGATAGATAGATAGATAGATAAATAAATTGATAGATAGATAGATAAATTGATAGATAGATAGATAAATTGATAGATAGATAGATAGATAGATAGATAGATAGATAGATAGATAGATAGATAGATAGATAGATAGATAGATAGATAGATAGATAGATAGATAGATAGATAGATAGATAGATAGATAGATAGATAGATAGATAGATAGATAGATAGATAGATAGATAGATAGATAGATAGATAGATAGATAGATAGATAGATAGATAGATAGATAGATAGATAGATAGATAGATAGATAGATAGATAGATAGATAGATAGATAGATAGATAGATAGATAGATAGATAGATAGATAGATAGATAGATAGATAGATAGATAGATAGATAGATAGATAGATAGATAGATAGATAGATAGATAGATAGATAGATAGATAGATAGATAGATAGATAGATAGATAGATAGATAGATAGATAGATAGATAGATAGATAGATAGATAGATAGATAGATAGATAGATAGATAGATAGATAGATAGATAGATAGATAGATAGATAGATAGATAGATAGATATATGACAGTTACAGAAATAAACTGCTGACAACGGTGTGTACGGAATCTGAATTGCAGAAGATAAAGTAATATTGTGTAAGATATTAAAACACTTTTGCAGAAGTAAATAATAAATGTATCTACTACCTACGTAGTTATATCAAAATCAAGACACGACGGAGCTTGCAACGTCGATAAATGGAGGGCTACTAAACAAGTATCTTTGCTTCCTTTTAGAGTATCATTTCTAAGAAATAATAATTATTTTTATTTCTATTGTCGTAAGGGAAAAAAATTGCGGGGGGACAGGTGAAAGAAGTTTGCTGTAATTTTTTAATGTCTGTTTTTCTGAGTCCCTTTATAAGGGTGTATTTACCTAAAATGGAGGGGTTGTTATAAGCTAAATTCGCGCCCCCCGGGCCGTATTTACAAATTTATATAATAGATGCAGGGTGTGATAGTTGTATCATAATATATATTATAGTAATAGATGATTGCGCTATTTACAAATTTGAAATTACATCGCGATTTTATTCAGAGATATAGTTTGTTAAATTATTATAATTTATATTACACTAGACGTCAATATGAGTAATCCATGTTAATGGGGGGGGGGATGTATTTTCAGTTAATGATACTAATGTGTATGGTGTGTGTGTGAGGAGAATGTCAGATAATGTATTGAAACGAAAGTTTGAGGACAGAGGACACTATCAGTTCTTTTTACTAATTATGTTTTAGAAAAATTGCAATGTGTTACATAGAGGTAGCTGTAGCTGTGCTGCTTAGAAGTAGCCGCAGCCGTGTTGTTTAGTGTAGCTGCAGCTGTGCTGTTTTGTGTTTAGTACTGACTTTCATTGAGTGTGTAGACAATGTAATTAAGATTTAACACAATTCATTTATATATTTTATAATATGTTTGCTACATTTAGTAGTTCAGTGTCACATTATGCAATTCCGTAGGTCACATTATGTAGCTCCGTGTGTCATATTATGTGGCTGCGTATGTCATATTATGTAGCTGAGAGAGGCACATCTGAAGCTGGGGGAATCGCCTACCTCAGCTCCCTTATCTCGTATATTGTAAATAATAGTGATAAGAGCTGTAAACTCTCAGGTGAGCTTGATATAAATATAACTACCTATATTTAATTATTAACCCCTTACAGATATAAATGAATACACCACCATAGTTTTTTTTTATTGTAAGTATATTTTGGTGTTTTCACACCAGATCTGTTACTTTTTCAAGTCATCTGGGGGCAAATAGTTTTTTTGAAATAATGCGGGCGGAATTGTGTAGTGCTTCTCTAAAAATCTTTAATGCGTTTATTCATTTTTTATGTGCTTTTAACTCGTCAAAATGTATGTACAAATTCTGAAGGACACACAAATATCATACTGTGAAAAACTAGAGAAAATAATTTTTAACGAAACGAGTTGGCAACATTGCACTCCAGATATATCAAAATTATCGCTGAGGCTGTAATGTGGCTAAGGGAGTTCTGTAAGTTCTGTCCATTAATTACGTCAGCAATGATTAGTAAATTTGTGATCCCTTCCCCCCTTTGGCAACAACTGTCAAGATTTCCCGGCTCAATTTATCAAACTCTTGAACCCCAACCTCTAAAGAAACTGAAGAAAGAGTCGCGATGATTTATTTCGAATTATAAAACAAATGTTTCACTTTCATACATACAACTCAATAATTATATATGATTAAAAAAATGAACACAAGAAATGATACGTGAAGTTTTATTAAGATAAATGGTAAAATAAGATAGAAAACACGATTATGATCAGGGGGTAAACAGCCCCCGTTTACAAAAGGTTTGTTGCAGGTTTAAGGAAAATATATTTGTATGGGTAAATTCAACATCTTTTCCAACAATTCGATGGAAAAATAATGATGTTCTACTGAGAATGATAAAATGTAATGTACTTAGCTTTTGTTTGATGTCTCACAAATTAATACAGATAACTTAAATGTAACTTGTTTCAGGTGCATTGCAACTGCAGTCAACAATAAATGCAGGATATGCATAACACAATGATGACTTTCCACATGAATAGATTCACCATGCATTATACTATCATACAATACACTATTCCCCATAGAGCTATCATACAGTACACTATTCCCCATAGAGCTATCATACAGTACACTATTTCCCATAGAGAAAGTAAATATATGTTTGACCAACTTCTTGCGTTCACCCGCGATATTGTGACACTCCTTCAATTCAAGTATTTCTTTATATACCAACATATAAGACTAAGTCTTCCATGATGAAAGCTTGCTTTATGTCACGTTTCTCTAGGAGTTCTTGTAAAAATTGTCTCATCGCAAGGCCTGTTACATTACTGCTCACATTGTAGCAGGTCTTTCAGATCCCGGACTCATCAATCAGCCGAGGACTCGCAAACAATCAAATCACATTTGAGCCTTTTTTATGCCATGCGAATCGTCGCTTGTAAAGGAAAAATACCATCATTAGTTATATTTCCCGATATTGCTTTCAAAGAAGAGTTTCAAAATTGAAGAAAAAATACCAAGAGACTAGCAAAAATGTATGGGGAGAAAACTAAAATCATATCTTGTAGTTATGGCATTAAAATTCACAATCTGCTGCCAAGTGTGAAGACAGAACAATATAATTCATGGCATATGTGGGACACAATTAAGTTTCAACAAATATGTTATATCTTAATGCGTGTAATACGCGTTTTAAATAATTTAATTGGTGTATAAAAATATTGTTGACGTCAGCTTTTGTCAACTCCCTAACGCTTGCTAATAACTATCAAACGTTTTCAAGACCTCGGCCCACATCTCGTAATTTTTGATGTAATTTATGGACATATACTAATAGCTTGACAATGTAGAACACACTGATATTTAAACAAATACTGTCAACATGCATGCATATTTACTATGTTTATAATATATATGTTTCATGAAGGGAAGTTAATATCAGTCCTATTATATTACTGAAAGTAAACATGAAATCTATGTAAGTCTGTCAAAAATCTGAGCATGGTTTATTGTAGAAAACTGCTCTTTCATATTCTTTACATATATGTTTCATGAAGGGAAGTTAACATGAGTCATATTCAATTACTGAATATCGTTATAATGTATAAAGTTAACATGAGTCGTATTCTATTACTGAAAGTAAACCTATTACTGAAAGTAAACCTATTACTGAAAGTAAACCTATTACTGAAAGTAAACCTATTACTGAAAGTAAACCTATTACTGAAAGTAAACCTATTACTGAAAGTAAACCTATTACTGAAAGTAAATCTATGTAAGTCTATAAAAAACCTGATCATAGTTTATAATAGGAATATACTCTTTTACATTCCTTAATCGATTAATAGATTAATACACTAATAGATTGTCTGAGAGTCACAGCAAAGTCAGATATCGTATGAATGAATATATCTGACGGAATATTCGTAGTTTTACTTAGACTTGCAAATACTTAGAGCAATGCTACCTTTCACGTAGACTAATAAATACTTAGAACAATGGTATGTTTAACGTAGACTGATAAATACTTAGAACGATGGTATGTTTAACGTAGACTGATAAATACTTAGAACAATGCTACCTTTCACGTAGACTGATAAATACTTAGAGCAATGGTATGTTTAACGTAGACAGATAAATACTTAGAACAATGGTATGTTTAACGTAGACTGATAAATACTTAGAACAATGGTATGCTTAACGTAGACTGATAAATACTTAGAACAATGGTACGTTTAACGTAGACTGATAAATACTTAGAACAATGGTATGTTTAACGTAGACTGATAAATACTTATAACAATGGTACGTTTAACGTAGGCTGATAAATACTTAGAACAATGGTATGTTTAACGTAGACTGATAAATACTTAGAACAATGTTATGTTTAACGTAGACTGATAAATACTTAGAACAATGGTATGCTTAACGTAGACTGATAAATACTTATAACAATGGTACGTTTAACGTAGACTGATAAATACTTAGAACAATGGTATGTTTAACGTAGACTGATAAATACTTATAACAATGGTACGTTTAACGTAGGCTGATAAATACTTAGAACAATGGTATGTTTAACGTAGACTGATAAATACTTAGAACAATGTTATGTTTAACGTAGACTGATAAATACTTAGAACAATGGTATGCTTAACGTAGACTGATAAATACTTAGAACAATGGTACGTTTAACGTAGACTGATAAATACTTAGAACAATGGTATGTTTAACGTAGACTGATAAATACTTAGAACAATGGTATGTTTAACGTAGACTGATAAATACTTAGAACAATGGTATGCTTAACGTAGACTGATAAATACTTAGAACAATGGTATGTTTAACGTAGACTGATACATACTTAGAACAATGGTATTGTTAACGTAGGCTGATAAATACTTAGAACAATGGTACGTTTAACGTAGACTGATAAATACTTAGAACAATGGTATGTTTAACGTAGACTGATACATACTTAGAACAATGGTATGTTTAACGTAGGCTGATAAATACTTAGAACAATGGTACGTTTAACGTAGGCTGATAAATTCTTAGAACAATGGTATGCTTACGTGGAAATTCAAACGAATCAGTGGTACCTTTACTTGGACGGTTAAATTCTTCTTCTTCTTCATATTCTTGTTAACCTCAGAAATTGCGAGAGAAAAGCTCTTGTTTCCCATGTGCAATGGAAAGGTTTCATAGAATATTGTTAAGATTTCGGAAGCAATCACATGGTAAAATAAAAGAGTTAATAATAAAAGCCTTAAATGATATAATTCGTTGTACAAATGTGATGTAAGAAAGAGCCCCCTGGCGGCTAACTTATTGACAAGAGATAGAACATAGATGTAGTGTGGTATATATAAAAGCACAGATGAGAAGGTGGCAGAAATGATAGTAAATTTTCTATACATGTAGCTGTAGCAAAAGAATGTAAACATGTCCAGTTATAACAAAATGAGGATGAAAGTTATACTCACAATCCCGGAACTCTGTTCAAATTGTGAATACTCGTATGTTTAACATATACCCACTCATGGAACATGCTCGTATGATGTTAAACATTCAACATTTTATCATTCCATGATTCAGGTTCTCCATTCTCGTAATTTCCTGCGGTCAAGTACGGTAGTTGGAAGTTTCAAGTTAGATGTGGCCACAGTGTACAGAACATCTGGTAGTTGACACCCAACTTCAAATTTCGTGTCCATAAAACGTTCTATTTATTGCTATCATACACTTTTTTGTAACTTTTATACTAAAATCCTTCTTGTCGTTCTTGCATTATCCCTTTTATTATTATATTGGTCCAAATCCAACGCCTGCACATTATAAATGCTATCAGAATTGTATGCTTTTATTGGCAGGAACACTGAAAATAAGGACATCTGAGTAGTTTTATTCAAACATTTCTTCAAATTACGTGTGTGATCAAATATTTCATCAAATTACGTGTGTGATCTAACATTTCATCAAATTACGTGTGTGATGTAACAATTTTCTAGTTAATCCGTTCTTTATGATTAGATTTATAGTATGAGGTTCTAAAAGAGAAAAACAACAAAAGGCGATTAGCTAATAATATCAGAAAGAGATGTATTTGTTATGATAACATAGTTTGGAGAACATATTTACAAAGGGAAAGTTTGAGGGCATGGTTCCAATCACGTTTGTCAATTGTGTAGTGTTATACATACTGCTAGCACACCTATTACTCATTTTAAAAAGGGTTTAAAAGCGGTAGAAGATTGACTTCATTGTACTCGGTTTCCCATGTGTACTCCGTCCATCTCAAGGAAGCGACACGCCGCCTACCGAGAGTACCACTCATAGCACGTCTTGAAAACAAGGCGAACAGCTTAACCACAATGCCAGAGATCCCCGCTCATTCAATATTACTCATTCCTATAAGATCACGTAAATACGACACATGACGATGATAAATATACAAATATTGCTAGTTTTTGTGAGTGGTAACATGTTTACTACTATATATACATTACTATATATACATTACTATATATACATTACTATATATACATTACTACATATACATTACTATATATACATTACTATATATACATTACTATATATATATCAAGCGGAAACATCGCTTGCCATTTAAGGAGTGATTGATAATGACATAATATAATGCAATATCAGTTGCTATTTGTGTTTTTTGTAACAAACTATATGGCATCCATACAGATACAATATATGAGCCAGTTTGTTTGTCTTGATCCTCAGTATTACTAGTACTTTTTGTTGTGTTTCATTTTGTGTCCGATTCTGTGGCGAAGTGGTACATGGCGCATCTCTGAATGCCAAGGTCCTAAGTTCGATCTCCGCCACAGGCAATTGTGCATCCGGACCGTTCAGAAAGCAATGACAAACTACTGAACGTATATATATTGCCTAGAAAATAACCAGTAGCTAATAGCTATAATAGTTGATAGCTAAGTCCTGTAAAAGATATGCTATCAATTTTGTTTTCATTTTGTGCAAATGGAGAGGAGGGGGAGGGTCTGTAGGTGTTCTTCTAAACTTTATTCTATACACAGAAGACGCCAACTCTGCGGATACAGTGACTTCTTCCTTTGTTGCACTGAAATATGCTTAGACCCGCAGTTTCGTTTACTCTACAAACTTGCTTGTATTTGGTAGCTCAAATAGACGTCCGTACACTTTTGCTTCCAGTGTTGGTTTTCTGGGTCAGTGTTTGTGCCGTAGAATGTTTTATTATGGACATGCTTTAAGCATCTGCTCTGCGGTCTGAAGATGATCATCGGCATATATACATGAGTTACCACCAGACGGCCTGAAGTTTGTTTGTTTGTTTGTTTTGCGTTCGCTCCATTGTAACCATCACGGATATCCGTGCGATTTCCGCCGGGAGCGTGATTACGTTGTGCCACCGTTATGCGCTTTGTAGGCCTAGCACATCCGATTTCGGCATGCCTTGACAATTCGGGTGGACTACCCTTAGCCTGTGACAGCCTCTATATCTGTCTCCAGGCACGCGCAGTGGCGACTCTTCGCCCAGACGATTTGTACTCTCGTCTGACTCGCACGAGGTGTTCCACTGTCTATGAACTCGCCTCGTGTAATTGGACGTGCTGTGCCTGTGCCCATTGGGTACTGAACCGTTTCTCATCCGTGAGCCTGGTTCCTTAAGGGGAAGAACTCAACAGAGGAGTTGGACCCTGGCTCTTTCGCCCTCTTAGCCGAGGTGTCATTCATTGACATCGTGTACCCCTTGTCCGAGTTCGAGTCTCACACCACGCGTTTGAGAGCAAGGCGTTCTCGAGCTGAGCGTCCTTGTCCCAATAGCGCCTGAGCCCATCAGGTACTGAACCCTTTCTCTCTTCAAGTGTATTTCCGGTGTAGGAAAACCTGACAGTAGAGTTAGGCCAGGGCTAAATCGTGTCCCTTTTGTGCCTGAGCCCATCGGGTACGGAACCCTTTCTCTCTGCAAGTGTACTTCCGGTATAGGAAACCTTGACAGTAGAGTTGGACCAGGACTACCATTGTTGTCCCTTTCTTTCCTAAGCCCATCGGAAACAGAATCCTTTCTCTTCGCGAGCACATTTCCGGTTTAGGAAGGCTCGACATTAGAGTTGGATTAGGTCTTCTTGCTTTACCAGCCACCAATGGATGGGTCTGGGTCTCTGTCTGTAAGGAACACAGGTAACTAGATGGTCGTCTCGAGCTGACGGAGCTTGTAGTTCACCTTTCCTAGAGACTTTTCACTTTCTATTTGCAGTTCGCACTGCCCTCTAGCGCTGTTCTGCCCTTTCATTGTTTCATTGTACTCTGTATGAAATCTATTTGTCTCGCCATGCATGTACCTTTACGTGCATTTTACATTGGCCGCCCCTCCAATGTTCGGACTGGACTGACTAGCTTCACTGTATGTCGACAGTGTCGCTATATGTGGTGATGCTGGTGGTGTCGGAGATATTGTCTGTCTCTTGTGCAGTCAAATCTCTTTCCATCTGCTACCTCCACATTCTCGGACACGATCCCCAAATGATTTGGCCAGAATCAGCTTGAGCTGCTGTATTTCTGTTTCCAGCGTGCACCGCGTGGAGCTAGGTACATTTGGGATCTTGGTTATCTGCTAACCCTGGGTCCGCCTACAGCAATGCGTTCCCTTTGCACAGACGGTCTGAAGTAATTGTCGGCATATATACATGAGTTACCAGGCGGTCTGAAGTGATTGTCGGCATATATACATGAGATAAAGTTTGTATAAATGAATCCTGGGAGTCAGTTAAATCTGTCCTGAGATACATACTTGTCATCTACACAGATTTGCTGTTACATTCTGGTGTCTTCCTGTGGCACTGATTAGACATTTAAATCATTGGCAATGTGACTCAGAAAGAAGGAATAAATTTCATTTCAAAATTGTAGAATAGATTAGAAAAGTATCAGCATTTTTTCTACAAAATGTGGACGAACAAGAAAATGTTGAAAGTTCAACTTTGAAAACAATTCAACATCACAAGTTCTCTCAATCTAAACCCTGATGTTCCTTGCTTTAATGTTCAAGTTCTCTCAATCTAAACCCTGATGTTCCTTGCTTTAATGTTCAAGTTCTCTCAATCTAAACCCTGATGTTCCTTGCTTTAATGTTCAAGTTCTCTCAATCTAAACCCTGATGTTCCTTGCTTTAATGTTCACGAATTGCAGTTGATTTATTATTTACACTGTCTGTGCGCTAAATTCTTTGAACTAGTATTGTTCAGTAATTTTTCTACTTGAAATAATGCTAATTCTTGATGATATTAATTTCATCACCGTCGCAACGGATAAAAACAAGGAATGATAGACTAACGCAATTGACCTCCTCTATGTATTTATCTATCTGCGTTTATGATGTTGCCCTTGTTTGTCTTGCGGCGTCGGGGGTAGAAGAGTTCTATGGAGATGGCCTTCCTGAGTGCTGTTTGTAAGCTTGTTCCTGTTGCTTCTTTGGTTTCTGTGATCCACATGGTCTGCCTCTGGGTTTATAGCCGTCAAGTCTATGTGTCATGGCCATCTGTGGCATGCTGTATCTTGGTAGTCTGGAAGTGTGTGAAAACCACTTAATCTGTAGTCTTTTGTTGTGTTCAAAACAATACTGGTATTGTTCTAGTTGTAATTTTTGTTATGTTTTCTGTTTTTGTTTCTTTGATAGAACTCGTCATATGCTATAAAACAAGGAATAATAGACTAACACATTCGATTTCATCAGATAATATAAAACAAGGAATAATAGACTAAAACATTCGATTTCATCAGATAATATAAAACAAGGAATAATAGACTAAAACATTCGATTTCATCAGATAATATAAAACAAGGAATAATAGACTAACACATTCGATTTCATCAAATGATATAAAATAAATTTACAGGACAATATTAACTTTCTCCACAATAAACTATATTTATTCTTGATTCTTTAATATTCTTGTGTTTTGTGTGCTGCTGGATTGGTGAATACTTTTTGGTCGAAAGGTCGTTTGCTTTTTTGGTTGTTGTTAGTGTGCTGTATACTTTGTTATTGGCAATACTCCTTGCTCATCTGTTTTATCTTTATTGCTCTGTTTTTCTCTAAACTTCACATCTCTAGTGTGTTGAAGATGTTATCTCTAGTGTGTTGAAGATGTTATATCTATAAAGATGATTGTCACAATGCCATATTGGACATTTTATGACCAAATTTGCCAATTTTTATCATTTGAAAATATGAGAGAACATAAACTTTATCTTTGGGCCGTTTTATTTCTTGTTCATCAATTTGAAGCTGCATCTGTTTGTACATATTTCCGTGATCAAAATTCATGAAAATATGAAACTCCTGGTCATATTAGCAAGTCATGTTATTTTAGTAGATATATTCTTCTCTAGAAATGCTGACAATACATAACCGAGAAACACAATACAATATACTCTTATATACGCAATTATCAAATTAGGGCTGAATTTTACCGAATACAAGCAAGTTTTATTGTTTTTTGAGCAGGATGTGTGATTCATTCAGCAGATGAGAAGGTGGCAGAAATGCAGATCCTAAATATGTACTATTTAGGATTTAAACAATATTTGCCTTTTTAATACCTAAAATTTGACGACAAGCTATTTCAGCTATATGGAAATCTTATTTATGTATGATCAATTCTTCGAGTACAACGATATGAGTGAGGGATACATCAATTCTTCGAGTACAACGATATGAGTGAGGGATACATCAATTCTTCGAGTACAACGATATGAGTGAGGGATACATCAATGCTTCGAGTACAACGATATGAGTGAGGGATACATCAATTCTTCGAGTACAACTATATGAGTGAGGGATACATCAATTCTTCGAGTACAACGATTTGAGTGAGGGATACATCAATTCTTCGAGTACAACGATTTGAGTGAGGGATACACCCAATTCTTCGAGTACAACGATTTGAGTGAGGGATACATCAATTCTTCGAGTACAACGATATGAGTGAGGGATACATCAATGCTTCGAGTACAACGAAATGAGTGAGGGATAATCTTGCTTCGAGTACAACGATATGAGTCAGGGATACATCAATTCTTCGAGTACAACGATATGAGTGAGGGATAATCAATGCTTCGAGTACAACGATATGAGTGAGGGATACATCAATTCTTCGAGTACAACGATATGAGTGAGGGATACATCAATACTTCGAGTACAATAAACCGATTTTCGCGAGTCATAGTTTGCCGTCATTTATTCTAACATCGTATTATGTCTTGTGGTTTCGAGTGCAGCTGAGCGAATTCGTGCACTGTAACGTGGGCTCTGACACCAGTGCATTTCCGACACGCTTTATCTAGTTGTATTGTCACTTTAGTCAGTGATTTTTTTCTCAATATCTATCTCCACCAATTCACTGCCCTTTCCTATTTCTTATAATTCACATACTCTTCCTAATGTGTCGTCTCATACGCTTCCTAGTGTGTCTTCAGCGTCTCCGATCCATGATCTGCCACGCTTGATTCGTTTTCCCTTTGACTCATCTAGATGTTGGTGTAATGTGCAGTGGTTGTATTCTGTTACTTTAAGGTACGACCTAACCTGTGCTACCTGATGTCGCACTCTAATACTGGGAGATCAAGCAGAAATATCATTGCAGGGAAGGGTTTATTCCTAGTAGACCACAGTACCGTTCTCATTGTCTCATGTAGAACTTTATCCAACCTATCGACTTGTGTCTGTGACTGTTAGTAGAACGAGGCCATAATCTATAGCAGATAGCACCATCACTTGTAGAAGAAGAAACAGTACCCATTGTTGCATGTCGAAAGTCGCCATAACCTAGATATCACTAATTCCTGTTTTAGCTTTCTGAATCATATTTGTGATGTTTTTGTTAAATGAGAGACTTCTATCAAAGGTTATCCCAAGATATTTAAGGCCATGTTCTCTTTTAATGAATGAGTACATGCAACTGACAGCTGGCAGTGTGTCACTGATCAGATTATTATTCAAGGAGTACCGTTCGAGGGATTTATCACAGCGTTGAATGTTCTGCACTACATCGACAATTGATCTAGTCTACTCTGTTCACTGTCAGCAATATCTGTTCTGTGTTTGCCCATGTTGTATAGTAGGATATCATCAACGTATGTTAGAACTCTACAATTTTTTGATGTTTGAAATTGAGATATTTTTAATGAATACACATTAAAGAGCACTGGGGACAGAGGTGATCTTTGTGGCAGACTATGTGCTATTATTCTGATCTCAGACGTCCAGGATTCACACCTCTGTGCAACTTTTCCACAGATTAGTACATCAGCTATCCATCGTCTGATCCAGGGATGGATATCGTGTTCCCTTAACATGTCAACAAGATGAGTGTAGCTAACTCTATTGTACACATCTTCTAGGTCTATCGCTGCAACTACAGATTCCTATCTATTCTGAAAACCTTCATATGCAAGAATTACAGCATTTGTGACTGTATCTCTTCTGGATCTGTATGCACCTAGGTTATTTTGGAGATTTCCTTTGATCACTAGTTCCCTGGTTATGCGTCTAGCAACAATTCTTTCCAGAATCTGACCGTACGCATTCTGCAGTGTGATGATGCGATAACCTTTTATGTCAGTCCATCCCTACCTGGTTTTGACACGAGTATGGGATAGCTATGTGGCCACTCTTCTGATACCACTCCTGTTAACAGAAATAAAAATGAAAGCGGTTGGGGTTTTGCTGCTTTCAGAAAGGGCATGACGTTGATTAAGAAATCGTGTGCATACTCCACTGTCACATCGAGCATGAGGATGGAGATAAAGGGATATACAGCAGTACTTAATTGGTTGATAACTGATACATCAACACAGTCGGTAATACTCACAGACTCTCAAATCCTGCTGTACAAGATAGAAAAGTACATGCTGAGAAAGGAATGGTGGAATAACTATTTATTACAATCTATTGCATAACTTGATTGTCCAGAGCATTACGTGGATATACTGCTCTGGTTATGCTGGGATCGGAGGAAACGAGAGAGCCGACTTATTGGCAGGCAATGCGACGATAGACGACGGCACAATGCTGAGAAGAGATAAAGCAGACTTAGTCAGGGCACTAATAAACTCATTGCAAGATGAAGATGATGTCAATGAAGCTGAGAACAACCACATACAAAGAATGTCAGAAATTAGAATTTCAATAGGGGACGGAATGAAAAGTAATTTTTTTTGGAAAGTCCCGAAGATCGTGCAATTAACGCCTGACCGAGACTCTTAGTCTATATACACTGCTGCTGGAACGGAGAGCGGAGCACTTATGGGAGTGTTCTACGTGATGTGATACCAGTTTCTAATCAAGAATCTAGTCTAATATCATGATGTTTATGATCAGACATATCTTCAATCATTTAAAAAGAAACATTTACCAATATTTAGGTGAGAGCATTAATGATTAGTATGAGATTAACAATAATGTTGGCATACACCAGATTAAGTAAGAACTCTTATATTTTTAATAGTAGTATTTAAAGCTACAACTGTTGATAATTCAAATTAAATGTTGGTGGAGTTATTGAGTATCTATACTGACATGTGCAGTAATGATGTTAATATTATCTCTATAGACATTGGATTAAACATATCGTGTGGTGAACATTTATACTGGAATGCGCAGTAATGATGTTAATATTATCTCTATAGACATTAGATTAAACATATCGTGTCAACACTTAGAGGCTTTTGTGCAAAAATCAGAAAATAAATTAGACTATTTTGTATTTCAATCAGGATAAAATTTTAACAGTTCCTTATTTGTAACACAGATGTCCTTATCTCAGTCACCTGATGTTAATTGTTGTATAGATTTATGCTTTTTGTCATTATTTCATCGATGTCTAGTTTCTGCATGAATATTTACTATATTTCAACCTTAATAAAACAATACATCAATGTACTATTACATTTGTATTTCTGAATGTTTATATGTTATCAGAAAAATATAGTAACATGTTTGAAATGGTTACTTGTAAAGATACTGCAAATATACTCTATCTGTTTACTTAGGAAAAAAAACCATGAAAAATGACATGAATTATCACCAACTACATTGATCAGTTCCAAAAATATTCAACACCATCAAAGATAAATTACCTTTAAAATATAAATCACCTCATAACAAATACAACAGACAGCAGATTGCAACTACAATAATGACAATGTGTATATTATGACAAAAGATGTACACTTTTGGTAAACCAACCATTGAAGATGTCATCGACTATGATTATCAACAGCATACACGGATTATAGACACATCACATAGCTCACATTCTATAACATTGGTTTCTGTCTCATTCAAACATTGCACACTGAAAGAACGAACATGTTAGAACTATATATGCAATGTTAGCTTGACTTTCAGCAATTTACACACTAAATAGATATGTAAGGACGAACAGACTTAAGCAGACAATTTTGTAATCCAGATTTCTATTATAGTTTTTTAAAGCCGACAACCCTAGCTATGCTAGACAAAGTTGATAGCTACAGAAACGTTGTAAATAATGTGGCTTTCTAGAAGATTCTACTGAACGTTGAGCATATAGATTTTTTGATTTGCCGTTGATATTGGAAGAAAAGGAGGAATTGATGACTGGAAAAGACTATTTTATTAAGTTAGAACAAAATAGGAGCACTTCAACTTAAAGAGGTTTGAACTCTAACTTAATATACACACAATGAAGAAAATGCATTCGGCTACACGCAAAACAAAATCAGAAACTGTTAAGGAATACTATGTACACAAGTGTGTAGAGCAATTTCTCAACAACGGTCTCCAAGACGATGGTATTCTTTCTTTTTTTTTTTAAGATTCATGAAGACATATAATTTGCAAACATCAAGTCTATTCTAAGATACAGTACTTAAAATAATATATACATATATTTAAACATATATTAAAATAATATATACATATATTTAAACTTTAAGTGCTCCTATTATTTATAAATATATATATTCAGCAGCTAATATTGTGTACAGAGGAATTCAGATTTATGTAAAAATTCATCGTTAATAGTATCAGAGCACAAGTTCACAACAGGTTAACAGAAATTCGACTTCTAGATTTCCAATTCCGTTTGGTGTGACACATTTGAATGCAGCCATTCATATTAATAAAACATCGCTGTATTGTTATATAATAGTTATTGTACTTTTTCCGTGTGTATTTATGAAAAAAATATTTTCTTTAACATTTTAAATATTTGTATTTGCTATGGAAAACAAACAGAAAACGTCTTTGTGCAGCAGGTACCGTATTCTAATATTTAGAAACATGGTAATAATAAGCAAAAACAATTGTTTGTCATACAGATGTAGTTCTAAAAATGATAGTAAAATAATAATTCTAGCAGTGACCAGGTAGCTCTTGGCAGCTCATAGCCTTTTGACAAAAACAAGTTTTCTTCTCAGTTGTCTAAGTCGTATAAGATCTCAAAGGCATATGTTAGGCGGATTTAGAGATGCATATTTTATACCCGAAACGGGGGCATTCCAGCACGCCTGTATTCCAGGATTATCACGCCCAGCCAGGAGGAGCACATCAATCACTTCTTGTTCAACTTTCATCATTCATCTGTCAGATTTATAGACAAATCCAGCAGTCATTGCAGATCTATTATTACTTAGAAGTCTGTCACAAAGGTCCCCTGGTCTGCATCTCTTCGCATCCGAGGGAATTATTTGACAGAAGACAAAAGTACGAAATTGAGACAAGATGTGATGACAACGACGATTTTCTTGTCGTAACTATCTGTCACTGTTAGTAAACATATTATCCAGTTCTTGATGCAACTGTCTGTCACTTTGGTAAACAACTGATTCAGCTATTTGTGGATGATGTTTTCTGCATATACACTCATATTACCTGCATACATACAAATACTACCTGCATATACACACATACTACCTGCATATAAACACATACTACCTGCATACATAAACATACTACCTGCATATACACACATACTACCTGCATACATACACATACTACCTGCATATACACTCATACTACCTGCATACATACACATAATACCTGCATACACTCAAAAACTGCCAGAAAATGTGTTTTTCTGTAAGACTACACCTGATATTATTATATTACACGTATCTGATAATATTATTATATAATCAGTGCCGGTACACGTGCCGGTGGTATACAAATAAATACCTGTTACATGTTGTATATGGCATGTCTGTTGCAGAACAAGGGTTTTCATAGAACTATACCTGTAATTGTAAAACTACATTTTACATGTGTGTGTATTAATGCATGGCTGAGGTGCGGTTAATGATAATAATAATAAAAATAATAATAATAATAATAAATAATAATAGTAATAATAATAATAATAATAATAATAATAAATAATAATAATAATAATAATAAATAATAATAATAATAAATAATAATACGGGTTCGGCTGAGGGCTTTCAACACCTATAAAAATACTTCATCTTTCTGTGTCTTTATGTGCTTTTATTATAAGGCAGAGTTTCTAAAATTGTGCTAAAACGCTCTGGTGAGGGTGGAGTTTTTAATAATAATAATAATAATAATAATAATAACAATAATAATAATAATAATGCATTTGTTAAGAAAACAAATCACGGATAATAGCAACATGAAATAATTAAGGATGCACATAAGATTTACGGTTATCCCATATAATTTGAAAACCCTTGTTGCAGTCTATTTCTCTAATTGTTGATCGACTGTAATAATTAATACGCTGATTGATTGCATGCATGCGTTTGATTGAATGTTTTTTAATACCCTCTTGACTAGAGACAGTGTGGTACATTAATTGTGTTATTGAAAAAAACAAAATGTTGCACTGAATCAACTTATGTGAAGATTGCTATAAACATTGGATTAAATATCCAACTGTGAACTCTATACTCTTGCACAACATTTATCAAGTGTGTGTGCTGTATCCACTTTCTCAGGTCTATCAGTCAGGACGTATTCTCTGGACTTCCAGAGAACTTGGTACCTGTAAACTTGACGTCGCAACGGTATACTCCCAGCAAGGTATACACTGCTCGCTTGTCATAGTTGAATGTGAATCTTATCATTGTCAAAGCTCACAACTGGGTACTAGACACACATCTGGTCACTTGTTATTTCGATCTACAGGAAATAGATAAATATTAAGTCTTTCTTTGACTTAGGTAGTCGACTTTACGTAGTCGAATTATTTAGGTAATCGACGGTGGATAAGAAGAGATGTGTGTATTCGTTTGCGATATAAGATGATCTTGGCAGAAGACAAGTGTTGGTTGCCCAAGATTTCTTTAACATATATTCTATTCAACTCCTGCTATTTGTCTCTGTTCTTTTTAATTACATCTGTAAATGTAGAATATAGAAACAATTTAGAACGTGGCAGACAAGATTTGTTCTAGAGACCTTCAGTTGACATCGATTCGCGTTGCAACTTGAGTCAACAGGTTTTTCGAATTCAACTGATTGGCATCCCTTGCCCTTATTCGCATCACTTGCCCATATTCGCATCTCTTGCCCATATTCGCATCACTTGCCCATATTCGCATCCCTTGCCCATATGGATGTCTTCAGATTAATTCAATCCGTAACATTAACAAACAGGATTGCTTTCAACTTTCTTCTAGTTTATACTTGTGTATCTGTAGGACGTGGTGTATTTGTTCTATACCTGCGCATCTGTGAGATGTGGTGTATTTGTTTTATACTTGTGTATGTGTAGGACACAGTGTATGTGTTATATGCGTCACAGTTGACTTTACTACTTCGTTCAATGTCCATCTATGTTATTGTTAAACAGAAGATTATATGTTTTTATTTATATATATATAGTTGTCTGTTTAGGTATATATATATATATATACACACACACACTCGATACTATCTTAAACTGCCCGTTTTGAGCAAACTCACGATACAGTTTTACAGAGGTTTTTCAGTACTTATAGCAATGGTATTCACTTACCAGCGTATAACCACTGTATTTTAAACTCTTCCATACACAGGTTAAGCTATTACTGATTACAGGCATGTACAATAACATTTTATTTTTTATGTGTGCTGTCTGACATCATACTGCAATCTTGCTTTCAGACCATATCTTCTACATTTGTGCGTCCGGATTGTTAGTCGACTTGTCTTTACTCTCATTAAGTTTCCCGACAATCATTTGACTATCAATTTGACTATCAATCTCGTTACATATTTGTGGTAGATGGAGCAACATAGTAACAAAAACACTAAGAAATCACGTACCAGGCAAATAAGACCCTCATCAAAGCTATTAGGGCAATCTACCACCTAAACAGACAACTATCACTATCTTGACAAAGTTGATCAAGTTATCATCTTCCACATCAGGACATGACACACCAGACTAAACAATCACTTAAATAGAATACGATTGATTCCATCATGTATGTGTCTACGTGGGCAGGCAACATAGACAGCGGAACATATCCTTCAGGATGCATTACACGAAACCAGCTAAGATAGGGACACTGGCTCACAGAGACGAAATCTACAGAAAGATGTATGGGAGCACTGAGAAGCTTTCAAATACTCCAGCATTCATTACGAAAACTGGACTAGCCGTGTAGGCATGTTATACTGCCAAGAAGAAGAAGAAGAAGAAGAAGGTTTGTGACGACGCTTAGAGTTACAGCAATGTGAAGCTCTTGCTTATAAAATATAGAAAATGCTTGATCAAAAAAATGATTGGAATTGTGCCGCTGCTGGTATCTGGATATACAAAGACAGACAAACAATAATACGAAAATGATACAAATCTTGTTACATCAAAGAAGTGAATATGTTTCAAAGTGGTAATCTCATTTTCATCTACCTGTGTCTTTATGTGCCTTTATTATAAGGCGATGCTTCTAAAATTGTTCTAAAATGCCCCGGTGAGGGTGCGGACATATGCATTGTGTGTGTGTGTGTGTGTGTGTGTGTGTGTGTGTGTATGCGTCAACAATAGTGATCCTTGCTTAACACATAGCTACTCGTATATAAAAATGTAAATATACTGATGGAATAACAATGAAATGATATTCATTTAATTTGGATTGGACTTTTATTCTTTGCGACTGGAGCATCCGTTTCAGTGACGTGTCTGGCATCTATCAGAGAACGAGATATCCTAGACATGGTTAGATTAGCCGTTGGATTTGTTGTTGTTGGATGGTTGCTCACTCTTCCCATAGTAAAAGAGACAACTCTCGGAGATTGTTTGGAGGGACATCTCGCTGGCGGAGTCGTTTGTCGAGTTCAACCCATAATTATTCTATGAGGTTCATGTCTGATGACATGGCTGGCCACGGCATGGTCTGAAGGCTGCTGTCAGCGAGGAACTGTTTGACGAGCTGTGCCACATGAGGTCACGCGTTTTACTGATGAAAAAGAGACACTTGTGTAGTCAAAATTGGAAGGACGCGAGTATGAACTATATCAGCGACATATTGTTCGCCATTCAGACGTCCATCAGTTTTCAACAGGTCACTTCTCCAAATGAAGTTGATCGCCCACACATCAGTACACCTCCACCATGTGGAGAAATATTATCAACGCTGTTCTGAGCGTAGCTCTCACGGACTCTTCTCCGTCTATCGTGTCGCTGGAACGCAGAACTTTATTCATCACTAAAACAAACCCGGCACCAGTCATTCCTAACGGTTCATTGACGATGCTGGTTCGCCTACTAAAGTAGGTTCTGGCGATGCCGGTCCGTAAGATCAGGACCTCTGAAGTGTCTTCTAGCCAAAAGACTAGCATCGTGCAGCCAGTTCCTGGCTGTGAAATCTGAAATTCCACGAGCTGCTGGCATTGAATGGGCTGTGGAGGACGCAGAAGCAAATCGATTCCTCAGGTGACACAGCCGTATGAAACGGTCTTCGGCAGGAGTTGTAACTCAGAGTCTTCCACTGCGCGGCCTGTCTGCCACTGAGACAGCTTGTTGAAATCGCCTCCAATGGCTTCTAATGGTACTTCTAATCACATTAAATTGTCTGGCCACTACACATTGTGATTATCAATTCTGTAAGCGTTCAATGATGATGAATCGTTGTTCTGTAGTGAGATGAGCCATATTTGTGATTTGAATTTTCAACTGAATTTACCCAGGACAGTAAATAGTTTATACGCATTCAATTATATTGTCAGAGAGTTCTGTGGTCAGTAGTTTCATGAGATTCTCACGAACCTGTCACGAGTTATCGCCAAAAATGTTGTTTAGACCTTGACCTCTTTCATGACCTCACAAATCATGATGTGAGTACAATCCAGGTAACTACGAGAAGTTAATGACCAGGTAGACACAGTCAATACATTGAATGATTTCCAATCAGCGAATATCTTATATAAAAGAAACTTCTAAAAAAGTTGCTTCTATGTTTTGAAAAGTATATCATTATTGCTGTCACAGCTGAAAGACAAGTTAATGTCGCCGTTTTATCATGGCGAAATGACTTGTTAATGTCACCGCTATGTGTCATTGCCAAATACAAACTAGTATCAATACTCTGCAATGAAAGCTAATAATAAATTAATGATTCATTTGAGGTAATTGCTCTGTGATTGCTTTAGGAGAAGATAAAATTCGTCTTTCACCACTAAAGAACAAGTTAGCAGTATCGCTACAAGAAAGCTGAATATATGTACTAAAGAACAAATTAGTAGTATCAGAAAACTAAATGTATCAACTCAAGAACAAATTAACAGTCTATAAGACAGCTAAATACATCAACTTTGTAGTGAGCGTTGTTGTCCAGTGGCGCAATGTTTCTTGTATTTAAAAAACACTTAATTACTATCTATTTTTGTAAATGTATGTTCTGTTTTGCAAGTTTTCCCTAACCAAATATGCTTTATACGCCTTCTATAACTCGCATATGTTGTTGGTAATTATACCCAGCTTATATGTTAGTGTATAGATTATATATCAGTACAATTAAGATATAGTCGGTATAGTTTACAGACATTTCACTTTATAGAGCTTCTCTCGAGTGTATTGTTAGATCGTTAATTGTCAATACATATTATCATCGTAGAAGGAAGATCCTAATTGTAGATAGATAATTGTTCTAGCTTATATAAATACAGATATGAAATGTGATAGATCATTGTTCTAGCTCATATAAATATATATCAAGTGACATATTCTTTCCACAGCGGTGTCTTCGTCGTGGATACTCTGAACGCCTCTCTGTTCCGGACAAGCAGGCCTGCATTGGCCAGAGACGTGCCTACATTATTCGATGTTGCTGGTCCATCGTTTTCTTGGTCTTCCTCTTCTTCTCATATCTGGCACTCTGCCCTCTGAAATCAACCTTTCGATACTATCATGTCGCTTTAAGTGTCCAAAGTACTGTAACTTCCTTTTTTTATGATGGTATTTAGAAGCAACCCTTCAATTAGTTACAGTAATTTCCAAATTCCAATTTTCTAATTTTTTTTTATGTCCATGATATACGTAGGATCTTTCTGTAGCATTTCATTTCAAATGATTTTATTCTTTTGGATATTGTCTTGTTTAAAGTCCAAGTCTCGCATCCATATGTTGCCACTGGGAAAACACATGATCTTAAAAGTGTTACTTTAGTGTCGTTATTACTACTTTTCCATAGCTTTCTCATTTGTGTTAATGTGAGTATATTGTATATAAATACAAATACTAAATGTGATAAATCGTGATAAAATGTTGCAAGATATCGACACGAAAGTGTATATTTCATCTTACCACTTGCTGTGACTGATGGTTTATCACTTTCGTTTATAAGAACATATCAACAAGTCAGATAATCACTCTAGAACAATTTGTCAATGTGGACCACATAGTTTCCCTTGGAAACCATGGAGAATTTATGGGGACGTTAAAACGATTTTGAAGTTGGGGATCATAGGTCCGACAGGGGGCGAGGGGCATCAAGAAGATAGCTACTTGTGTGATAGGCAACAAGAAGATAGCTACTTGTGTGATAGACAACTAGAAGATAGCTACTTGTGTGATAGACAACAAGAAAATAGCTACTTGTGTGATAGACAACTAGAAGATAGCTACTTGTGTGATAGACAACTAGAAGATAGCTACTTGTGTGATAGACAACTAGAAGATAGCTACTTGTGTGATAGACAACAAGAAAATAGCTACTTGTGTGATAGACAACAAGAAGATAGCTACTTGTGTGATAAACAACAAGAAAATAGCTACTTGTGTGATAAACAACACGAACTATAGCGGTAAATTTTACAAAAGACTTTTATGATTTATAAAGAAAGAAATTACCATTATAGCCACGAGTGAACGAGTGAAGCTACGGATGATCATTTGTCCCTAGGATGGGAGGGGGGTTGGACACTGTCCATAACGGTTGAGGACCACTGTTCTAGAATTCTTTAAATTATATGTCTCATCCATCTCTTCATAAACCATAACTCTCTATCTACTTGACAAAATCACATTTGGCCAATGAGACTCTCATCTCTTTTATAGACCATCAATTCTACCATAAGTGGGCTATGTTGATGGATCCTGATGACATAAACGGAGGGGTGAAAGGTTATCTCAAATGTGACATTGCAGTCATTGGAAAAGGCGATTCCATTAAGGTATTAATTATTCAACAATAGTTATGTATGTATCCTTGTATTTAAAAACAATTGGTACCATATCCTATTCATGACGTAGCCATCATCACAGAATTTTATGGCTGTAATGACCTTCTATAGCACAATATAAATATCTTCAGTAGTTTGCCATCCCTTTTTCTGAACGGTCCGGATACACAATTGTCTGTAACGGAAATCTAACTCGGTACCGTGGCCGTCATAGACGCGCTCTTTGCCACTCCGCCATAGATCCGGACGATATACAACCTGTAAAACGTAGACAATTGATGACAACTCGACAGTTCAGGAGCAGAACGTCAGATATATATTTGCCAGTGAGAAAAATGAAGCACATGTATGCCCACATTTCGACATTTGGTTAGAAAGAAATATCACCTATCAGATTACTAACTCGATGTGTATGCAGAGTTGAAGTCATGTTCTTGTGTTAGAAATGTAAAAGCACTTCTACATTTCTCTACTTCTACACTTCATCACTTCTACATTTCTCTACTTCTACACTTCATCACTTCTACATTTCTCTACTTCTACACTTCATCACTTCTACATTTCTCTACTTCTACACTTCATCACTTCTACATTTCTCTACTTCTACACTTCATCACTTTTACATTTCTCTACTTCTACACTTCATCACTTCTACATTTCTCTACTTCTACACTTCATCACTTCTACATTTCTCTACTTCTACACTTCATCACTTCTACATTTCTCTACTTCTACACTTCATCACTTCTACATTATAAATGTAAAAGATCATGTGACTATAGACAGATTGTTGCTAAGGTGGTTTCCATTGCACAATAACTATAATCTGTTCACTATATGAATGAAGTGGGTCAGTGCTTCTGATTGGTTGTTGGTCGCAGAACACATACATCGATTGTTAAATGCCCAATAATATTGTTTTTTAATTTCGTTTTTAAACGATTTAAATAATATTGTTTTTACATGTCATCAGACGATTCAAAATCACCTGTTGTCGAGGAGTAATGTGGGACTGTGCTTTGACCTACTTCATTCTTAGAGAGAACAGAGTATACAAATTGTCATAGCACAAAATACAAATTGTCATAGCACAAAATACAAATTTTCATAGCTAAAAATACAAATTTTCATAGCACAAAATACAAATTGTCATAGTACAAAATACAAATTGTCATAGCACAAAATACAAATTGTAATAGCACAAAATACAAATCGTCATAGCACAAAATACAAATTGTCATAGCACAAAATACAAAGTGTCATAGCACAAAATATACAAAATGGTATAACATAATATATGAAATTGTCATAGCACAAAATACAAATTGTCATAGCACAAAATACAAATTGTCATAGCACAAAATACAAATTGTCATAGCACAAAATACAAATTGTCATAGCACAAAATACAAATTGTCATAGCACAAAATACAAATTGTCATAGCACAAAATACACATTTTCACAGCACAAAATACAAATTATCAGTGCAAAAATATACATATTGTCATAGCACAGAATATACAAACTATCACATAAAAAATAAAAACTTTCATATCACAAAACAGACACATTTTCGGAGTAAAAAAACCCATTGTTGTAACTAAATCTACAAATTGTCATAGCACAGAATACAAATGGTCATAACAAAATATAAATTGTCATAACACACACAATATACATTGTCATAGCAAGCAAAATACAAATTGTCATAGAATATAACATACAAATACATGGGAGATGAATATAACTCGAGCGATCAGTGTTTATCCGAATTATAACATGATTACATATTTTGCTAATATAAATGTTGATGTGACGTCGGTAGAAAACGTGTTTGTTAAGTAATAATAATCACTCAAAGAATTATATCCAGATTATCTTATTATAAATAAACAACAATTAATCATTGATTTAATGATGAACATAAATTAACTATTGAATGAATTCAATAAATAACTTATTGAATGGCCATCATAAATGATTGATAGAATTATCCAATGAAATGTTTAAATAATCCCACAGGTACCACCAAAGTCAGACAAAGAAGAAGATGACATTGAGTCGTAAGTTCTTCATGCTTTCTGTTAAAACATACATCTTGTTAGGTTATTCATGTTTATTTTCCTCTTGTCAAGTGTACATTACAGAACGTTGTCTACTCTGCAACACTAAGCTGTCTCGACGACTGTGACACGAGACTATGAACGTTGTCTTCTCTGCCGCACTAAGCTGTCTCGACTGTGAATGTTGTCTTCTCTGCCACACTAAGCTGTCGAGACTGTGAATGTTGTCTTCTCTGCCACACTAAGCTGTCTCGACTGTGAATGTTGTCTTCTCTGCCACACTAAGATGTCTCGACTGTGAATGTTGTCTTCTCTGCCACACTAAGCTGTCGAGACTGTGAATGTTGTCTTCTCTGCCACACTAAGCTGTCTCGACTGTGAATGTTGTCTTCTCTGCCACACTAAGCTGTCTCGACTGTGAATGTTGTCTTCTCTGCCACACTAAGCTGTCGAGACTGTGAATGTTGTCTTCTCTGCCACACTAAGCTGTCTCGACTGTGAATGTTGTCTTCTCTGCCACACTAAGCTGTCTCGACTTTGAATGTTGTCTTCTCTGCCACACTAAGCTGTCGAGACTGTGACACGAGACTGTGAACGTTGTCTTCTCTGCCATACTAAGCAGTCTCGACTGTGAATGTTGTCTTCTCTGCCACACTGAGCAGTATATATAATATATATATATATTACATAAGGGGGGAGGGTCCGAATTCTAGAAAGACTTAGGTGGGACATAAACGTTTGGGAAACACTGGTAGACATGTATAAGGAAGTGCAAAATAGAAACCAGTAGTATAAATAATAATAATAAGCGATTGATATGGTAATTACATTTGTCATTTGATGACAGCAACCTACTCCTTCCTGACGGTGTTCCCGCTGACCGACAAAAAGCTCGTTACGTCATAAAAATCTACAAAGCTGAGGGCTTGCCCAAGATGAACACTGGAATAGTGGCGAATGTCAAAAAAGCCTTCACTGGTGAGAACAGAGATCTGGTTGACCCTTATGTAGAAGTGCACTTTTGTGGACACAAGGTTAGTAAGATATCAAAATTATCATCATAATCATCACCACCACCACCACCACCATCATCATCATCATCATCACCACCATCCTCATCATCATCATCATCCTCATCATCATCACCATCCTCATCATCATCATCATCATCATCACCACCATCCTCATCACCATCATCACCACCACCACCACATCATCATCATCTTCATCATCATCATCATCATCATCATCATCAACCTCATCATCATCATCAACCTCATCATCATCATCATCATCACCACCACCATCCTCATCATCATCATCATCATCATCATCATCATCATCATCATCAACCTCATCATCATCATCAACCTCATCATCATCATCATCATCATCATCATCATCATCATCATCATCACCACCATCCTCATCATCATCATCATCATCACCATCACCACCATCCTCATGATTATCAACCTCATCATCATCATCATCATCATCACCACCATCCTCATCACCATCATCACCACCACCACCACATCATCATCATCTTCATCATCACCAGCATCATCATCATCATCATCATCACCACCATCCTCATCATCATCATCATCATCATCATCATCATCATCATCATCATCTTCATCATCACCAGCATCATCATCATCATCATCATCATCACCACCATCCTCATCATCATCATCATCATCATCATCATCATCATCATCATCAACCTCATCATCATCATCAACCTCATCATTATCCTCATCATCATCATCATCATCATCATCACCACCATCCTCATCATCATCATCATCATCACCACCATCCTCATCATCATCATCATCATCACCATCCTCATGATTATCAACCTCATCATCATCATTATCATCATCACCACCATCCTCCTCATCATCATCATCATCATCACCACCAACCTCATCATCATCATCACCAACCTCATCATCATCATCATCATCATCATCACCAACCTCATCATCATCATCATCACCAACCTCATCATCATCATCATCACCAACCTCATCATCATCATCATCACCAACCTCATCATCATCATCATCACCAACCTCATCATCATCATCATCACCAACCTCATCATCATCATCATCATCATCATCACCAACCTCATCATCATCATCATCATCATCACCAACCTCATCATCATCATCATCATCATCACCAACCTCATCATCATCATCATCATCATCACCAACCTCATCATCATCATCATCATCATCACCAACCTCATCATCATCATCATCATCATCACCAACCTCATCATCATCATCATCACCAACCTCATCATCATCATCATCACCAACCTCATCATCATCATCATCACCAACCTCATCATCATCATCATCATCATCATCACCAACCTCATCATCATCATCATCATCATCACCAACCTCATCATCATCTTCACCACCATCCTCATCATCATCATCATCATCACCACCATCCTCATCATCATCATCATCATCACCATCCTCATGATTATCAACCTCATCATCATCACCATCCTCATCATTATCCTCATCATCATCATCATCATCATCATCACCACCATCCTCATCATCATCATCATCATCACCACCATCCTCATCATCATCATCATCATCACCATCCTCATGATTATCAACCTCATCATCATCATTATCATCATCACCACCATCCTCCTCATCATTATCATCATCATCACCACCAACCTCATCATCATCATCATCATCACCACCAACCTCATCATCATCCGCATCATCATCATCATCACCACCATCCTCATCATCATCATCATCACCATCCTCATCATCATCATCATCATCATCACCACCATCCTCATCATCATCATCACCACCATCCTCATCATCATCATCATCATCATCATCATCATCACCATCCTCGTCATCATCATCATCATCCTCCTCATCATCATCATCATCATCATCATCACCATCCTCATCATCATCATCACCACCATCCTCGTCATCATCACCATCATCACCATCAGTGTAACCATTGATCACATTGTAAATAAAGTCGTGGCTGTGTCTAATCTAGTTGTATTTCTTTTTGTGTATATTATATATTCAATTCTTTTCATTGTGCACATTTCACCTCATGTATTGCAGCTTCAGTGAGAAATAGAAAGTACTTTTAACTATCTGAGTCGAAGTGTTCCTTTTTTGACGTAATATATTTCGAAGTTAATATAAAAACTCAGGTTCGGTTCACCTTCGGTTTACGGCAAAACGAGTGTGTCTAAATATTGGTATTAGTGGTTGAACAGAGAAGTTAAACATAAATGTTTAACAGAAATAAGGAATTATCATTCCTCTCATTACCAGATTTTCTTGTCAATGTGTGTGTAGCAGTATTGCTATACCCAAAACAAGGTTGTGTGTCGATGCGTCGGTTTCGCCCGTGTGTTTCCGAAGCCCGAGAGGGGAGCAAAGAATAGAAACACTATTTACGTTCCACGCATGTCGCAAGAGGCGACTAAGGCGGTTATGGAATGGAGTTGGCTGCACCATCCCATATAGGATCAGGGACCCAAAGCCATGCTGAAGTCGGATGTGTCTGGCCGAAAGGCGCAGTAGATGTTAATACTATGTTAATACTAGTAGATGTTATACACGAACATACACACACACACACATATAGGTCTACATTATAATGTTCAAGTGTTCACAAAGTTCTGAAATGCATTAATCTAGCTCAAGGGATTGAATTCAAAGGAAAATTAGATACTGTATCAGATTATGTCTGAAATGTGACTCTTATGTGAAGCATTGCTTCGTGTCTGCACGTTATCTCGACTTGATACCTTGACTAATACTCAGGGTACTTCATCCTCCTCTGATAGAATTAAACTTGTCCTTATTTTTCATCCCCATAACTCTCCTGTCCGTAGAATCTTGTTCAAACATTATTCACTTCCCCTGTCTGATCTTCAAATGATTGCCGCTTTCCAGGACTTTCCTCTGGTTGCCTCTAGACGTGACACAAATCTTAATGACATCTTGGTCCACAGTCACCTCAGGTCTTATGTTCCTGATCATTTTGGCACTGTTCGTTGGAAACGCGGTCGCTGCTACACATGTCCATATGTAGTTCAGATCCGCTCTGTTTCATTTCCTAAGCCACTTTCACTATCGATGATGCCTTTCTTTACATGTAAATCTCTTAATGTCATTTACGATAACATATGTAAACGCTGTGACAAGAAGTATATAGGTGAAACTGGCTTACGACTAAGTGACCGCATCTGTATGCATCTTCATGCCATGAAACAAAGCGAATCTATCCCTGTCGCCATTCATTTCAATGAGTGCACTTGATATCCAGGTCACTGCCCTCAGATCTTGCGACACGGATAATAGATCGTTTTCTTTTATTTTCGATTTATACTTTTTTATGTCTGGCAGCGTCAAGCGTCGAAGAATTCTCTGGAAATGACCTTTGTGTGTGCTTCATATATGTTTGTTTTCCTTGACTCTTTTATTTATGTAATCAATCTTTTGTAAGGTCTGCCCCTGGCTTTATATCCATCATGTCTGTATAGTAATGTTTTTTTTTTAAGGACACTGTCTGATGGTAGTATGGAAACATGAGAAAACCACTTAATCTGCTGTCTTCTGACGTAATCCAGAATTATTGACATTGAGTTTCTTAGTCTTCTGATGTTTTCGTTCCTGGTTCTGTCTCTTATTATTACTCCAAGGATTCGACGTGAACAAGTCATTTCTGTTGTAGCAAGTTTTCTTTTAGATTCTGTTGTTAGTGTCCACGTTTGACATTTGTAGCATAGTGATGGTATGATGATCGTTTTAAATAGTGCAGTTTTGTGCTCTTGCTCGCATATTTGTTTTTGAAAATAGGAGACATTTGTTCCAAGATCTGGTTTGCCATGTTTCATCTATGTTGGATTTCTTTGATGTTGTTCCTATTCGATGATATGATGCTTCCGAGATAAGAGAATTCTTTCACCTGTTAAAGTTGTTAATCATCCAATAGAATAGTCGGTGTTTATTTCTGTTGTGAGATTAACATAAATTAACCCAGTTTTATTATGTGTTCAATCTTCATGTTAAAGTCCCTACATGTTGTGTGGAGTCTGTTTACATGTTGTTGTAGTTGTTCTTTCGTTGTTGATATTATTGCTTGATTATCTGCAAACAACAATCTCGCTCACGAGGTTGTTTAGGTTCTCTTCTTCACTAGTGCTGACAACTTTACTTATGCAATCGATATATATGATAAATAACAAGGGAGATAGAACACATCCTTGCCGCACTCCAGAGTATATATGGAATTTATGTGAAAGCCCAACACTCATTCTAACTGCACATTGACTGCCTGCCTGTGTAGCTATTTTTACACAAGTTTATTAGATGTTGTGGAACCCCATATTGTAATAGTATTTTCCAAAGTTGTTGTCTGCCTACTCTGTCGAAAACCTTTGTTACGGTCGACAAACACAATATACAATTTTTGGCTGTTTCAGTTGTTTTTTTCTGCCAGTTGTCTGAGTGTAAAAATGACATCTGTACAGCTATTGTTCTTACGAAATCCCATTTGAGTGCTGCTAAACTGTGGTTCTAAGAAATGCTCGTAATCTTCTTTCTAGAATTCTGTTGAAAATTTTTCCAGTGTGGATTAGAAGTGAAATATCTCTGTACTTTTGTACAATCTCTTTTGCTGCCTATTTTCTTCCATATAAGTATTATTGCGGAGTTTTCCCAGTGTTCTTGTGTTTCTCGTGTGTTCCATATTATATTAAATAGCCTAAATAACCATTTTATCCCTTTATCTGACGCTGCTTTGATTAATTCGACGTGTATGTTATCGTTCCCTGGGGATTTGTTTGATGGAGCTGTTTGCATGGCATTTCTATTTCTGCTAGAAATGTTTTTGGCTCTAACTCGTCCGTTATTTTGTTTAGTATGTTTTCGTTCCCAACATCTTTTAGATTTAGAAATTCTTTAAAATTCCTTTCCGTGATTCGTTTCTGGTCATTTATTGTCTTTCCATTTGTATCATTTATTATTTCTGTTGGTTCATATTTATCTTCCCTGTTTCTCATATTCTTAAATTTCGTGTAGAATTTCTTTGATACTTGTATATTATTTGTACTTAATAATTCCCCATATTCTTGCCAAGCTTTAGTGTTAGCATCTTTAATGATTTTCTTTGTTATTTCTTTCAGCTGTCCCCGTACTCCATATAATCTTTTTGTGCTTTGCTTGGAGTCCATTTCTTGAATTTTTGTTTCTTATCTCTTATGGCACCTTTGACTTCTTCATTTCACAATGGTGTTATTTTGGGTTTTTTACCTTTATATTTCATGCATCCACAAGTTTCTCCCGCTATTTGCAGTATGGTTTTCTTGAATATTTCTCATTCTTCAATTGAATTTGTAGTTATTGGTAGCAATTCAAATTCTGCTAAGAATCTTTGTTAAAATTGTTCTCGTATATTAGTATCCAGGAGGTGTTTTTGTTTAACTTGCATGTTGGTTCTAGCTAGTTTATTTTGTGCTTTTTGTTCCTCTTCCTTTTTATTTTAACTGATTTGGTGTTGCTCTTGCATCTCTTAGAATTCTTCTGTTATTTCACTTTGCTAGTATAAAGTCTATTTGACTTCTGCAATTAAGATTGTTCCATTTGTATCAGGTGTATGTCTGGGATTATCTGTGTTTGAAGAAGGTATCTGTAGCGAATAAACTGCATTGGTTGCATGTTTCAAACAGTCTATATCCAGTTTCGTTTTTACTGTTTGTTCTATCACCAAATGGTCATAGATATTCTTCTATTCTGTGTCTATCCTTTCCTAAGTGGACGTTGAAGTCTCCCATAACATTAAATATTTCTTTTCTCTATTTACGGTGTTCAATGTGTCGTTTAAGCTGTCAAAAAATTCTTCACACTCAACTTCATTGTTTCGAGTCTTACATTGTGTGTACACTTGAATATAAATTGTACTTACACCGTTGACTGTTACAACTGTTATTATCCTTTTTGATACATGTTTGATATCCACTATTCTTTTCGAGGTGACTCTATTATAAATCGTACTTCATGTTTAGCGCGTGTATTGGGGTGAACTGCGGCATATAGTAGTGTGTAATGTAGATGCAGTTGTGCACATCCAACCCCTTTAATTATGATGTCTGCCAAGCCTAAAATTGAAATTTTTCGTTTTTTCATTTATTCTATAAGGTCTTCTACTTTATCCAAAGATATTTATTGTTCCACATTTGGAGGTTTGTTTACGTTTGAATGTCGTTTTCTGAGAACACTCAACGTTTCATACAAGCGTTTTGGTTCTGCATTGTCGGTTTGCTAGACATGTTACAATGTTGTTTCAGCATCCCCAAACGGTTAAACCGTGTTCTAATATATCCCATGTAGAAAATAAATCACATATTACATTTATACAGCACTGAAACACCGAACTTTACTTCCATGTGGATGAGCAAGAAACCGCGATTCCCCGCCATTACCCGGAAGTTAATCAATAGATCAAGGTACTCTCATGAAAATCGATTTATTTTTTAGTTACCCTCAAACTTTTGGATCTATTTCTACATATTCATTTGTTTAAAGTTTTGTTGGTTTGGTTCTTGTTGTATAGCTGGGCATATTGTTTTGGGCATAATTGTTTCTTTCTGTTTTATATCCCGTTCCCTTTTTTTTAACAACACCAGCTTCCATAACTACATGTTTACACTTACGTCATTATCACTTAGTACTTTGTATTGTTTACATGTCGGCGTTCTATTATTACTGGTAATATTATTCTTGCTATTTTTATTGGTTTTTTTGTCACTGTTTGTTTTGTATATTCTAGATATAGACCTAATGGTTCGAAACGTTTAACATGTCTGGTGTATTGTTATTTGATTTCGTGTTTACTCCCCATAGCCCCATAGTGATAATATGGCAGCTGTCATCAAGTGAAACGTCTAAAACCAGTGTTCTACTCAAGTACTATTGGACCTGATTATATTGCACCTGAAAACAGTTCACATGACTACTTGGTTCCAATTAGAACAAGGACTTGATATAAACTAATATCCAATGCTGAAATTAATCAACGCATAAAACGTGTTTATCATTACTCAACTAATTAAAAACGCGTTCTCTTAACACAAAGCCATACTCAGCTATGAATAATTCCTTTTTTCTCCATTCGTTCTCAACTCCTGAAGGTAAGAAGGATGTAGTTATGAAAACGGAATAGGCTGTAACATAGTTTACAGCTTGACTGCGATATTTTCACATTTCAGCCTGACATATCCAATTTCATTATGACTTCTGTGTCACTGGAAGCCAATGGAATGGAATACATACATATATATGTATATATAAATATATATATATGTATGTATATAAATATATATATTTGACAGGGCAAGACAAGCGTCAAGAAAGGTTGTTACGAACCAGTGTGGAATGAGCAAGTTGTTTTTACCGAGATGTTTCCACCGCTGTGTCGGAGAATCAGAATCCAACTACGAGATAGCGATAGCGTTAATGATGTTATTATTGGCACGCACTTCATTGACATCTCAACTATTTCTAACGAGGGCGAGAAAGGTGAGCAAGGGTTCTGTACCATCTTTGTCATTATTTTCAGTCAGGGTTTGAACGGGAATCTATAAATTATGCTTCATATCAATCATGACATACTTTAGATTAATTCAGTGGTTCTTATACTGTTGTTGGCCCACGGCCTCATTTTGGGACACATTTTCTTACATGCCCATTCTTCCTGGTTTCTTTTTAAAAATATGCGATTGACTTTCTTCACAAGTCAATAAGGTATTTTAAGTTAAGTTTTATTGCTATAATATTCTTTTCACACTTCACCACGGTATTTTAAGTTACGTGTTATTGATATAATACTTTCTTCACAAGTCACGAAGTCACCAAGAAAAAGTTAAGTTTTATCGCTATAATGCTTTGTTCAAAAGTTACCAAGTCACCTAGGTATTTTAAGTTACGTTTTATCGCTATAATACATTCTTCACAAGGAACCAAGTCATCTAGGTATTTTAAGTTAAGTTGTATTGCTATAATACTTTCTTCACAAATCATTAAAGTATTTTAAATAAAGTTAATTGCTATAATACTTTAGTTAAAAAGTAAAATACACAGCTTTCTTGTTAGGATATTGTCCTTTTCGACGTTTATAACCCTCTTAACACTTCTTGATTTCTCTTTTTACCTGTATATGTAAAAAAGAATTTGCAGCATCTAATTTCGAAAACATCGATTCTCAAGCATCTATTGTTTTTACTAATGTTTTATTTTATGTCCATGATCGAAAATAGAATTACTATGCACATTACTCCTGTAGTTTCTCTCTCTCTCTCTCTCTCTCTCTCTCTCTCTCACACACACACACACACACACACACACGTACAACACAAACTGTTTGTATATTCTCACTACATTTGGTATGGAGAACACATTTGAAATACGACGAACATGTGTTATCAACGACATGTGTTCGACAGCTCTTCGTCAGCAATATGCGGTGAATGACTGTCTTCTGCTGGAGTAATTCTTTGCAATGAAAGAAGCAATCAGAATTACTATTCAAGAAATAACAAAATACACGTTGCAGAAGGTATTTGACAATATATTGAGATGTGTGCAGTCATGTCTTGGAACCAGTGGTGGACATTACCAACACTTGCTATAATGAAAATTCCATTGGTACTTTCCAGCTTCCCCAAAACATCGCTGGACACAAAGCAGTAACTATTATATTAATAACTTATTTGTGTTCATTCTCTGGTGACGTTTTTACTACATACAAAGTGTAGTGAGACTTTACAAAACTGTTTATATATATATATATATATATATATATATATATATATATATATATATATATATATATATATATATATATATATATATATATATATATATATATATATATATATATATATTCACACCACACATTTTTGTCTTCTCAATATGACGTCATCTAAAGCTGTGTATTTCCGTGTTACAGGGTACAGCTCGACTGAGAAAATTGTTGTTAGCTGTAGAGTTAACTATTCTTGTTTCAACTAGTTAGTTTATTAGCCCTTGGATCATCATCACGGCAAAATGGACAGGTACATAGTTGTTCCGATCTCTCCCTGAGTGTATCCACCATTACACTGCTGCTGACAGTACCGGTCTGCTAATTGACCATCATTCTTCTGCGCCCTCAAAAATGGTCACTTTTAGCAAAACCTCATCCAAACCTTGATCTTTAATCCTGGGCATTGAAAAGGAATCGACACTAGACTCACTCTCGCGTACTGTATCTCTTATGTAGTTCAAAACGTCAGCGCGTTCAAAATATCTCATTGCACCATCGCCCTGTCCACTGTCGCCAGTTGATCTGCTCTTTCATTGACTCCAACACCCACATGTTCCGGAGCAAAAATAAATGCAGTTACTTTCAAACTCACCTCTCTAAAGGCCTCAGTCCACTGTTCGCGAACGAGACCCACGTGTACCTTCCTAATAATACTCATAGAGTCATTCAAGATGCTTACCCGTGTTACCTTCTGTGCCTGCTTACTCAAATGCCCTGGTCACCGACGTAACCTCTATGGTCATTATACTCGTAGTCACATCAAAGATCCCACTTTCCTCCCTGATCGTTTTAACTGCGCATTGAGCTGTGAAGGGCCTGAGTACTGCTAACATGTCTAATCACAGATTCTTTCAATGGATTAATAATAATGCTAAGCACAGAACAAATAGTATTTGTAGTGTTGTGGAACAAGTGTTTTGTAATGGAGGTAAAATAGAAACGACATGAGAAAATGCTTGAACAAATGTCCTGATGTATAAGTACTGTCTGCTGTAGATATAACTTTATTAAAATCATATCTGTGGCGCTAATGACGTCACACCGAACCACACTAAGCACCCATAATTCATGTGACGTAGCGTCATCAACAATGTAAATGAATACACGGTGACTTTATAGACACCCTCCAGCGATATTGTATAAAATATTGTATTAGAAGCACTGTGTAAGAAGCACTGCGTAAGAAGCACTGTGTAAGAAGCACTGTGTAAGAAGCACTGCGTAAGAAGCACTGTGTAAGAAGCACTGTGTAAGAATGTTTTCATTTATTTTTTTCATGCAAAAACTCATTTATAATTGTTCATCTTTTGCAGGTTTCCTTCCAACATACGGCCCTGCCTGGGTCAATTTATATGGCTCAACCAGAGACTATCAAATCTTAGCTAGACATGGTCATCTGAACGATGGGCTTGGAGAAGGTGTCTCCTACAGAGGTCGTCTTCTCATTGCTCTCAAGACAGAAATTATCGATAGCGAGGATATAGGAACAACACTTGTAGAATTGGAACCAGCTCAACCAATATCTGATGTGAGCAAGTATCAATTACTTCATATGTGTGTGTAGATCAATTTCTTCATATATGTGTGCATATCAATTACTGTGCATGCCAATTACTTCATATGTGTGTTTATAAATTACTGTGTATATACTGTATTAATCATGTGTACATGAGAGCATGTTGGCTATGTATTGTTACGTTGTGAAAAAATCATTCGAGTTTCCATTATTTCTTTTGTGGATTTTTGTTTTGACATACGAGCGCTCTGGGTTACGAGCAAGTTTCCAGAAGAAAATATGCTCGCAGTACAAGTTTAAAACGTTATTCTTAAATACTCTTAATTGTTCTCAGACTGCAGCTGGCAAACCAGAGGAATACTTTCTACTTGGCATTTTCCTGGAGGCTACAATGATAGATCGAAAAGTTGGAGATAAACCAATTCATTTTGAAATAAGCATCGGTAAGATATGACACGATTTGACAATATTCTAACAGGAATTTCACAAGCATTTAATATATGTCAAAATAGAAATACTTCAAATGTCGTTTTCCAAAATGAAACGTATATGCTTCAAAATTGTTTTAAATAGAAATACAATATTATGCAGGCATAGATAGAAGACTGAATTGATGATAATGATGGGGATAAATCCATAGATATGCATGGGGTGAGGAGGGATGGGTGAGGGGGTACGGTTGTAGAGGTCAACATCGGGGGGGGGGGGGGGTAGGGTTGTAGAGTTCAACATGGAAGTAAGGTTGTAGAGTTTACAACCACTTTTCTTTTAGTACAATAACAAATAATATTCAGCACAATGAAATATGTAATATAAAACATGACATTCAGCAAAATGTAAGATGTAATGTAAAACATCGTGCAACTTCTCCTTATTTCCTTTCTATAAAACTTCAGGATAAAGACATTTTCCCACAAATAGCCACCACTACTATCCACATCAACCACCACAACATTTCACCACATACATCACAACTATCAAACACATCAACCACAACTATCCAACACATCCACCACATCCCACCCACTACAACTATCCAGCACATCCACAACACCTATCCACCACAACTATCCACTACAACTATCCACTACATCCAGTAAAACTAACCACCAGAACTATCCAGCAGATCCACCACAATTATCTGAAAATCCTCTTTTTATTGGGTAGCCTCCTTTCCTTCTCCTTGATGAAAGTGTCTGTTCTTATTCTGTATGTCTGGAAGTGAAGTGCTCCTTATGTCTGGAAGTGAAGGAAGTGAAGTGCTCCTTATGTCTGGAAGTGAAGTGCTCCTTATGTCTGGAAGTAAAGTGCTCCTTATGTCTGGAAGTAAAGTGCTCCTTATGTATGGAAGTGAAGTGCTCCTTATGTCTGGAAGTGAAGTGCTCCTTATGTCTGGAAGTGAAGTGCTCCTTATGTCTGGAAGTGAAGTGCTCCTTATGTCTGGAAGTGAAGTGCCCCTTATGTCTGGAAGTGAAGTGCTCCTTATGTCTGGAAGTGAAGTGCTCCTTATGTCTGGAAGTGAAGTGCTCCTTATGTCTGGAAGTGAAGTGCTCCTTATGTCTGGAAGTGAAGTGCTCCTTATGTCTGGAAGCGAAGTGCTCCTAATGTCTGGAAGTGAAGTGCTCCTTATGTCTGGAAGCGAAGTGCTCCTTATGTCTGGAAGTGAAGGAAGTGAAGTGCTCCTTACTCTGTATGTTTGGAAGTGAAGTGCTCCTTATTCTGTATGTCTGGAAGTGAAGTGCTCCTTATGTCTGGAAGTGAAGTGCTCATTATGTCTGGAAGCGAAGTGCTCCTTTTGTCTGGAAGGGAAGTGCTCCTTATGTCTGGAAGTGAAGGAAGTGAAGTGCTCCTTATTCTGTATGTTTGGAAGTGAAGTGCTCCTTATTCTGTATGTCTGGAAGTGAAGTGTTCCTTATTCTGTATGTCTGGAAGTGAAGTGCTCCGTATTCTGTATGTCTGGAAGTGAAGTGCTCCTTATGTCTGGAAGTGAAGTGCTCCTTATGTCAGAATGTGAACTTTTTTCCTATATCAGGAAGTGAAGTGCTCCTTATGTCAGAATGTGAAGTGTTTCCCTATATCAGGAAGTGAAGTGCTCCTTATGTCAAAATGTGAAGTGTTTCCCTATATCAGGAAGTGAAGTGCTCCTTATGTCAGAATGTGAAGTGTTTCCCTATATCAGGAAGTGAAGGTTTACCTTCAAGACATTTGTTTCGCTTTTTTCATGTATATTCAGGCAATCTCCATCATGAAAGAGTTTAAGAGCTCAAGTCCCAGAATACTGCTTTAAACCACGGATGTAGAAGACAACATCACTAGCAGGGCAGTCTTCTAGTCTTACGGGAACTTTAAATCTCGCAATCTCAAAGCATGTTGCTGATAAAAGATCTAGTCGACATTCAGCAGTCGAGGTATAGGTTTTAAGAAGGCTTCATCGTAGCGGAGATCAAACTAAACCTTGTTTTGTTGACCAGACACATCTGTTGGAATGTCTATTGATGAAATAAAGTTAATGTCTAATGCCCACTGAAATATGAAGCAGGGCCTCGACTAGTCCGCTTGCTGACCCTGATGTTTAAAACACAAACGTTGCTCAGATGCGCGTCCCTAAGACTTATAATTATGCAATACTCAATTTGCAACCGGCAAATAAGAAAGTATATTTACAGTGGAATCTAAACATCAGAATGAACCATAAATATCTAATAACAAATCAACCTGCTAGAGTTTCGGATAAGAAAACTGCATATATCGATAAATTACAGTTTATCTTGGATGTCTATATATATGGCACGATGAGAAACACATGTAACACTTCTTGGTGATAATCGTTGTCAGATGTTCAGCCATTTGCTTGGTGATGTTCATTTGTGTGCACATTAACTGTAGACTGTGTCCAACGTTAACTTTTGGAGACATTAACTTTACACTGTGTCCAACGTTAACTTTTGGAGACATTAACTTTAGACTGTGTCCAACGTTAACTGTTAGAGGCATTAACTTTAGATTGCTAATGCCCAACGTTAACTTGTGAACACATTAAGTTTAGACAGTGTCCAACGTTAACTTTTGGAGACATTAGACTGATAATATACAACGTTAACTTTTGGAGACATTAACGTTAGACTGACAATATCCAACAATAAGTGTGGAGACATGAACTTTAAAATTGGAATATACATTGCAACATTGTTTATAATGTGCACTAATGTTCTTATTGTGAGTATGATTGTTATAGAAAAAATTGAACGGGTTGTACAAATGATTGCTCTTGAAAGGTGGTGAGGAAAGCCAACTTAGTGGATTCTCTGTAAGGGTTGGGTTGTTTTTCTGCTGTTTTTCGGGTTAGGTATATTAGGATTTGGGGCTAGGATTATGCTGTTATGCTATTATTTATAGAATGAACTGTTATAGCACGTTTCACTAGCTTTTCCCGCAAACAAATGCAATTATTTGAGTAACAGTCTAACGTATAAATGCAATTTTTTGTATACATTGCTATTTTTGGTTAGACCCAACACATTTATAGTTTATATTTGTGTATCATGTTCATTTTTTGTGCAAGAATTAAGTCCTGTGATTTTTGTCAGCATACTAATTAGTTTGTCTCGGAAAAAGAAGTTTTACCACTTCAGACATTACACGGTATACAACTTTTAGTGACATGTGAGATGAACTGCTTGAGGAAAGATTCAGGGGTCACCAGGCTCGATGGATTACAAAAGGTAGACATCAGGGAAAGAATAGATATAACACCTTGCACAGAATACAAAGAAAGGCAGCAGCTCAAGTGGTTTGCCACATTATGAGAATGCATCACAAGTTGCTAATACAGGAATATAACCAAATGAGATCAGGGTACACAGCCAGCAGAAGACCACAAAAAAGATGAATAGGTTACGTCAGGAACATCTTGAACAAATACGGTCATATCACAGAAAAGGCCAGACATCTGGTCTTGGAACACTAGCTCAAGCTCCAATCACCCCTGCGCTTAACGGTAAGAGTGAATAGCACATCACCTGGGAAAAGACAATAGACAACAAAGACAACTTTTAAACACTGTCTGTCTGTTCGTGACGTCACTGAACTCAGATTTTAAAAGTCGCTATGTTTGCTTTCGGATACATTGATCTGCACGTTAATCACTGAGAGCACCTTCATCGCCCCCCCAGGGTCATCAAAGTGGGTGGGGGAATCTTAGTGCATAGTGTGCAGATCGATGCATCCGGCAGCAGTACTACTTACTGAAAAATGCGTCTTTATGGATATTTCGTTTGTTAAATAATGTAGGAATTTGTTTAGTTAAAATTGTAGGCACGTCTTTTTGTATTGTACCGTTGTTTTTTTTTCTGACCAGGCAATGCAGGCAACGTCCTCGACGGATACAATGCTCCCTACCGACGGGTTCCAGGTGACAGCTCTGGAGATTCAGATGTTGGCTCATCGCGAGAGGATGACAATCTGACCGCCAGTATAGAATCGCCACAGTAAGTCACAATGTTGTATTCGTTGATTATTTCGGAACGATCTTTAAGTATTTATTTGCAGCAATGAATGCCCAACAATAAAATTGTAACAGCAATGAATGCCTAACAATACAAGTTTAATAGCAATAAATGCCTAACAATAAAAGTGTAACAGCAATGAATGCCTAACAATAAAAGTGTAACAGCAATGAATGCCTAACAATATAAGTTTAACATCTATGAATGCCTAACAATACAAGTTTAATAGCAATAAATGCTCAACAATAAGGCAAACATATTTAACAGCAATGAATGCCTGATAATAGATGCTTAACAGCAATGATTGTCTAATAATAAGGCATACATATTTAACAGCAATGAATGCCTAACAATAAATTTTACCAGCAATGAATGCCTAACAATAAATTTTACCAGCAATGAATGCCTAACAATACAAGTTTAACATCTATGAATGCCTAACAATAGAGGTTTAACATCTATGAATGCCTAACAATAGAGGTTTAACAGCAATGAATGCCTAACAATAGAGGTTTAACAGCAATTAATGCCTAACAATAAGGTATACATATTTAACAGCAATGAATGCCTAACAATAAATTTTACCAGCAATGAATGCCTAACAATACAAGTTTAACATCTATGAATGCCTAATACTAGAGGTTTACCAGCAATGAATACCTAACAATACAGGTTTAGCAGCAAATGATGTATTTCATATGTTCTTGTTATTTCTAGATCCTTACTGACAATTATCCAATTTTCTTGCATATGGATAGCTTCACTAATTGTGTTGTAAACCATTGTCTAGTATATGGTTGCTGGTCCAGTGGTCCAAGGGCTCATGACATTTGACCCAATGCTGCTGTGTGACTCGTATATGCTTATCTTTGTAAGCTGTTGTTTTATTCCATACGAAAGTGTAGTCTAGAAAAGAAAATATATAGATGTGTTTTTGCTTCTAAAGTCCTCTTGTTGGCGTTCTTAAGATGTAAATAGCGTTATTGTTATATTTTCCCTCTGCAAATCTACACAGTTGTTAACTAATTTCTTGTCTTATTTTGGTTTCTTACTCTTCTCATAATAATTCTCAGAAATATGTTTGTCATTTGTCGCATGAGGCTGATTGTTCGGTGTTCTTCACATGATAACGCCTCTGGCTTCCTTGGTAGAGGTGTAAAATGGATTCGGTTAATTCATCACTAACCCAAAATGTAACTCAAACTTCGAGAGGAAACTCTTAGTTACTTTCGGGGTATCTGTTACCTCTAATATGGTAGTGGGTCCTGATATAACCTAATTGGATCAAACAAAACCTCCAAACAAAAAGTAAACTCATTAACTACCTACCCACCTACCGTCTGGCATGTAGCCTCGGTTGTATATATAATTCAATAATTTTGTAATTAGATCTTTTTGAAAGTCACACAAAGCTTCTAATTTACCTAGCGTTATATTATCTGGATCTGTGGCTTTGTCGTGCTTTATGTGTCTTAAGTCGTCTCTCACTTTTTCTGTGCGTAGTGGTGATCCCTTGACATTATTTTGTATGTTTATCGCTGGTCAGTTGTCACCATAAAGTTGATTGATGCATTCTGTCAATGAACTAGTTAAGTTACTTCTGCTCTAATCAACTTCCTATTTATCTACCAACTTGGTAGTATTGAAGCCATTGAATCGCTTGGAATATCTGGTCACAAGTGGGCAACATTTATACCACAAAATGGGTGCAGACTTTCATATGTTCGCATGTCTGCATATTTGATGGTGGAACATATCTCTTCTACATACATCCCATCTAAGTAGAGTGCATATTCTCATGCCGTCTACATGCACACTCTGAGCAGAGGGCATATTATCATGCCTTCTACATGCACACTCTGAGTATAAGGCATATTCTCATGCAGTCTGCATGCACACTTTGAGCAGAAAACATATTCTCATGCCGTCTACATGCACGCTCTGAGCAGAGGGCATATTCTCATGCCGTCTACATGCACACTCTGAGCAGAGGGCATATTCTTATGCCGTCTACATGCACACTCTGAGCAGAAAACATATTCTCATGCCGTCTACATGCACACTCTGAGCAGAGGGCATATTCTCATGCCGTCTACATGCACACTCTGAGCAGAGGGCATATTCTCATACCTCTTCTAAAAGTATGAAAGAAATATCTGAAATGACTCATATTTTGCATATAGAAAACAAGTTTCCTTTCTCGTAATTCATGGGAATTAAAACAAGCAATCAATAAACCAATTAAGTTACTAAATATAGAATTAGGTTTCAACTAAGTGATTCTTGATTCTTCTTGATTAGAAACTGGCTTCAGAGCACGCGGGACATTCCCATAAGTGCTACGCCCTCAGCTCCAGCAGCCATCCCAGTGTATGTAGACTCATAGTTCCGGTCAGGTGTTGATTGTGTGATCTTCGGGACTTTCCAAAAAATTTACTTTTCCTCCCCTCACCTCTGAATACTTCCATATCTAACATATTAGTGATAGAATAATTAACTCTTTAAATAATGCTTTTTAATTCACAATTCTAACTGGAAATTGTTTTAGCATGCCTGTAAGTTGACAAATCAGGTTACAGTCTAGCAGAGTGCACTACCAAGACAAGAGACAGGAGATGTTGGAGATACGTTGCAGCCAACCTTCGTTGCGGAGACGGCACTTAATGATGATGATGAAGTTGACAAATACGTTTCTTTTTTTCTTTCTTTTGTTCTCAAATTCCTACAGATTATTATGATGTAGCTGGGAGACTGGAATGCATTGTGTCTTGTTTTGCAGCTTGCTGCGATATCTTCGCATTTTTACCTGATACATCTGACATCAGTATAATTTTGAGTCACTGAATTAGAGGATGGAAGAATCATTCTCATATTCTAATTCCGTTGTGCCTCTTATGACATACATGGCAGGTGCTTTTCATTGTACCCCTTTCAGGTCCTGGAAACATATGGGCCAGTTTATAGATCCAATCTCTCGCTGATGACGGATGTGTCGTACCATTAGTGCAAATAAAACGGCAAATAAACGAATTTCCATTCTCTGCTGGAAATCTAGTAGGACCATTGTCCTGCTACAAGAGAGATCCAGCAGGAGTTTGAGAATGAACACTGAAGAAGTAGAAGATTCAATCGATGGTAATTGTGTTCATTTTATACATGTTACATGTTTAAGAATGTCTTGTCTCCAACCGCGCTTTACGTGTTGCAGGTGGGTGAGCACAACACCAGGAGTCAAGCCCATGAGTAGAGACAGAATCTACTACCATCTGCCCTACTACGAGGATAAGCCATGTGTGTATGTGAAGGAGGCATTTGAAGACCACAGGCGACGAATGTATAACTCAAATATTAATGACAAGATCTGCGAAAAATTGGTAACTCGGTTTATCTAGCACTACAAATGTTCATTAAGATGTTACTTGTTTATCTATATAACTAAGCAACCAACCAACCAACCATCTATATAACTATGCATCTAGTCTCTTTTCGTGATTTTTATGTGAGGCTCCGCAGGATTAAGATCGGTTATCGAATATAAATAACCAAATAGTCAGAGGGTGTCCGACAAAGTGGATGGTGCAGTAACCTAATGAACAAATAGTAAAGCAAAATGAGTTAAACAGGTTACTAAACACTTACCTTGCCTATTAATAAAACATATTAAAAAAATTATATATAAAAAAACATACAATAAAACTAAACAGGACAATTCTCCACGTATCGGCTCAAATTGATCCTTCAAACAACAGAAAACGACAAAATAAAAAACAAATGCGTTGCCATCCCTGCGCTATGGAGACTGGGCTTGATGAAATATAGTCATTTATTTTGTTTTTTATTTTGTCGTTTTCTGTTGTTTGTCTCTTGAAAAAGGTTCAATTTGAGCCGATACGTGGAGAATTGTCCTGTATGTTTTTTTATATATAATTTTTTTATATATTTTTATTAATAGGCAAGGTAAGTGTTTTAGTAGCATGTTTAACTCATTTTGCTTTACTATCGGTTATCGAACTATGGTACGTTTGGTCGCTTGATATGCAGTAGTACTATGCCGTGTCAGAATGTTGGTAAATCCTTCATTCGCACCTTCTTCTTGGTCTTCCTTTGTATCTTGCTGCTTACATTATCATGTTTTATTCTCTTGCCTTTTGCCAGTAAGAGTTCATTCTCATTAGGTGGCCGAACCATTTGAGTATCTGTTTTTCAATATATTTGACTACTGTTGTTGTTTCATCAGTTCATGTAATCCCCTCATTCCTCACATGATCTCATCTTGTTCTGTTTGCTGCTTGTCTTAGAAATATTTTACACGTAGTAAACTTTCTCTCTTGTTCCTTAATTAGTGTACATGTCTTACAGGTTTATGATCGCTTTTAATTATCATTCAGAAAAACGTTTAAAGTAGAGGTAGGCAACCATTTTGGGTTGATGGGTCAGATTAAGCATTCCTAGCATCATGGGGCCAGAAAGCTATATTTAGTCAATTGAAGTTTCAAGTTGTGTTTCTTTAGCGGGAGGGGAAGGGGGGCGGGGAATGTATGTCAGACTCATCAACCTTTCATGCCAGTAGTAATGACAGGATGGATTTGGATAGCGCCGTCTTCTTTTGTTTCGTTTGCTCTGTGATAACCAACACAAAAGTTCGTGTGATTTCCGCCGGGGAACGTGAAGTACGATGTGCTGCCGGATACAAAGGAGAGCTGAGTTATTTTGCGCCATCCAGTACAGCACATCCGTTTTCGGCATGCTTTTGTTTCATGTGAGCTACCCTTACATGTGACGGCCTTCCTATTTGTCGCCAGGTAAACATGTGAGTATCTGCTCTTTGCTGTGGCGCTTTATCATCATTGAACCATTAATAGTATCAGACAAAAACGTGCTCTTGGGTCGCAAGGAGACGGTGAGGAATTTAGAATTGGGTCGACTACGTCTATCTTGTACGAGGTGTTTTCGCTGTTAGTGAACTTGTCTCTCGTAATTAGAGGTCATTTCCGCTTGTGTTCTCGTGCACTGGCACTTATCTCACCGTGAGCCTATGCCAGTATAAATAATTGCTCAAACAGCAGAGTTTAACTAGTATTGGTTCGCCTTCTTGACCGAGGTTTTGTTCACCGACATTGTGCACCAAGTGTGAGCTTCTTCCCACTTTTTCTTCGTGTCATGCTGTAGGTCGCATGCTGAACAACTTTGACATCGTAGTTGCATTAGATGTCCCCTTGTGAAACGCTGCACATCAGACGCTTTGCTTTATCTAGAGGCATTATTTATGTACTCTAGGCACCGTTACATCATTGCGATATCTACATAAATCGGGACATGGACATTTTACATCCTGTATAATTCATCTGTATCCAGCTATCACAGCCGGAATGCCTTGCATTACTGCGGTGCCGTTTGTTGTGCCGATTGAGATGTGTCGGAGATATTGATTGTCTTTGTGCAGTCAGTTGTCATTCAATAAATAGTTTCCACGATCCCTAAAAGTGTTAGCCAGAAACATCACACGAGCCGCGGTGTGTTTGTTTCCAGGATGCACCACGATGAGGTATTTTTAGGATCTTATTTATTTGCACACCCTGCGAATCATACAAGAGCAATTGGAAACCTGTTGTACCCCATTGCAGTGTATGCCAACCTGTTGCACCCCATAGCAGTTTAAGCCGACCTGTTGCACCCCATGGCAGTTTAAGCCGACCTGTTGCACCCCATGGCAGTTTATGCCAACCTGTTGCACCCCATAGCAGTTTAAGCGGACCTGTTGCACCCCATGGCAGTTTAAGCCGACCTGTTGCACCCCATGGCAGTTTAAGCCGACCTGTTGCACCCCATGGCAGTTTATGCCAACCTGTTGCACCCCATAGCAGTTTAAGCCGACCTGTTGCACCCCATGGCAGTTTAAGCCGACCTGTTGCACCCCATGGCAGTGTATGCCAACCTGTTGCACCCCATAGCAGTTTAAGCCGACCTGTTGCACCCCATGGCAGTTTATGCCAACCTGTTGCACCCCATGGCAGTGTATGCCAACCTGTTTCACCCCATGGCAGTTTATGCCAACCTGTTGCACCCCATGGCAGTGTATGCCAACCTGTTGTCCCCCATGGCAGTGTATGCTAACCTATTGAACCCCATGGCAGAGTATGCCAACCTGTTAAATCATCTTTACGTACTAGTAATATTGACAACACAGATTATCCCAGAGTGCCTTATTTTGCATATCCTGCCTAAAGGGCATTCTCCGTACCTCCTTCTTAGCTTCTATTTCCACATTCCTTCTTTTGCGTACTTTTTCTATTATTTCTCTGCATTTTCTGTCTTCTTTTATTTCTTATGCTTTTTTTTCCTTCTTCCTCCATTTTCATTATACTTTTCTTTCCAACTTTTCCTTCCTCCTGCATATTCATGAAAAAATTGAACTGCCGAATACAAGAAACATTCTTGTAGCATTACTCTAACCTCATTTGATTTTTGTCTATTGATGGTGCATTGGGTGCGTACAATTCAAACGAGCTCCGCTATTATAACTAAACAGGATTGTGCTCTTTCTCATCAAATACAAATGGGATTCGTCGTTAATGTCATCCCATTGTATTTATTGTATTGTTTGTGTATATTTCTAGTTCGGGGTTGTTTCTTGGTAGAGGTCCCTATTGGACCATAATGTGGAAAAGTTCTTGTCCCTTTGTTTTGTTCTTGTTTCTTTTTCATCGACATTACTTTACATTTTGTATTTCTGCTATTTTACAGTTATATTATTAATTAATGACAACAATACATTATCATTGCTGTTATCGCATCTTTTTTATTCATGTTATAGTTAATTATTCGTCATATCAGCATGACACTCTGAATACGTCTATAGGTGCTCTGTCTATGGGCGCGCCTATAGGTGCTCTGTCTATGGACGCGCCTATAGGTGCTCTGTCTATGGACGCGCCTATAGGTGCTCTGTCTATGTCCACCTCTATAGGTGCTCCGTCTATGGACACTTCTACACGTGTTCCGTCTATGTCCACATCTATATCTGTTCTGTCTATAGACACGCCTATATTTGCTTCCATCTCCTATTCGGTATGCACAAAAAATGCACAAGATCTCAAGTAAGAAAGATCTCACGACTCGTTATCGAACTCGTCGACTCCTGAACGTAAGACACATGATTTAACCCTTAGGCCACGAATGAGAAAATAAGGTGTAGCAGGTAAGATACTGGTTGGAGCTCTTTATTTTATGATTTATCATGATATTAATTCCCTCCAGGGCCAGATAAATGGAACACATTATATGGAACAAAACAACAGCTCACAAACACATGCATATATCACAAAATGGCATTGGGTCAAAGGGCATGAGCCCATGGACCGCTGGATCAGCAACCAACCAACCAACCAACCAAGCAACCAACCAACCAACCAACCAACCAACCAACCAACCAACCAAGCAACCAACCAACCAACCAACCAACCAAGCAACCAACCAACCAACCAACCAACCAACCAACCAACCATCATGATATTAAAGGTGGTCAACTATTCATAGTTATGGTAGTTGTGACTGTAGGTTGTCATCATCATACACCGGTCTAGTCTGTGGGTGTTCTGATCCTTGTCTCAATAACATCATTAGTACGTGGCAGCTGAGAGTTCCAGTTCGCTGTTGATCCAAGTCTTTTGTCATTGTGTTTCTCTTTGTGTTCCTATATTTACACCAATCTCACGCAGTCAAGCAGAATATTATCATTATAAATATATTTTTTAATATCATAAAACATTGTTCGTATTTATATCAAGCATTTTCTCTTGGTTTGTCTTGTCATACCCATGTGTGCCGCTAGGTGTCATGGGGAGCCGTAGTCTTTCTTTTTTCAAACTGTGGGGCCGCTGTCATAGTGGCGACTTGGTGCTCTAGTATTTGTCTGATGTCATCTATCGATCTTCATCTGGGTCTTCCTCTGTTTTTATTTTCAGATGATCTTCTATTGCTGGAAGACTATCGATGGAATACGATCTGGCTTAATTCTGATTAGATTGCCGAACAATTTGATCTTTTTTGTGTCTATGTATTCTTGGCGAGATATTTTTGTTTTATCAGTTTTCTTATAAAATCATTCGACCTCTTTTTGTTACCATCAGTGCTGTTCTCAGGCATTTCATTTCGTATACAGCGAGTTTTTGTTTATGTATCAAATGTAGTCCACCAATAATGTTTTTGTGCACCTTTCTGTATGTTAGGTTTAATGTTTGAGCATCGTGTTGTTTGTTAGATTCAATGTTTGAGCATCGCGTTGTTTGTTAGATTCAATGTTTTTGTGCACGTTGTTGTTTGTTAGATTCAAATTTTTCGTGCACCTTTTTGTATGTTAGGTTTAATCGTTGAGCACCCTGTGGGATGATAGGTTTAATGCTTCAGCATCCTTTTGTATGTTAGGTTTAATGTTTGAGCACCATGTTGTATGTTAGGTTTAATGTTTGAGCACCATGTTGTATGTTAGGTTTAATGTTTGAGCACCATGTTGTATGTTAGGTTTAATGTTTGAGCACCCTTTTGTATGATAGGTTTAATTTTTGAGCATCCTGTGGGATGTTAGGTTTATCACAGTTCTATTGATAACTGTTTTTTGTATTAACAGGAAGAGGGCCTCAGGGAAGTTCAGCTGATGATTGAAGAAGAGCAACTATTTCCCGAGCAGAGACTGAGGGTGGTGTTTGAGGAACTAGGTCAAGGCTGCGCGAAGTTTGTGACACTTGTGAAAGGGACCGGTGGTGGTACTGCGGCGGGTAAAACTAAACTGGACAAGGAAAGACACAAATTACTGGTTCGGGAAATGGTGAGAACAATATTGATTTATAAATTGGACTCCTAGTTAATATGTCCAACTTCATTGAGTGATTATAAGATGAACTGGCATCATGGGAACTCTGGAAACATGTACTAGTTCTTGTTTTCTTTCAGAACAATAAAAGGTGTTCCATAAATACTCATCTCGCGGGTCCTTCTGCCAACTAGGTATGTTTATTGTAATAAGCTCAGTGTACCAGTCAGTTGTTGGTTGTATGTTCATCAGATCTTTTCAGCGAGGACTGACGGTTTTTGTGCAGTTATTACCTGAATAATAATCCAGATAGAATTTAGTTTTTCTGCAGTTGCTCCTTTCTTATGAGTTTTTCTATCATGCACAGTTTCCTCTAATAGTCTGATAGTATCACAAAGTGATACTGTTTTAGTAGACGACGAAGCCACACCCACAAGCTATTTTTAAATCTTAATTGAACCAACTGTGTAGATCAGGGGTGCTCAACCTTATCAGACGGCAAGTTCCGCCCACTTGTAATACTGAGTGCGCAAGAGACTTGTATCAATCATATCATCATCAAACTCATAACCCTTCAGGGTCGTAGGCGTGCCACTCTGCAAACACAAACATAAACAACAAATATTTAGCCGTGACTCTCTGTTATCAGTTCCTTGTTTGAGTGTGGAGAATCTTAATCCTGTCCATTATTTAATATTGTCATTCCTTGCTTTTCTCCGTCCATTATTTAATATTGTCATTCCTTGCTTTTCTCTGTTCCATTTTCTTCTTCAACCCTCTACTGTTCCCTGCAACATTTTTTGGAAAAATAATCGTGCCTCATTTACAGAGATGTGCTTGTTGGCCTGCTGAGTGTGTATTTTGCTTCTCACGTATATGTTGGTTATGCGCTCTGTATAATGATATTTCAAGAACATATATTATGAGAATCAGGTGTCACGTGACGTATTCTCTCCATAACGTTGTCTTCTCAATTAACTCCCTGAACCCTTCTCAGACTTAGGCCATGCAGCTTGCATTTTACAAGGACGTATTCATGTTATCTTTAATGTTAATCCATCGTCTTCTTGATCTGCTCTTTTTCCTCTTCCCATGTGCTCTGCCCTCCATTCTTTGTCTTTCTAAACAGTTATATCTCTTATATGATCAAACAGGTGTAGTTATAATTATGCTATTGTATTTAGTAACCAACACTCAGGAATATTAAATGTGTTTATAATATCTGAGTTCCCTCGGTCTTTCTTTTTTCCTTCCGTGATATTCTAAATGTCTTTCTGTAGTATTTCATCTCAAATGTGTTGATCTTCACTGCCACTTATTTACTAAAGGTCCATGTTTCACAGCTGTATGTTGCAACCGGAAAAATACAAGTTCTTAACATTAGCAATTTTTTTAATATTTTGTTGTTTTTCCATATGTTTTTCAATTGCTATTTTACAATATTCCATACCAGTATCTAATCTCCTGCATTGCTGATGTTTGCTCCTAACTATTTGAACTTATCCACTCACTCGATCTTGAAATTGTCTATTCTGATGTTTGGGTGTTGTTATATCTGTTGACATGATTGTTTTATTGGCGCGCGTTTAAATATAAGTTTTGTGAATTGTTGTATTTCTTTGTGTTCTTGATTAGTTGTTCCAATACCTTTATATCATTTGAAATAAGATTAGTTCTTGCAATACCTTTATATCATTTGAAAGAAGATTAGTTCTTGCAATACCTTTATATCATTTGAAAGAAGATTAGTTCTTGCAATACCTTTATATGATTTGAAAGAAGATTAGTTCTTGCAATACCTTTATATGATTTGAAAGAAGATTAGTTCTTACAATACCTTCATATCATTTGAAAGAAAATTAGTTCTTGCAATACCTTTATATCATTTGAAAGAAAATTAGTTCTTGCAATACCTTTATATCATTTGAAAGAAAATTAGTTCTTGCAATACCTTTATATCATTTTAAAGAAAATTAGTTGTTGCAATACCTTCATATCATTTGAAAGAAAATTAGTTGCTGCAATACCTTTATATCATTTGAAAGAAAATTAGTTGTTTTAATACCTTTATATCATTTGAAAGAAAATTAGTTCTTGCAATACCTTTATATCATTTGAAAGAATCCATAATATATAATATGATGAAAGAGAACATGAAAGGGAACGTGAGAACTGACCATATAACTTTAATCAATTCACCATTGACACCCCATCCCGGTACCCTTCCTCTATTATCCTGGATAGTAATATTATTTATTTCAGTTCGTAAAACAAAGTTTGAATTATAAACACAACACACGATCGGGAGAACTTTTAAATTCGCAACGCGAGAGCATCACGTGTCCTTATGTGCTCGTGAACAACTGGTGGAGAATGTCTGGTGTAAAAGATATTGTTGTGTGATTTTGGCTACTGCTGTATGAGTTCTTGTATCATTTCCCTCGGTTCTAGTACCTGTCCGTGACTGTGGCTAATAATGTATGAGTTCTTGTATCGTTCCCTCGGTTCTAGTACATGCCTGTGACTGTGGCTAATAATGTATGAGTTCTTGTATCGTTCCCTCGGTTCTAGTACCTGCCCGTGACTGTGGCTAATAATGTATGAGTTCTTGTATCGTTCCCTCGGTTCTAGTAACTGCCCGTGACTGTGGCTAATAATGTATGAGTTCTTGTATCGTTCCCTCGGTTCTAGTACCTGCCTGTGACTGTGGCTAATAATGTATGAGTTCTTGTATCGTTCCTTCGGTTCTAGTACCTGCCCGTGACTGTGGCTAATAATGTATGAGTTCTTGTATCGTTCCCTCGGTTCTAGTACCTGCCCGTGACTGTGGCTAATAATGTATGAGTTCTTTTATCATTCCCTCGGTTCTAGTACCTGCCCGTGACTGTGGCTAATAATGTATGAGTTCTTGTATCGTTCCCTCGGTTCTAGTACCTGCCCGTGACTGTGGCTAATAATGTATGAGTTCTTGTATCTTTCCCTCGGTTCTAGTACCTGCCCGTGACTGTGGCTAATAATGTATTTCTTGTATCTTTCCCTCGGTTCTAGTATCTGCCCGTGACTGTGGCTAATAATGTATGAGTTCTTGTATCGTTTCCCTCGGTTCTAGTACCTGCCCGTGACTGTGGCTAATAATGTATGAGTTCTTGTATCGTTCCCTCGGTTCTAGTACCTGCCTGTGACTGTGGCTAATAATGTATGAGTTCTTGTATCGTTCCCTCGGTTCTAGTACCTGCCTGTGACTGTGGCTAATAATGTATGAGTTCTTGTATCGTTCCCTCGGTTCTAGTACCTGCCTGTGACTGTGGCTAATAATGTATGAGTTCTTGTATCGTTCCCTCGGTTCTAGTACCTGCCTGTGACTGTGGCTAATAATGTATGAGTTCTTGTATCGTTCCCTCGGTTCTAGTACCTGCCCGTGACTGTGGCAGCGTCTGACTGTGGCTATGATGTATGAGATCGTGTATGACTCCCTCAGCTCTAGAGGCAGCCAGTCACTAGATTTCCTAACTGTATCATAACATTTGCCCAATGTTTTCTCTCTGTGCTTGCTTCCACCAATTTACTTCCTATTCTTACTTCTTCTAGCTCACAAACTTTGAGAAGGGTATCTTCTAATTCATGCTCTGATTGAACTCCTTTACAATCCGACTCTCAATCACAATCACCAATCACAGGAGTCACTTCCGACGCTTCAATATTTAATGCAACATTTCTCCATGTTCAAGATTATATCATTTTGATGGATCGACCATTTTGAGCGAGATGGTGATTATGTTGTAACTTAAGCAACATTATGTTCTTGTGCTACGCTATGAGATTCTGCGGCATTAAATATTGGCATGGAATATTGGTTGAAGAATTTCAACAAGCAAAGATAGTATGACAACGTGTATATAAAAGCAAATAATAGACAAGGATATTTTACTCTAGTACAAGGATATATTTAAAAAAACAACTAGTGCAAGGATATATGAATCTAGTATTATGATGTGTGAATCAAGTGCACGAACATGCGAATATAGTGCAAGAATATGTGAATCTGGTGCAATAATATGTAAATCTAATGCACGGATATGTGAATTTAATGCAAAGATATATAAATCTAGTGCATGGATATGTGAATTTAATGCAAAACTATATATAAATCTAGTGCACGGATATGTGAATTTAATGCAAAGATATATAAATCTAAAAGGAATTTTCTTATCAATATCAGAAAGAAATAGTCCACATTTATTGACAACGTTCTGAGACGGGGAGATTTAGGAATACAACGTAACAGTGAAATTGAGAGAGAAAAAGAGACCAAACAGCAAAGAAAGAAGATACTGAATACTTTATCAACATGGCATGGTAGAAAGTCAACAGTAAAGTTGATACACAGTTCCGCAGATAGTGTTATGAAGATTGATGATTGCCTACTATAACCAGCACAACACATGATGATAATGAAGTAATTGCATCTTTTCGATACGTTGGTCTGGATACTTCAAATTATGTATGTCCACAGTACTACGGACAGGTTGAATAAAAAAAATTAAGGGAACAGTCATTTGCCTAAAGGCATCGTATCATATGGAAACAGTAACAGCCGAAGTACAATAATTGACACAAGACGAGGAACACAAAAGTGTTGAGAAACTAAAAACAATAAAAGCATTTTATAACGGATGTCTACATTTCTTCATCCCATCTGCCGCAGTTCTTGTCAGTCCTTCTTGTATACTTTTATTGAAAATATTTTTTCGTAGAAATGTTCATTCAGTCTGCACGTGTACAAATTTCGCACTTCAGAATGTTAAAATATCACACCAGTATAAAATTAATTATCATTATTTGTTCTGTTCTGATCAGGACCAGATGTCCACTCTGGCACGAACTATGAAGGCAACAGTGACCAAAAGTAATATGAAAGAGAAACTCAGGGCGGGATCACAATACTTGAACAAACTTCGAAATTTGTCTACAGAGGTGATGTTTATGTTCTCATTTAACATTGTGATGTCATCATTGGCAATAATGTCCTCTATTCGTTGTGTGTCCTTTTTGTATCATTTATAGAGTCCTTACACATATTTGAAACACACAGAAAAAGCCATCAACACAGAACTCTTCCACCTCCGACGCCTGTTATAAAAGAAATATAAACGCATTGTTACTTAAAATGGTCGAAATGTGTATGTGTGTCTTGTTCTGAGGATTTCTAAAGCATTCATTATTGTTTTTAATTTGTTTACTAGTTATAACTGGGCGATATTTTTATAAACAGTTATTTGTTTTAGGATTCTGAAAAAGAGTTTAACTACATGTGTTATATGCAACCTAGAGTTTAATATGGTTTATGATACTGAAATAGAGTTTCACTACATGTTTTATATGACAATCAATACAAGGTAACTGCGTGAAACGTAACAACAATTATACTTACGTAAAACACAGGTTTATATTTCGTTTCAATGGGATACGACAGACTATAACTAAAACTAGTAGGTAATGATGGGAAATGATGAGCACACAAGAAATCATAAAAATTACAATACACAAATCACATTCAACGTTTCAACCAAATGGCCTTTATCAAAACACAAACAAAACATCAAAAGACGACGAATGGAATAATTTTCACAACATCCTACGGAATCCAACATCCAAAAATATATTTTGTCGAAGATGGATTTTTTTGCGAAAATATAACAGCGACACAACACATTTCCATTCTCTGGACTACATACTACTGGAAATCTAATAGTACCATGGAACTGATACATGAGATCTACCGGGAGTTTGAGAATGAACGCGGAAGAAGACGAAAATGTGGTCAACAAATCTATAAAAATGCAGTTTTTCGCTCTGAAAATATGAAAAGAAAATTAGGAAGTTTGTTTGGGTGAAGGGGGGGGGGGAGTTGGGGAGCATGGTTTAGAATTGTACCTAAATCCTTGACAATTTGTTGACTCGATGGGGCTACCACGGTGGAAATTTAAAAAAATTGCTCCCTCCCCCCCCCCCCCAAAAAAAAATGTTGACGACTAAACTGGTTTATCAATAGGTTTATCAATATCTACACATTTTGTCATGGATAAAGGATTTAATGAAGCATATTCCGTGTTTAATCAAGACATTCGGTGTAAGTTCCCAGTCTAGAAAATCAGGTGAGTATAATGTATGACATAACAAGTACATACACAAGTATATTAAACATATATTTATATCACTTGCGCAGCCTCAACATGCGCTTCCTGATGTGTTTATCTGGATGGTGAGCAATAATAAGAGAATTGCCTACCAACGTATCCCTGCCCGACATATTATCTACAGTATTGTCGATGAGGAGAGAGGTCAAGACTGTGGAAAGCCTCTGACATTGTTGTTGAAGGTATGTTGCTGTATATTGTGTTGAATGTAGAAAGTTTCTGAGCATCAGCAACTACTGACAGATCAGATGAAATACGCAATCTCACAACTATAGCACATTTCACTAACTTTGTCCAACTTTCAAAATTATTTATCTCAGTAAATATATAACGCATATAATTGAAATTGCGTGCGTGAATGTTAAATGCTATAAAGTTGTATAAACGCTATAAATTACATTTTTCATTAAAAAGCATTCAATAGTTTTATTTTCATTTTTAAGATATATCAAAAGTTCTCAACCCACATCTAACACACGTTTTAAAAGATGTTTACAGTCATTTATAAAGCCCCATTTATACATGATTGGATTATCTTACACTTGGCACGATTTAATCGTGAAATTGCACTGTTTTGTACTCTTTAACACAAAACAGACGGTGTTTAGGGTTGTATCCGTTGTAGCATGTGAAGTGGTAAACCTTTTTTCCCCTTGAGATAAAATAATTAGTAGTCCGGCAAAGATTAATCATTTCATTCGTTTATAAATACTCGACGTGATGCAAAACATGCAAAATATATGTTTATAACATCATATGCAAAAAGTGGTTATGTATAATGATTATATATGTTAGATGATTAATCAGATAATTGCATGTGTTTAAGGATAAAGCTAGTAAACGCGCTATAAGATTAGTCGCAATTTATCTCTTTTAAAACACGTCTTTTGTCTTGGAAAAATTTTATCTTTAAAAATGTATTTTGCTCATCTCTGGAGTTTCCTTCTAACTTTGTGTTTTATTAGCTAGAATTGTTCAACTTTTCCTTCTAACTTTGTGTGTCGTTTGCTAGAATTGCTCACCTTTTCCTTATATTAATGTCTTCTTGCCAATTTCCAAGACAAAATATCCCCAGACAAAATATACCAAGACAAAATATTTTTAGGACAAAATATTTCAGGACAAAATATTCCCAGACAAAATATACCGGACAAAATATTCTCAAGACAAAATATTCTCAGACAAAATATACTAGACAAAATATTCCAGACACAATATCCCCAAGACTAAATACAAAAATAATATATATAGTATTTCATATATAAACTGTAATAAACATTAATGAACAATATAACTAGTAAATATTTATAATAAAGTCTTCAAATGATATGAATTGTCTCATACATGATCCACAAAATTAGTGCTCAGAACACGTGCTATGATTTTGAACAAGTTGATAGGTTCTGCTGGATCGTACCGTGCAATCATGTTTTAATAGCATCATCGACACGTTGGTAAACTTTTCATTTCTTTGTTGTTGTTTGACCAGTGGCAATCTGATTTCTCAAAAATACAAATGTATGTTGTTGTTACTGTAACATCCGGGCAAGTCTTGCTGCTGTTGGATGAGATACGTTCACCATTGAATTAAATGCATTGTGCCAACCTTCAACAGCGTTGTTGCTTCTTGGAAGTTTATTCATGACACGATTATGTTGATTCCAAAGGCTCATTGGAAATCGAGACTGCGTACGGCGATCACGATGAATCCGTAAAATGAAGAACATGAGGAAATCCAGGTCTGAGAATAGATCAGTATTGGTGAATTATTCGAAAACAGTAATGACACCAATTTCTGGAATGAATGTCAAAGTCATCAGTTGTTCGACTGAATAATTTTCATCAGAGATGTACAATATCGTTGTGCCCCCAGATTGTTGTATTCGCCAAACATTCTGTCCAAAGTGAAAATAACATCATGATTCTTGAGCTCGTAGAAATGCACATTCAAAAGCTTTAATTTCAGCTAATTAAAAATCAGTAACTATTGATGGAGCTGCATTTCCGTTACTTCCCAGTTCTTTGATATGCTGAAGCATGCGGCAGTACATTACTTCACTATGACCAGACAAATGTGCACATAAACATGGGATGACTCGGAATGTCCATCAGAAAACTAATGTCTGCTCTGAAAAATAAAATCAACATCTTCCTGTGCTGCAAATGAATGAAATCTGGCTCATTCACACACAGAAGAAGACTACAGTGGACTGTATTTATATATTCATCAATGTGTTAATTGATCCTATTTCGCAGAACATGTCTGCAAATATCTTGGGAATATTTTTGTCCAGATAATATTTTGTCTTGGGTTATTTAGTCTGGGTATATGTTGTGTTGGGATATTTTGTCTTGGGGATATTTTGTCTGATATATTTTGTCCGGTAGATTTTGCCTGGGAATATTTTGTCATGGAGCCTATTTTTTTTTTTTATTTCAATTCGCAGTTCTCTTATGTACCATGGATTGATATATTTTGTTTACTAAGTGCATTTATAGACTTTGTCTATTCCATGCATTGATAAACTGTGTCTATTCCATGCATTGATAAACTGTGTCTATTCCATGCATTGATAAACTGTATCTATTACGTGCATTGAGAGATTTTATTAATTATGTCAATTGATATATTTTGTGTGCTATAGTTTATTGAGAATAAGCCACGGCATCCTCTTTCAACCAAAGATAAATACCCATCGCGGCTACATGTGAGTATATGACCATCAAAACATATGGCAATTTAAAGTTTAGGTTATCCTGTCACACGTACCTGCCATAAGATATATGTTTTGTGGTACTTGGGCTGATCGATGTTCAAAGTGTCTGTGATGGAGACGTCTACAGAGAGTTCATCTATAAATGTATAATACTTTCTTACAAATTATATTTTAGCTGCCTGGAAAAAAAGCCATGGGCTGTGCAGGTTGGACAATCCAGACCAAGCTACAGGTGTTCCTTTGGCTAGGCCTGTCCAAGCACAAGAAAGATTTTCTTAAGGGATTACCCAAAGGCTACGAAGAAACGAAGATGTTGAAGCTGGCAAGCAAACCGTCTGGAGTACCACCTCCTTTTGTACATTACAAAGGTGAGATGTTGACACTACCCCATCTCATAGAAGATGAAAGTAATCCTAACATATCTGCTTCTTTTTGTGCGTTATATCTCAAACTCCTGCTTATTACCAAGATGTAGTGGAGAGAACGAAATGCGTTGTTTCATAGTTTGCAGTGTGTCTGCAATTTCTCCTCCTGTGGGCTTAACACATTCAGACACATCACTTTTTTCGTTGACACTTTTATAGGATAACACAGCCAACTTTACTACAAACATAATTAATTGTAGTTTAAGACATGCACAGTAGATCATAATGTCGCTATGTTTTGATGTTTCCAGCCTTGACGACGTTATTTTGTAAGCTTGTCTGCATGATTGTTGTATTTCATTGATTTCATGCGATTCCCAGGGTTAGCAGAGAACCAGGGTATTAGGAGAAAATGTGCATAAAAGATCTTGAGTCTGATACAGAGAGCTGGATGATAACAGGAGAAAATGTTCAGAGAAGATAGTGAGAAACTATTTCAGCGAATAATAAGAGAACATGTCCATAGAAGATCATCAGAAACTGAGACTCCACACTGACATTTGTTATAGCACAATTAAAGAGGCCAGAAAGTTAAGTTCCTGAACGTGTAGATAAGCATGTTATCTACCAGTACATCAGATTATGCTTGTTTAATCGTGTATTTGCATGTCATGTACAGAACAACGTGATACGTTCGCCATGAGTTGTATTTCCTCACATACTGACACACGCTTGTCTTATATACTCATGTATTGTTTGTTCTTCACAGAACGACAATCATTCCAGCTCAGGGCTCACATGTATCAAGCTAGACAACTCATAGGATCTGATGCGTCTGGACTGTCGGATCCATTCGCTCGGATCGCTTTCTCTGACCAAAGCATTGCTACGCAGGTTAGTTTGACAAAGCATTTCTACTCAGGTTAGTTTGACAAAGCATTTCTACGAAGGTTAGTTTGACAAAACATGGCTACGCGGGTTAGTTTGACAAAGCATTACTACGCAGCTTAGTCTGATTTCATAATACGCAGGTTAGTTTGTTAAAGCATTACTACGCAGGTTAGTTTGATAAAGCATTACTACGCAGGTTAGTTTGATAAAGCATTACTACGCAGGTTAGTTTGATAAAGCATTGCTACGCAGGTTAGTTTGATAAAGCATTACTACGCAGGTTAGTTTGATAAAGCATTACTACACAGGTTAGTTTGATTAAGCATAATACGCAGGTTAGTTTGATAAAGCATTACTACGCAGGTTAGTTTGATAAAGCATTGCTACGCAGGTTAGTTTGATTAAGCATTACTACGCAGGTTAGTTTGATAAAGCATTACTACGCAGGTTAGTTTGATTAAGCATAATACGCAGGTTAGTTTGATAAAGCATAATACGCAGGTTAGTTTGACAAAACATGGCTACGCAGGTTAGTTTGACAAAGCATTGCTTCGCAGGTTAGTTTGACAAAACATGGCTACGCAGGTTAGTTTGACAATCATTGAAATTAAGTGAGACAATTTTATCATTTTCGCAGTCTACATAAACATTCAGCTATTGTTTCGATGATGCATGACCTGCGAAGATAATTAATTAGGACCCCATTGGCTAAATCTCTGTTATTGTTGGGCTTCAGGTGGTCACTATTTGTTTACTTGGAATAGCATGCCAAAAATAGTCAAGGCGACTTCAAGTATATAAATAGTGACCAACCAAAACCAAACAATAATTAAAAGACTTAACTAATAAAATCCTAATTAATTCTGTTGGAAGGTCTTCTATACCGTCAACGGTCTCGGGTTATATGTATGCGTGAATGTAACCATTGAGAAGGTGGCTCTATGATAGTTCCTCTTGTGATTGTGCCTAGGAGATTCAAAGTAGCTAGTCTTGTTACCTATTCTAACGTTGTATTGTTATATCCAATCCATATGGTGGGTAACTATATATCCAATCCATATGGTGGGTAACTATATATATCCAATCCATATGGTGGGTAGGCATAGATGCAATCAATATGGTGGGTAATTATATATGGAATAATTCTATTCTAGTATTCTGTGTATGTGCATGTGTGATAAGTAGATAGATATCTCTTTTACGGTGTGTGCGTATATTAATATATTTATGTAGGTAAATAATCTCCTTTAATTACAAAGAACATGTCATTACTGTAGAAAATACCGTTACTGTAGAACATAACATTACTGTAGAACATGACATTACTGTAGAACATGACATTACTGTAGAACATGCCATTACTGTAGAACATGACATTACTGTAGAACATGACATTACTGTAGAACATGACATTACTGTAGAACATGCCATTACTGTAGAACATGACATTACTGTAGAACATGACATTACTGTAGAACATGACATTACTTTAGAACATGACATTACTGTAGAACATGCCATTACTGTACAATTTAATTCTACTGTATATTTTTCCACAATGTGGCCAAGGTGATAGAGCAGACCCTGAGTCCAACATGGGACGAGATGCTGATCATGAAAGAAGTAGTTATGTATGGTCTCTTGGAAGAAATAGTGGATGATCCCCCCGCCATTGTTGTGGAGATCTTTGATCAGGACAAAGTGGTAAGTTGTTAGTTCATGTTTCGTGAGGTCTACGTGTAGCTCATCATTCATTACACTTATCATGTTGTAGATATTTCATGATTCTTATACATGTCATCATTCAGTGGACATACAGATTCTCTTGTAACATCTATAAAGGTACCATTACTTTGTTTCAGTTGTTTTTTTTTGTTGAATATTCTCGAAAGTTTTCTTTCAGACTGAGAACGTAATCGGCATTTGTGCAATACTTTCTTACCGAGAAGGTAATTGGTAGTTGGGCAATACTTGCTTACCAAGAAGGTAGTCATTAGTTGGGCAATACTTGCTTACCAAGAAGGTAGTCATTATTTGGGCAATACTTGCTTACCAAGAAGGTAGTCATTAGTTGGGCAATACTTGCTTACCAAGAAGGTAATTACTTTTTGCGCAATATTTTCTTACCAAGAAGGTAATCAGTAGTTGGGAAATACGTGCGTACCAAGCCAAGAAGGTAGTCAGTAGTTGGGCAATACTTGCTTACCAAGAATGTAGTCAGTAGTTGGGCAATACTTGCTTACCAAGAAGGTAGTCAGTAGTTGGGCAATATTTTGAGATGCAACCACTTACTTACGAGATTTACATTTCAAGATGAAGTTCCTATTATGCATATCCGTAGATAGTGAGGAAGTGAACTCCCTAGACTTTTGAAGTCAAAACATGACATATAGTACTAGGAAACATAAGCTACAGTACTGAGAAACATGACATATAGTACTAGGAAACATGAGCTACAGTACTGAGAAACATGACATATAGTACTAGGAAACATGAGCTACAGTACTGAGAAACATGACATATAGTACTAGGAAACATGAGCTACAGTACTGAGAAACATGACATATAGTACTAGGAAACATGAGCTACAGTACTGAGAAACATGACAAAGAGTACTAGGAAACGTAGAAACAGCGAGTAAAATCCCACCGATTCTGTAATGGTTTTCTTAAAGAAAGGACACACAGAAAATCCGACGCAGATGAAAGTCCTATTTTGTAGGTAAACTTCCACCTCCCTTACAGTAGAAGTATTTACGGCCCAGCTACTATGTGTGGTCACCAGACATTGAGACATTTTGTGTGATTGTTCCCAACAAATATAATTTGATACAGTATACCTCAAAATCCCTTATTAACTGCCATCAAGTACAAAGTCCGTTCTTTTAATATTAGAGACTATCTGAGTGAGGAGATGGTCATTTCTGTCTTTGGAAGTGAACATAGATTTGTTATTCAAATACCTACATCTCGATTTGTGTCCTTCTTCTTCTTTGTTTGTTCTCAAACTCCTGCAGATTAATATGCTGTAGTTCTGAGAACGGAATGCTTTGTGTCTTGGTTTATATCTTTGATGGGATATCTGCGCCTTTCTGCATGATGTATCTATTTTCAGAGTAGCTTCTTTGTTACTTTGACCCTATATGAGATGGGATAGCAAACTCGATCCCATAACCTCCTTAGTCGACTCTTACTACTTGCATGAAAGGTAAAGAGTGTTGCTACTCCTTGCTTCCCTCTCAGACTCCAGATATAGACGGGTGTTATATCCACCAGGCAGTGGGAAGTTTTTCTTGAAGAATGTTCGAGGTAGAGAAAACAAATACCTACATAGTTTATGAATATCATATGTGATCATATATTCACCATCATCCAGTGGTAACACATTTACCTACCTCCAGTTTTGTTGGTGGTTGGTTGGTTGGTTGCTGCTCCAGCGGTCCATGGGCTCATGCCCTTTGTCCCAAGTGTGTTGTTAAATATACAATTTCTCTGTGGTCATAAATGTACCTACCTCCAATTGTGTTGTTAGATATACCATTCTTCAGTGGTTATAAATGTACCTACCTCCAATTGTGTTGTTAAATATACCATTCTTCAGTGGTCAGACATTTACCTAGTTTCTGTTGTCAAATACATCCACATTGTCTTTTAGTGCTAGGAAACGTACTGCCGTAAACACAATTTAACATGGAATTTTCTGTAATGGCAGTCACTCGTAATTAAATGCGCACGCATATTTTTAGAATGTTCACTCTGCGCTAACCGTATCTCAATATTATGTGTCAGATGAAAGAACACTTGTCGTTTGAGAATGTTCTGTATAGAGAATTGTCTCAGAATAAAATGGGAGATAGACCCTGCATTAAAAAAGGATGCATGCAAGCACAAAATGATTATGAACATGCTTATCTAGAAGCAGATTACTCTAGAAAATGGTGAAGCCAGAATAATGCAACTTGCTGATGAAAAACATAATGTATGAAGGAATCAGCATATCATATCATCATCATCAGGTGCCATGCCGGGTGGCGTAGGCGGTCATGGCTCTCCACAGCTCTCTGTCCACAGTATTATGTATCAAAGTCGTTGTTGTTTCTTTGCCGTGCCAGGTTGTCAAACTGTCTAATATTTTCTCACGTTGTCGCCCTCTGTCTCTGGTGCCTTCAATCTTGCCTGTTGTAATTATGTTCTCTAAACCTGCCTGTCTCATGAAGTGGCCAAAAAAAAGAAGATCATATAAAACCAGCATATATCTTCTTCTTCTTCAATCAGTTTCCTATGTTCGGAATTATATGCAGGAAGATGGGAAGACCCCCATCATGATTTCAATAGTCTGTAGGAGGTCCGCACGGTTGCCCCACAGTTTCACCTTCATATCTGTCTCTTGGGGCCATATTTTAATTCGATTAAGTAATAGAAGAGTGAACATGTCTGCAGAATGTGTTCTGGAGTCTAGGGACACTTTTGACATGGGCATTGGTCAGTTTGAACAGCCTACATTTTGTGGAGATGTTCTTGTAATCTACAGTGTCATGTGCAGAGCCTAAAAGTTGTGGTTTTCTGTGCTATGCTCAGCTTCAGAATGTGGTCCTGTGGAAAGTTGCTGCCTGTTCTCCGATTCCAATATTTTATTTATTTTCTTGTGATAACAGAGTTTTTTTTGTGATGGAGTTGTTCTTTGTGCACCTGCTTTTGCTTGTCAGTCAGCTGCCACATTTCCTGCAATTCCACAGTACTCTGTGATTCACAACAGCAAAACTTGATTGTTAGCAGACAGGTCATTAAAAAATTATACTGTTGTTTTTGTTATGAGATCTTTAGGTTCATTTTGGATGGTCTGAAGTACTGACCTGTAGTCGCACAAGAAGACTATATTAGCTCCTTTGAGTCTCTGTTCCTCTAGCGCCTTTGATGCTTCTAAGATTGCTTGTAGCTCTGCTCTGTAGTTTGTTGATAATTTGCCAGTAGTGATTGAGAGTTTTAGTTTTTGGTGTTTTGTACGTGTATTGGTATCCCAACTCCTCTTTGCTTTATTGCATCCTCTGATGATCCATCTGTGATTATATGGAGCCATTGTGAACTGGGGTATTGGGTGTCCAGGTGGTGGGTGTTTTTGCCTTGAGAGTAGTAGGAGTTTCCATAGTTTTGTACTCAATGCCTGGGATGTTAAGTTTTGCAATATATAAGTGATGTGTTTGCGATGTTGTAATAGCTGTTCCCATTCACCCAGATTGTTGCTGGTTACTTATTTATTGATTTTAATAATGTGTTTTTTTTAATCGCTAAAAGAAGCTTGGTCTTTTCAGTCGGCTTTTGGTAGTTCATCATTTCTCATGCATATGGTGATGTTTCAGATGTCTAAACTTTTAAGTCATTGTAATTTTCTTATCCCAACACAAACATACATTTAGCAATATTGCCAAGAGCATTATCAAAAACAGGCAGTAAATGTAATCAACAACTGTGAGGTACTATGGTTTTTATTGCTTGCAGGGCAAATCAGAATTCATTGGCCGAGCTTTATGTAAACCAGTTGTCAAACTAACCACAGAAAATTATGGTCCTCCAAAGTTTCCACCCAAACTGGAGTGGTGGGATATCTACAGAGGGCCAGATCGAGCAGGAGAGCTATTGGCAGCCTTTGAACTCTTGCAGGTATCTATGAATATATATATAGTTATTGTATGACTTGTGTATCAAATGTTTGTTATCAATATTTCTTGGTGACAGTGCCAATATTTTTTATCGAAGCCATATCGTACACGTGTCAGTCAGTGTATGTGTCACAATTAATTATTCCTGTGCTCTTTATGTATGCATTTGCTTCATCCAAAGTTCTAATTATTTAATACAAAATGTTCTGGAAATCAGTCCAACCAAAAGTAATTTCTTAACACAAAAAGTGCCAATATAGTCGCAAAAGCAGTATATACATTAGTAGTGTTCGATATATTCAACATCACATTACTTTAGCCTTGTTTTGAGTTCATGGGCCAGTACTACGCGTTTCTATGTTTACTTTTGCCAAATAAGCGAGTAGGGTTTACGTCAAGCTGTACTTTTTGATCCAAAGGAAATTAGCCTTCCCATGTTTCGTTCTAAATGTTGTGAGTGTTAAGTCAGAACTCTAGCGACTGAGATCTTATTCTGAGCTCGCTCTCTTATAACCAACACGAAAGTTCGTGTGATTTCCGGGAGCTTTAAGTACATTGCGCTGTTTCACATCAGAGCTGCGTTATGTGCCGCCTTCCCGCCCAGCACATCCGTTTTTGGCATAGTAACTGAGATAATCGCACATTCATTCAAATACATGCAGTGCTTCTGGCGTAACAGTGAACCTGCGACTGTTTAATCTGATGAGTTTTCATTGATATCATCCACTTTTCTTACTTTCTTTTTTTTCTTACTTTCTTCCACTTTTCTTACTTTTTTACTTACTCGATTAAAACTAATTCTGTTCCATGTCATCTAATAATATCGTTAATTTCTGTTGTTTCGTGTAGATATTGTTTTTTTTATAATCCATGTCTTTTGTAACTGATTTTCTACCTATTTCATATTACAAACTGTGAGTAGAGTGTAGTCTACTTTATTGTTTAAAGTTGGTGCGCATAGCAAAAATATCGTTTTGCTGAATGTTCAACCATATATACTATTCTTAAATGTTCAACCATATATACTATTCTTAAATGTTCAACCATATATACTATTCTTAAATGTTCAACCATATATACTATTCTTAAATGTTCAACCATATATACTATTCTTAAATGTTCAACCATATATACTATTCTTAAATGTTCAACCATATATACTATTCTTAAATGTTCAACCATATATACTATTCTTAAATGTTCAATGGCCAAAGGGCATAAGCCCATGGACCGCTGGATCAGCAGCCAACCCACCAAATGTGTAACCATATACACTATCCAAGATATAACATCACAACAACAAAAAATCAGAATAAACAATACCGAGATAAAGTGTGTGTATAAATTAGAATACTTAGAAGCAAACATCAATGGTGCAGGAGACTGCATGGCATAGATAAGGAAGAGATTGGCAATAGCATTGGAAAATAGCACTCTTGAAAAACAACAAAATAAAAATGAAACTGCTAATGCTAATATCTTTTTCTTATTCTTCCGGTTGCAACATACGGCTGTGAAACATGGATCCTAAGTAAATCAGCGGGAAAGAAGATCAACGCCTTTGAGATGAAATGCTACAGAAAGATGCTAAGAATATCATGGAAGGCATTAGGTATTAGATATGTTGATTATACTCCACGCACTCTGGCCACGTCCAATGGTAATCTCCACTTCAGAAAATCTTTCAGGGTATAACGGCTGATTTACCGATTCTATGTTGGTTCACTGCTCTTTATGAAATCTTTGTCAGGTGTTCTCTATGTGTCACGCTCATCCTTACTCCAATTTCGCGCATTCTCGATATTGACTCATGCACATTTCTCTCAAAATCGTCTGATCGTGCAGAATCACGAAAAACAATGAGTATGTCTGCTTGGTCCATATGATGACCTATGTTATGGTGCCGACATTCTCTAAATGGTCTGCTCGTTCGTTTTCCTACACACCCGCGTGTCCGGGAACAAAGATAAGCGTGAATTTTCGTAATAATGCCCGTATTTTAGCTCGGGCATGGAGGGTAAAAAAATAGAAACTCAGATATTATAAACACATTGAAGATTCCAAGAGGGTTGATTACTAAACACAATAGCAAAAAGAAAACCATTCCTGTTTAATGATATAAGAAACACAACTGTTTAGAAAAACAAATAATGGAGGACAGATTACCTGGACGGAGAGGACAGGGCAGACCAAGAAGACGATGGATTGATGACATTAAATATAATACGAATACAACGTTGGAAAATTCAAACCGCATGATTTAAGACAGAAAGGTTAAGGGAGTTCATTGGGAAGACAACGTTCTTGGAGAGAATACGTCACATGACACACATATTCAACCATATATACTATTATTAAATGTTCAACCAAATATACTATTATTAAATGTTCAACCAAATATACTATTATTAAATGTTCAACCAAATATACTATTATTAAATGTTCAACCAAGTATACTATTCTTAAATGTTTAACCAAATATACTATTCTTAAATGTTCAACCAAATATACTATTATTAAATGTTCAACCAAATATACTATTATTAAATGTTCAACCAAATATACTATTATTAAATGTTCAACCATATATACTATTATTAAATGTTCAACCATATATACTATTATTAAATGTTCAACCAAATATACTATTATTAAATGTTCAACCAAATATACTATTATTAAATGTTCAACCAAGTATACTATTCTTAAATGTTTAACCAAATATACTATTCCTGAATGTTTAACCAAATATACTATTCCTGAATGTTTAACTATTGTTCAATGTTCAATTATAAAATCATAAAATAATTGAAGTAATCGTGCAAAGAAAGTTTACTAATCATCGATTATTGAATGTGTAGACACCCACTGATATATCCCATCACAGTGTTAGTACAATATGAACGGCTGGTTTCTAACCACGAGATGAGTTGGTGAGGCAGTCTCAGTAGCCACTCTTCCAACTTACAGATTTTATATGTTTACTTTCACCAAATTGTACTTGTTTTAAACACAATTATGTTACTAAATAGTAAATATTTTAGATTGTCAGATTGTATTTAAAAATATGTACTTAGACTTTTTGAGTCATGAACTTTTTGAGTGTTTGACGAGGACACATTTATAGCTCAAATGAATGGAACGTTTCGTATCCCCACTTCCTCTTGATCGAATGCTGTGACATCGCTTATAAACTGTTCAGTAGATGCTAAATACAGAATATAATATATTATTGATTCCAGTTTGTGCTAACACATACGTTCAGTTGTTTTTACACTAATTCTTATATATTAATGTTGGGATTTTTCAATGTTATGAGTTTGTTGACCTTGTTATTTTGTTTCATTTTAATTTCATCAGTTTTTAATTCATCATACTGTCATAAGCCATTGCTTCTGTCTTTATATTCCTATTAACCACCAAGTAAATTTGCTTTATGAGTTCAGTTTGTGTACCTCTGTATTGTATGCTTTTCTTGATTAAGCTCTTTTAATAAAAATGCTGATTCAATCTGTTTCGTGTCCGTCAATAACATTACTTATCTGCTTTGTGAAATTCAAACATTACTTAGATGGACTTATCTGCTTTATAAAATTTAAGATTCATCTACTTAAGTTATTTTCATCTCGAAGGGCTCAACAGATTTAAAAGATTGACTTTCCTGTACTCGGGTTTCTCCACGTATACTTCACCCCTCTCAATGAAGCGGCATGCAGCTGTCGAGAGTACCACTCATATACGTAACTGCTTAGCTTCCAACGATAATTTCCAGGGATCTGGAAAAACATTCACTTTGTATACAAGCTGTCACAAGTTCTGATTTGAATTCGTGACTTCTTGAGCACAAAGTGAGCAGCTTAACCACTGCAATACAACGATCGCCTTTTTCACCTATTGGTCTTAACAACAATTTTCTAATTTACACTTGAGTGGGATCCGTTCTAAGTGGGAGCAATCTGACATAACATATATATATGTATAATCTCTTCTCTGCTCCTGTTTATATTGTATTTCTAATAGTGATATTATTTCTGATTATTTTAAATAGAAACCCTTCCAGGAAACAGATTTGAATGCTGCGTATAGGACGCCACCCTACGCTCGAAAGTCAATATTACCGGTATCCTCAATAACATTTCGTTTCTATCTTTTAGTCTTGTTTATATTTTTCTCACTGCGATTGAAATAAATGGTACTTTTTTTTTCTTCACTTCATTTCAGAACACATTATTTTATTATACTGTTTTTTATTTTAATTTATCAGTTATGATCTGTTTACTCATTTATTTTAGTCCAAGTAAAGATCGAAAGTAACACATAAACAGCATTACGCGTAAATGTTCGTGTTTCAGCTATCAGTTCGCTTACGACGTCCTAAAACGTAGCACGTCCTTTCTTATAAGATTAAAAAATCAAAGATTTGATAGAACAGTGTTGGGCAACCATTTTGTGTCGGCCAGTCGGCGTCTAAATCCTTTTTTTTAGTCCTTTGAATCTCAAAATAGTGTTTTCGTAGCTCTGGTGCCAATGCAAATTGTAGTTTTAGATCAGTCTAGAGGGCAATAAAAATGTACACAGAGTTGGACTTTGCCCGTAGATCCCATATTTTACCCACCACTGTGATACAACAATAAAGCAAGTGACATTGCATTGATACTGACATGGATCTAAATTAAAGTGCTTATACTCTGGTATACGTAATTTAAAGACGAGTTTCTTTAAAATAAGAGGAGTAATTTCAAGCAAAATAGACGATAACTTAGATACCATAGGATTCATAGCACGAAAACTATTCTAATAAAGATAATATTATAGTAGAAAAACAATACTAGAAGGGAAATTTTAAAAACAAGTAGACAAAAATTGAACAACGTCCGTTCAGCTGGCAAAGCTTAAAGATTATAGTAGGTAAGCTTTTATAGTGGGGAAGATATTCTCATATGTAAGCTATTCTAGTGTAGACGATATTCTGATAGGTAAACTTTTCCAGTACCTTTCTGTACTTCTGATAGGGGAAGCTATGCTAGTAGGTAAGCTATTCTAGTAGGGAAGCCAGGCAGGCAGGCAGGCTATTCTAATAGGTAAGGTATTCTAGCAGTTAATCTATTCTAGTTTCGGAGAAGAAAGTCTCCTTTATGTTGCAAGATCTGGAAAACTGTATATCGCCAAAGGACTGTAAAAGATCAGTTCATATTCCGTTACCAAAAAATTACAACCAACAATTATACACTAATTACACAACCATCGCTTTGACAAGTCAAGCTAGCAAAATGCTATTACGATTTAATGAAGAGATTGCAAAATAAGATAGAAACAGAAGTTCATGAGACACAGACAGGTTTTAGATTCAGCACAGGCACCATAGACCATATCTTCAACTTGAGAATCATTATATAAAATGCAGGGAATTCAATATAGACCTACACGCATGTTTCATCGATTACACCAAGGCTTTCGATTGTGTACGACATCACCAATTATGGAAAATTGTGATTTGGGAAATTGTGGGGGAAAATGTAAATTGTGACATGGGATTTTCAAAACATCTCACATATTTAATCGTAATGCTGTACCATGAGACATCAGTAAAAATGGACGGAACAATATCAGAATGGTTTAATGTACAGAAAGGAGTTAGAAAAGGATGCACACTATCACCCTACCTGTTTAATATTTACGCTTAAAACATATTGAGAAACGTAAAAGACGACATGACATTATCCTGACTTCAGCCTCTTACCATCGGCTGTTAGCTGATCCCAGAAATAATATATGATGACGACACAGTTCTCTTAACAACAAACGGAAATGGTCTAATGCAAATGTTACTATCAACAAAAGAACACAGTCAAGCACAAAACCTGTACTTAAATATGAGGAAAACAAAATTATGACAACAGATAATTGAAAGTACAACAACAGATAATAAATGATAATTACGAACTAGAGGACGTAACAAATTTCCACATATTTGGGCAGAAACAAAAATAACTCGGGAGACTACGCTATCGAAATCTTGAAGAATTGCAATGGCGACACTGAAACTTGAGCAAATGAAAAATCTTGGGCCAGGTACCAGTAACAAAGTCAAACTATGTATGATCAGAACATGCATATTTCCAGTGGTTTTGAAGCATGGACATTAAATACAACAATATCAAAGAGAATCGCTGCTTTCGAAATGAGATTCTGCAAAAGAATTTTACGTGAACAGCTAAAGAGACACATCAAGAAGTGTTAAGTACAATACACATTGAAGAGGCTGGCTCCATAACAACATAACAAGAAAGCTTTGTTGTTGTTGTTTTTTTGTAATATAAAGAGACATAACAGAATGGAAATATTAATAGCTGAATGCAGAATTAACGGTAACAGGGGAAGAGGGCTTCCAAGACGACGATGGTGCAGTGACATATCAGATTGCTTAAACATGTCTCTAGTTGCGACAGATCAACTGGCCCCGAATCGCGGAATTTTCAGAAAATCCATAAGGAAGATCACGTCCTGGAAAGAATATGTCACATGTGAGAGATATATTATAGTATGTAAGCTAATCTGGTAGGTGAGCTATTTTTGTAGGTAAACTATTTTAGTGTGGAAGCTATTCTAGTAGGTAAGCTATTCTGTTAGGTAAGCTATTCTGTTAGGTAAGCTATTCTATTAGGTAAGCTTTTCTAGTAGGTAAACTTTTCTAGTAGGTAAGCTATTCTATTAGGTAAACTATTCTAGTAGGTAAACTATTTTAGTATGTAAGTTATTCTAGTAGGTAAACTATTTTAGTAGGTAAACTATTTTAGTAGGTAAGCTATTCTATTAGGTAAACTATTCTAGTAGGTAAGCTATTCTATTAGGTAAACTATTCTAGTAGGTAAGCTATTCTATTAGGTAAACTATTCTAGTAGGTAAGCTATTCTATTAGGTAAACTATTCTAGTAGGTAAGCTATTCTATTAGGTAAACTATTCTATTAGGTAAGCTATTCTATTAGGTAAGCTTTTTTAGTAGGTAAACTCTTCTATTAGGTACACTATTCTATTAGGTAAACTATTCTAGTAGGTAAACTATTTTAGTAGGTAAGCTATTCTATTAGGTAAACTATTCTAGTAGGTAAGCTATTCTATTAGGTAAACTATTCTAGTAGGTAAGCTATTCTATTAGGTAAACTATTCTAGTAGGTAAGCTATTCTATTAGGTAAACTATTCTAGTAGGTAAGCTATTCTATTAGGTAAACTATTCTAGTAGGTAAGCTATTCTATTAGGTAAACTATTCTAGTAGGTAAACTATTTTAGTATGTAAGTTATTCTAGTAGGTAAACTATTTTAGTAGGTAAGCTATTCTATTAGGTAAACTATTCTAGTAGGTAAACTATTCTATTAGGTAAACTATTCTAGTAGGTAAACTATTTTAGTATGTAAGTTATTCTAGTAGGTAAACTATTTTAGTAGGTAAGCTATTCTATTAGGTAAACTATTTTAGTAGGTAAGCTATTCTATTAGGTAAGCTTTTTTAGTAGGTGAACTTTTCTAGTAGGTAAGCTATTCTATTAGGTAAGCTTTTCTAGTAGGTAAACTATTCTATTAGGTAAACTATTCTAGTAGGTAAACTATTTTAGTATGTAAGTTATTCTAGTAGGTAAACTATTTTAGTAGGTAAGCTATTCTATTAGGTAAACTATTTTAGTAGGTAAGCTATTCTATTAGGTAAGCTTTTTTAGTAGGTAAACTCTTCTATTAGGTAAACTATTCTATTAGGTAAACTATTCTATTAGGTAAGCTATTCTATTAGGTAAGCTATTTTAGTAAGTAAACTATTCTAGGAGGTAAGCTATTCTAGTAGGTAAACTATACTAATAGGGAAGCTATCCTGTTAAGTAAACTATTCTTGTAGGTACGCTATGCTGGTAGGTAAGCTTTCCTGGTAGGTAAACTATTCTGGTAGTTAGGCTATTCTGGTAGGGACGCTATCATGATAGGTTGGCAATCCTGGTAGGTAAGCTATCATAGAAGCTAAGTATCATGGTAGTTAAGTATCATGGTAAGTAAGCTATCATGGTAGGTAAGCTATCCTGGTAGATAAGATATCATGGTAGGTAAGCTAGATAAGGTAAGTTAGATAAGCTATTCTGATACGGAAGCAATGCTGGTAGGTAAGATATTATGGTTAGATAAGCTATTCTGATAGAGAAGATATTCTGGTACGTAAGCTGTCCTGGTAAGATATCATGGTTAGTACGCTATTCTGATAGAGAAGCTATCCTGGTACGTAAGATATCATCGTAGCTAAACTATTATGGTAAATACGCTATTTTAGTAGGAATTACTGGTAGGAAAGTACGCTGTTAATATTATACCATAACTAAATCGATATTCAACTAAATCGATATTCAACTAAATCGATATTCAACTAAATCGATATTCAACTAATAATTGATCTCATTTGGACAAAAGATATAGAGTGTCGTAGAGAGTTTCACCATCAGATAAAATCTAAACCCGCTTCCGAATTGAACGGTCAATTGACTGTCTAGCACCATGTTTTCACCCTTATACGACATACATATGTTAATCTCTGTGTGTTTCACTGCCATTTATTATATCGTATGACTGTAGTCACCTTTAATATTTCCTTCTAGTTATGTATTTATCAAGGTGACATTGTTTTATTCTCAATATTGCTATGTGACTTGTCATTTATTATTTTTATTAATTTTAATTTTTTTTAAGTTTTCAGTTCTCTTTTACGAGTGTCTAAAAAGAAACCAAGGTACGATACGGGGAGAGGTGCCTACCTTTTTTTTTAGCGAACACGGAATATTAATATGATATTAAAATGTTGAAATGTTGCGAAAAACGAAATAGAGGCAGATAAGCAGTGTTAGAAAAAATATCTATAAATATTCAGCACACATTTCATAGTCGCTAGGACTGCTGACGGATACATCGATCTGCACACTACGCACTTAGAGTGCCCCTTCCCCGTGTTCCCCAATGGATGAGCCTTTTTATTTTGTTTCATCTTTTCATCTCCACGAGTTTGCAACAAACGTATATATAGCCGGCATGCTCAGTACACAGACTTATCCGATAAAATTAGCCATTTTGTTTTTGTGGCAACAAGGCGTGATAGTGAAGTGATTGCAGTGACGTCACGAAAGTTGCGTATACTATAACAAAGTTGGAATGAAACTGCGCATAATATTAAAAAGTTGGAATATAGGCACATCTCCCCGTATTGAACCGAAACCAATGTTTTCATATATATTCACACAACATAGGCATGTTTAGAATCCATATTTTGAAACCATAAATTAGTGCAGAATGTGTGTAACCCCTTATAACTATTTTTAGCCGATTTGCAATTTTTCTGAATGTTAGTATATTTCCTTTTTTTAATGTACAGTTTATATCATCTTCTATTATACTTTCATGCATAGTTTTGGCTTTAATCACGCGTCTCAGATATGTCAACAAATTTTTGATTTTTCGCACAATCGATTTGTTTGCGTAGAATGTGCTCATCATTCATTTTATTGATTACCGTATTCTATGTTGATAAATATTTATATCAAATCTGTATTCATTTATATAATTTGGCATGACTATAATTTTGTTAGTAAATATTGTATTGTATACTGTACATATCTAAATCGAAAAATGATATCTAAATTTTAACACTTCTAAAAGAATTATATTTCATTAATTCTGGAAATAATTCTAATTTGGTTAAGTTTATTAAGTGATTCTAACTGATTAACTGTTGCGCTATACAAGAATGACTGATTAACTGTTGCGCTATACAATAATGACTGATTAACTGTTGCGCTATACAAGAATGACTGATTAACTGTTGCGCTATACAAGAATGACTGATTAACTGTTGCGCTATACAAGAATGACTGATTAACTGTTGCGCTATACAAAAATGACTGATGAGCTGTAGCGCTTTACAAGAATGACTGATGAGCTGTAGCGCTATAAATGAATGACTGGTGAACTGTTGCACTATACAAGAATGACTGATGAACTGTTGCGCTATACAAGAATGACTGATGATCTGTTGCGCTATAGGCCTACAAGAATGACTGATGAACTGTTGCACTGTACAAACAATATATACGGGTAATATTAAAAACATTAACTGATGAACTGTTGCGCTATACAAGAATTACTGATGAACTGTTGCGCTATACAAGAATTACTGATGAACTGTTGCGCTATACAATTGTCCAAGCGGGATTGCCTCCCGGTACTTTGTCCGTCACAGACGCGCGTTGTGACTTGCTGCAATGGAGCCGGACATGTATATATATATATAAATATTTATCTTATATCGTTTTCGCTATTGGACCATCCGTGGTTTTATTTAATCTGAGGATTAGAAACTATTGATCGAGTAATCATCACATAATACACCATTGGGATTTTTATACCTAGCTATTTACTGGTTGGATAGTCATCAATGTTTTACTCTGTACATCAATAGATATTCTGATCTGGTGATTTACTGTGTCCTACAGCAAACAGTCACACATCTTCTATTTATATATTGGTCGTCGCCTGTGTGGCAGCCGGGACCTGGACTTCTAGTTTTGGGCGCAAAGAAAAAGGCCACTGACTTATTTTTCAGACGTAGGCGTTCTCATGATTGGTGACTATTACGACCTACACATTGATTCCTTAGTCAGGAAAGACTGTAAGAAAACATAGTCTTCGAAGACATGGCAATTCCACAAAGGAAAGTTGGGGGTAGGCTGACAACCTATCATGGAGCTAGGTTGACAACCTATCATGGGGATAGGCTGACAACCTATCATGGGGGTAGGCTGACATATTATCATGGGGGTAGGCTGACAACCTATCATGGGGAGACACTGACAACCTATCATGGGGGTAGGCTGACAACCTATCATGGGGATAGGCTTACAACCTATCATGGGGAGAGGCTGACACCCTATCATGGGGGTAGGCTCACAATCTATAATGGGGGAGGCTGACAAGCTATCATTGGGAGAGACTGACAACCTATCATGGGGAGAGACTGACAACCTATCATGGGGAGAGACTGACAACCTATCATGGGGAGAGACTGACAACCTATCATGGGGGTAGGCTGACAACCTATCATTGGGAGAGACTGACATCCTATCATGGGGGTAGGCTGACAACCTATTATCTGTGAAATAATCATCATTATTACTGCATGTCTTGTCTCAATATCTTACGTTTGCCTTCTATCAAATGATCCTCATAGATGACGAACGCAGAACAGCGGACATTGCACCTTTGTCCTCTTGTGATAGACTCATATTTGGCTGGGTGTGCTAGATGTAGAGGAGCCAACAGATCTAACAGAAGAATGATGAGATAATTGACTCAGATTACTGTCATTCTTGCATAGCGCTAGATGTTGCCCTCCTGGTAGTACATGATAATCTTGAGATATTGCCGCACTATACTTCTTAAAATATGACATACCTCTCAGAATTGAAGTCTTCTGAATAGGAAGATTCTTAAAACATGACATACCTTTCAGAATCGAAGTTTTCTGCGTATAAAAGAAGCTATGAACTCTCTTCTCGCCAAATTGAACTAAATGATACAAGAGCAAGTGGTGATATACAACACGTCTAGAGATTTATAAAAATAGTCCATGCGTTTACAGTTACAACATCCAAACGTGAAACACTCATCATGTCAATGGCAAACGTGATTTACGTCAAACGTGAAACACTGATCATGTCAATGGCAAACGTGATTTACGTCAAACGTGAAACACTGATCATGTCAATGGCAAAAATCCGCAACATTGAATAGTTAATATTTGCTGTTATTGATTAATATCTTATATGCCTATATAGGACATTGATTTTCAACTTTTTTGAAATCTTAGAAGGCATTAATAGATCTAATCGGATTGCCAATACACTGTTGAAGATCGGCTTTCGTGCCACGAGCAAATTCAACGGAATTGTGTTTGTGAGACGCGCCCACTAAACACTCTACTCTACCTCGCCAACAACAATACGTATATTCTCCTATCGGTATTAGGTCTATGCTTTATATACAGTAATATTATAATATTATCAGGATGCCAGTAACTACTTAAATCGACCTTCTTCTTGGTCTCCCGTGCCTCTTCGTGTTTCCATTCTCTTGTTTTAGACTTTTGCTACTGGCCAACTTGGAGTCATTCTCATTAAGTGACCGAAGCATTTAAGTTTATATTTGTTTTACTATATTTAATAGCAGACCAACAACTCTTGTAATCTAGTTATTTCTCACACGATTCGATTTATTTTTGATATTTTTGCTGATTTTCTTGGACATCTGACTGCACATCTAGTGAGTGAGATCTTGTTAAGAGAGAAATTTAATTGAATCTATGTCAAACATTGCCAATACAATGTTGGTATGAAGATTGAATTTATTGTCTAAAATATATACACCGCGTACATTACGACATGCAACATAAATGTTGGTTCACACAAATCAATCGCGGCAGTTGTGAACATTTACAACATAATAGTTAGTATGGCTTGACGAAATCGCATCTTTTTTTGGAGATGCGGTTAGTCAAGTACGGAAGAACGCGTGTGCAATTGTTGCTAGGCGATTTGGTGCCGTTGAACGGACTGGTTCAATTCCCGTTAGTCTCATGAATGTTTTTCTAACTGATGCAAATTCAGTTTTGCAAGCACTAAAAGATCTGAAGAACACGAGCATGAATGAGATCATGTCCTGCTTACTACACCTCATCACTACCACCAAATAAACAGTACTACCACCAAATAAACAGTACTACCACCAAATAAACAGTACTACCACCAAATAAACAGTACTACCACCAAATAAACAGCACTACCACCAAATAAACAGTACTACCACCAAATAAACAGCACTACCACCAAATAAACAGTACTACCACCAAATAAACAGTACTACCACCAAATAAACAGCACTACCACCAAATAAACAGCACTACCACCAAATAAACAGTACTACCACCAAATAAACAGTACTACCACCAAATAAACAGTACTACCACCAAATAAACAGCACTACCACCAAATAAACAGTACCAATAACCGAAATGTCAGAGGATATCTGACAAAGTGGGAGTGCCGCATTAACAAAACAAAAACGCGATATCAGACTTATAAAGTTAATAATGTTAATATAATACTAACTATAAAAAATAAACAAAACAACGCAGAAACTAAATAACAATAGACACAATAACAAGGCCTGTTTCCAAGCTGCGGTCCCAGCGGGACCTTTCTCGAGAAACGAAAACACACGAAAATGACAAAAAAAATATTTTATTTATAACGATATTTATACCAAGACATCTTTGTACATAAACAGAAAGGAAGTTAATAAATAGTAGGGGAAACACATTCAATTATGTTTATAACGGTGCGCTAAACTCTACACACTATTGAACAAGTCATAAATGTCACTTTAGATAAACACTCCAAACAGTACTGCAGTGGTTCCCTATCATTGTTACGTACTTGGAAATGAAAAGGCAAGGGAATGGGGATCACTAAGACATGTAGAAAGTAATATTACATACTATGAATGTAAAACTATGATGAACGATGAATTTAAGAAAACGTGGAAGCAGATGTACCCAGCTGCAGAACCTAATGACCTCTACCACCAAATCTCACGCAAAGAAAAAACCATTATCTTGAGACTACGAACTGACCACAACAGACTGATAAATCACATATTCAGAAAGCTAAAAATTGGCGAACTACAGCTGTACAAATGCGGACTGAGCCCACAGACTACAGAACACATTATGCATGCATGTCTATAAAGACGATAGGGAGAAAATAGACCCTATTTCCAAACCTTAGTGGTTCCATCGATGACTTGGCGAGAATTACATAGTTCATTTAAGCTATTGACACTCTAACCTGCTAACAGACTGAAGAACTATTGATAATAAGAATATCATACTGTGTAAAAGGTCGAGCTAGCTTAAAGAAATGGCTGCCTTGCTTAAGGAGTGACACGCGGAGATATAAAATCTATTAGCTAATGGGGAATCACGGCTTCTAAAATTTTTAATTTTACTATTCCCTTGATTTGAATTGGCGTCCACATAGATTATAATCATATTGAACAATGAAAATCGCGATAATAGATAAATGAATCATTACGAATATTTTATTTTCTAATAGCCAATAGGTTGTATATTGTAGACATATTATATTGTACAAGCTTAAGGTCAGCAAAGACAGCAAGGTACATCCTTACGTATGTCTTAGTGAATGAAAAACACCGACCTAACACAGTGCTCCTTACATATGTTGTAGTGAATGAAAAACACCGACCTAACATAGTGCTCCTTACATATGTCGTAGTGAATGAAAAACACCGACCTAACACAGTGCTCCTTACATATGTCGTAGTGAAAACACCGACCTAACACAGTGCTCCTTACGTATGTCGTAGTGAAAACACCGACCTAACAGAGTGCTCCTTACGTATGTCGTAGTGAAAACACGACCTAACACAGTGCTCCTTACGTATGTCGTAGTGAAAACACCGACCTAACACAGTGCTCCTTACATATGTCGTAGTGAAAACACCGACCTAACAGAGTGCTCCTTACATATGTCGTAGTGAAAACACGACCTAACACAGTGCTCCTTACGTATGTCGTAGTGAAAACACCGACCTAACACAGTGCTCCTTACGTATGTCGTAGTGAAAACACCGACCTAACACAGTGCTCCTTACGTATGTCGTAGTGAAAACACCGACCTAACACAGTGCTCCTTTCGTATGATGTAGTGAAAACACCGACCTAACACAGTGCTCCTTACGTATGTCGTAGTGAAAACATCGACCTAACACAGTGCTCCTTACTTATGTTATAGTGAAAACACCGACCTAACACAGTGCTCCTTACTTATGTTATAGTGAAAACACCGACCTAACACAGTGCTCCTTACGTATGTTATAGTGAAAACACCGACCTAACACAGTGCTCCTTACTTATGTTATAGTGAAAACACCGACCTAACACAGTGCTCCTTACGTATGTCGTAGTGAAAACACCGACCTAACACAGTGCTCCTTACGTATGTTATAGTGAAAACACCGACCTAACACAGTGCTCCTTACGTTTGTCGTAGTGAAAACACCGACCTAACACAGTGCTCCTTACGTATGTTATAGTGAAAACACCGACCTAACACAGTGCTCCTTACTTATGTTATAGTGAAAACACCGACCTAACACAGTGCTCCTTACGTATGTTATAGTGAAAACACCGACCTAACACAGTGCTCCTTACGTATGATGTAGTGAAAACACCGACCTAACACAGTGCTCCTTACGTATGTCGTAGTGAAAACACCGACCTAACACAGTGCTCCTTACGTATGATGTAGTGAAAACACCGACCTAACACAGTGCTTCTTACGTATGTTATAGTGAAAACACCGACCTAACACAGTGCTCCTTACGTATGTCGTAGTGAAAACACCGACCTAACACAGTGCTCCTTACGTATGTCGTAGTGAAAACACCGACCTAACACAGTGCTCCTTACGTATGATGTAGTGAAAACACCGACCTAACACAGTGCTCTTTACGTATGTCGTAGTGAAAACACCGACCTAACACAGTGCTCTTTACGTATGTCGTAGTGAATGAAAAACACCGACCTAACACAGTGCTCCTTAAGTATGTCGTAGTGAATGAAAAACACCGACCTAACACAGTGCTCCTTACGTATGATGTAGTGAAAACACCGACCTAACACAGTGCTCCTTACGTATGTCGTAGTGAAAACACCGACCTAACACAGTGCTCCTTACGTATGTCGTAGTGAAAACACCGACCTAACACAGTGCTCCTTACGTATGATGTAGTGAAAACACCGACCTAACACAGTGCTTCTTACGTATGTTATAGTGAAAACACCGACCTAACACAGTGCTCCTTACGTATGTCGTAGTGAAAACACCGACCTAACATAGTGCTCCTTACGTATGTCGTAGTGAAAACACCGACCTAACACAGTGCTCCTTACGTATGATGTAGTGAAAACACCGACCTAACACAGTGCTCTTTACGTATGTCGTAGTGAAAACACCGACCTAACACAGTGCTCTTTACGTATGTCGTAGTGAATGAAAAACACCGACCTAACACAGTGCTCCTTACGTATGTCGTAGTGAATGAAAAACACCGACCTAACACAGTGCTCCTTACGTATGATGTAGTGAAAACACCGACCTAACACAGTGCTCCTTACGTATGTCGTAGTGAAAACACCGACCTAACACAGTGCTCCTTACGTATGTCGTAGTGAAAACACCGACCTAACACAGTGCTCCTTACGTATGTCGTAGTGAAAACACCGACCTAACACAGTGCTTCTTACGTATGTTATAGTGAAAACACCGACCTAACACAGTGCTCCTTACGTATGTCGTAGTGAAAACACCGACCTAACACAGTGCTCTTTACGTATGTCGTAGTGAATGAAAAACACCGACCTATTATGTGCTCCTTACGTATGTCGTAGTGAAAACACCGACCTAACACAGTGCTCTTTAATACGTCAACATGATAAGGTAAAGGAGTATTTGACTTAACATTTGTCCTTTAATAATCAGATACATGTTTCTGGAAAATGTGGTTTGTTAACTAATGTGACGTCACCTTTATGTGCGTAATCTGATAACTTCCCTTTCTTTCTCCTAGCCTTCAAAACAAAGTTGGCTTGTAATGTAGCGTATTATGTTATGTTTATTGTATGTCTTAAATTTCATAATTGTTTATTTGAAAGTTGTATAATATCTTATCTACAGTTGGCTCCATTTGGTGATTTGTCTGGCCAGGATTTGCCACCGCTTGAGCTGCCATCCATGGACGACAGAGGTCCTATAGCACCAGTGCCGAAAGGAATACGCCCTATTCTCAGCAAACACAGAATTGAGGTAACGTTCGCAGTACCCGAACCAATAGTTGATATCTTTTACGTTTATAGAATATATCGAACAAGAGACATATAAGATGGCATTCGCGTCCAACACTGCATATCATGTAGATCAAGGGTTTGGAACCACTGAGCCGCTGGCCATACATGGCCCTCAGAATCATTTTGTATGATACGAATAAGGAAACCGAGCGTGGACTAAATATTCAACAAATATATGGTCGTGTTCCATAGCACCATACGTTTATATGAAGGGAATCAATAATAAAGTACATACACACATCCCCAACGAGGAGCATCATATTAGGGGCGAGTTACTTGACATGTTTCAGCAAATATTTCAGTGTTAATTTTTAAGCTAATACTTTTGAATGATATTATAAATTTACAAATGGTCTGCGAATAATATAAATTTACAGATGACGTTTGACATAGAAAAGAATGCCAGCATCAGATCTAGAGCTGCCCTGTACAAGGAGACTCCCAGGGAGTATCATGATGTTTGGTATATACGAGAGCTGTTGAAAACGTATCTTCTCCTTCTTCAGCGGTCATTCTCAAACTCCCGCTGGATCTCCCCTGTAGCATGATCATGGTTCTACTAGATTTCCAGCAGGATGTAGTCCAGAGAATGGAAATGCGTGTGTCGCCGTTTTATTTGCACCAATGGCCCGATAAATTCGTCTTCGGTAGGAAAATGTATCTAATAGTGTGGTTCCCAAATTGAAGCTGTTTATCTGTAAGTCTGAAAATAAATTCCCATCAATTGAGTTTCATAGGAGCCGCATACACATCTTCCAGGGTCTTTCATTGCCGGAAGTATTGCCGAAGACTGATTTGGAACTGAATATTGTTGGATAGTTGCGTTTCTCATAATGTCATCTCCTGACTTAAATCTGATCTTTTTAATATTTTACTTCGGTTTAGAAACAACCAAATTTCACAAGCCATATCCACGCCCAAATGGATCCTTGGGGAACCACATGGATGTTGTGCTTGGCCAAGAGTGTCGGAATCTGCAAGATTTCTTTTTTCCACTCGAAGTTCCTTTTGTTTCATAATTTATCAGTTGTGGTACGAATTTGGCAGGTACGCGCCGCATGTAATGTGCCCAACCGTTGCTTATCCCATTTCGTCCACGTATCCTTGGATAGGAGACTTTTCTGCATGATCAAATTTCAAATGTCTATAACTTCCTTGTTATTTCAGTTAACTGAAGGCTAGTTGAGGGCTCACTAGAACCTGCAAAACTCTGCGATGATGTCTTATATCTTTACAGGAATTGTGCAGTCCTTAACTTGCGTGGTTGTCATGAAACAGTATATCTGTAGAATTTTCCGAATGATTTACATTTGTGCATCACCGAGCCGTCGACATAATCTGATGAAATACAGATATTACAATTTTGTAGTAATTCTTCCACCAAAAACATGAAATCTCCACGGCTGGTGACACGTGTCATTCTAATGGAATTGACTGAAAATGCAACATTTCATCACTACACAAGCATCACTCTAATGGAATTGACTGAAAATACAACATTTCATCACTACACAAGCATCACTCTAATGGAATTGACTGAAAATACAACATTTCATCACTACACAAGCATCACTCTAATGGAATTGACTGAAAATACAACATTTCATCACTACACAAGCATCACTCTAATGGAATTGACTGAAAATACAACATTTCATCACTACACAAGCATCACTCTAATGGAATTGACTGAAAATGCAACATCTCATCACTACACAAGCATCACTCTAATGTAATTGACTGAAAATGCAACATCTCATCACTACACAAGCCTCACTCTAATGATGATTGTCAGCTTTTGACACTATCTATGAGCGACTAATAATACATAATTGCCTCATTAATGCCGCACATTAATACGCGCCCCCAGCAGAAGACGATAGCTGCATAGCATGTGTGTTCTTCACACAAAGAAAATACTGTCAGATACTTCTCGAATATCCCTCGCACTTTCCTGCTGGTTGTAAATGTGTGAATAGTAGAATATTCGGTTTTTCCGCATCACTTCTGGAACACTATATTCTCCTTTGGGGAGTGCTATGAGTGGTACTCCCGGCAGGAGGCGTGCCGCTTCGTTGAGAGTGACGGAGTACATATGGGAAACAGTACAGTGAAGTAAATCTTCTACAATTTTTAAAACCTTTAAACCTATTCTTCTTTTTTTAAATCATGTTTTCTTTTGTTCCCCTTTTTCCACCTAACAACACATTCATTTTTTCACCTAAATGGATTGTTTTCAAACACTGAGATAGTATTTCACAATTCATTTTAATCAGTGCCTTGACAGACATCACACGTACGCCTCATATTTATCTTGTTTTGTAGCATATCCTATTTGTGGATACCACAACAAACAAATACATTGGATCAGACATACAACATGCCAATTATAATAAATATGACGTGTATCTATAATTAAAACACTTACAAAATAACATTATTGTACATCACGTGACTCTTTTTTTAGTGACGTTTTCTTTTTTTTTTTTTAAACCTTTTCTTCAATATTTGGTCCTCTATTTGTAAAAATAAGATTTCTGTCTCCTTTTTAGCAATTTATACTAATTTAATTTTAGCAGCAAGAAAACTAAATCATTTTCATTTCTCAGCTAAAAAAAATTCATAATTCAAGTGATGTAAATGTAGTTAATACTTTAGTTTCTTGTAACATTTTCTTGTAATAAAAACATTATTCAAGTGGTTATATATAGCTAGTACTTTAGTTTCTTGTCAAAGTTTCTTGTAAAAAAATATTATTCTAATGATGTAAATGTAGTTAATACTTTAGTTTCTTGTAAAAAACATTATTCATGTGGTATTATTCAAGTGGTAGCTAGTACTTTAGATTCTTGTCAAGGAACGAGAAATAATAGTTTTTATCTGAATTCAAAAGTGTATGTAATTAAAGGGACTAACTTTTTCTTTTAGAAATCTTTTTGTAGCTCAATCAGCTCTTGCAGAAGTTGACGAACATCTGAAACAGTGACGGTATGAACACACATACCATTATTTGTAAATTCATGCAAGTCTGTAAATCTAATCACTCATCTTTCTAATCTTTATTAAATCTCCAAATTTAATTAGATTTTGCTTACATCTATCGGGATGTCATTGTTTAGCTCTCGCAATGACCGATGTTATTAGTAACAATATACTGCTAATTTGCTGATAAATATCATAATAAACAAAACATACTATCCGATACGTGGACTAAACAACATAAATAATAACATGAACAGCCATCCACTCTGTGCACTATCCGGTACCTCTACTAGACACACAAATAACAACATGAACAGCCATCCACTCTGTGCACTATCCGGTACCTCGACTAGACAACACAAATAACATGCGATACATAGATGACACACAACTACTAATCATCATCTTGTATATAATCGTAAACTGTAGAACTTTCTTACTGGTAAACAATCTGCTCATTATCTAGGTCCTGTTCTGGGGAGTACGAGACTTAAAACGTGTACAATTGCAATCTGTGGATCATCCTCGCATCGATATAGAGTGCTCAGGTCATGTACTCTCTTCTTCTGTCGTTGTCAACTGCAAGAAAAATCCCAATTTTGGCGTCCCTGTCAAATATTTTGATGTGGTAAGTTGTCTACTCATTTATATAGTATTACGCCACTACAACAACAACTCTAAGTACTTTTATATGATTTAATTTATTGTGTATTTCTATTTGAATTATACCGTACATAAAACATTACTTTTGCTAACTATTGAGAAACTTTTAGGCCCAAGAATGAGTTCAGTTGAACGACTATCTTGATTCTAGCTAGATATTACTAAGTGTTCAGCGCAACGACTATCTTGATTCTAGCTATATTTGATTAAGTGTACAACTGTTACTCTTCCTCTAATCTAATTATTTTGTAATGAGAAATAGTCTATCATGAGTCCTGTTCTGACTCTCTGACTCCTATGATATCACAACGATATTCCTGATATCCTCTGATATCCATGATATCACAACCGGTAGACTAACCCTCCTCCTCCTCTCCTACTAGTACATACGAGTACAATATTCCTACCCGGAACACTCCGTGAACATATTATTTACATCTTATGTAAATATTTTATTTGTGTAATTGTCAATTCAATTTTGAAAGAACAGAATCATTCTTCTATGCAGACAATATACAATTTACTGTAATTCATACAGGTAACTTAAACGAAGCTATATATATATATATATATATATATATATATATATATATATGTATAAAATATGTTCACGGAGTGTTCCGGGTAGGAATATTGGATGTACTAGTGGGAGATGAGGAGGGATAGTCTACCCGTTGTTGTATCATGGGAGTCAGAGAGTCAGAGCAGGAATCATGGTAGACTATTTCTCATTACAAAATAATTAGATTAGAGGAATAGTAACTGTTGTGCACTTAGTTAAATATAGCTAGAATATGATATATATATATATATATATATATATATATATATATATATATATATATATATATATATATATATATATATATATATATATATATATATATATATATATAGTCTATCAATGCAGATCCGAATTCGAGTGCTGAATTATTATATCGAACAAATTCTTTTTTTTTATGGATGTGAAGCATGGACTGTAAACAAGATACTTAAAATCAAATTAGAGGCTACAGAAATGTGGTTTCTGAGAAGAATGATGAAAATACCATGGACAGCCAAGAAAAGTAATGCAGAGGTTCTCATTGATGCTGGCGTAAAAAGATCAATCATATCAAACATTAGGGGCAGACAGTCAATGTTTCTAGGGCATGTGCTGAGAACACAGCTTGAACACTTAATAACCACTGGAAAGATCAAGGGGAGAAGAGATAGAGGTCGACAAAGAGAAAAGTTACTAGATGGGCTTGTATCGTGGCACAGTAGAAGCTCACCAACCGAGCTTATTGACAACACAAGAGACAGAGAGTCGTGGAGAAACATGATCGCCTACGCCAGTCGGCATGTCACTTGATTGATTGATATATATAAGATTGGAATGGTCTTGTGTGGCATGTAGCAGCTTTCATACTGTAGACTGTGAATGTTTAAAGCCACATACACCCTTGAGCTTTATCAGACCAATGTGTTCTTGTGTGCTGGTTTATAGGATGAAAACGTTAGGCAAGGGAATTGGACTTGGGTCATCTATATCTCTCTTGGACGAGACCTCAGCTGTATGTGAACAATCTCGCGTAACTAGCTGATCAATTGCTTACTGTGCTCACTGGTTCCGTAAGAGTTCTTATATTAGAACCTGGTTCCGGTTGAAGAAACTTTTGAAAACGAATTAGAATTAGTTTTGCTTTGGACTTTCAGATTTGATATTTTCCACCAGCAACATGATCATCTAAGTGCGATTCTTAACTCTCTTTCAACTCTCTCTTAACTCTTCTTAACTCTCTCTTAACTCTCTTTCAACTCTCTCTTAACTCTTCTCAACTCTCTCTTAACTCTCTTTCAACTCTCTCTTAACTCTCTTTCAACTCTCTCTTCTCTTCTCAACTCTCTCTGAACTCTCTTTCAACTCTCTCTTAACTCTTCTCAACTCTCTCTTAACTCTCTTTCAACACTCTCTTAACTCTTCTGAACTCTCTCTTAACTCTTCTCAACTCTATTGTAACTCTCTTTCAACTCTCTCTTAACTCTTCTCAACTCTTATCTTAACTATCTTTCAACTCTCAACTCTCTCTTAACTCTTCTCAACTCTATCTTAATTCTCTTACTCTCGTTCATGTCTCAACTCTCTTTTAACTCTCTCAACTCTCTCTTAACTCTCTTTCATCTCTGGATTTGGCCATCGTGACTTCTTGCTATAACCTATATTTTTTCTCCAATTGGCTTTTCATACTGTAGTGATGCTCGCTACCAGACACAATATCCTCAACACCCACATGGCCAAGGGCGAGTGCGAAGAGAATCATTCTTGTTGCACATTGCGTCAATAACTCCACCCATTGACAACGGATAAATTCAACTTTGTTCATTTAGTCGCTTAAGATACAAGATATTCCAAGATATACAAAATATATATAAAAGATATATATCCTATATAAGGGTATTCATGAGAACAGTCACATGACAACAGTCATAACAGCGTATCCGTTACAGTTTTTGCCTCTAACATAGACTGTGATTCTTTATTAGGAACAAGCGTCACATCACTAGAGGAATTCCAATATATGTTCTGCTTGCCGTTCCGTCAGCCATCTAAAAGTGTATAAGCTCAGTGCCCCAGTCAGTTGCTGATTGCGCGTTCTTCTGATCTTTCCGGAGAGGGAGCACTTTCTCCCATCACATCTAGTCACTCTCACTTCTACCATTCTCTGAATATCTACATACTCACGTTCGACTTCCTCCTCGTCTTCACGTGGGGTATCCATGGTTATAAGGTTATAATCAATTCAATCCTGTCTCTTCTCATCTCGGTGCCGTTCACCAAAGCTTTACCAACCAACAGATCGACTCTTTCGTTTCCCCTGGCTCCATCATGACCAGGACAGTAAATCCATGTAATGCTCTGCGCATTATCGAGAAGAGTGACCCATTAATTTCTGATCATACACTTTATCTATCTTGCGCAGCATACTTTGAGAGTCCGATAGAATCACTGAGTCTGTTGGTGGTTGCGTCGCCAGACAAGTGAGAGCTGCTGTCACCGCTTCTATTTCCATTCTCATACTCGATGTTGTAGTGGGGTAGGATGCTGACTTCTCAGCTAAATTCTTGCCATTATGGTAGGTCACGAAACCGCAACCACAACCTAAGACTGTTTGTGGTTGTGATTTTGCGCCGCTCGATTCCTTGACAGTTTATTCCGTCAAATTTCGCGCTCATTGTGTCGATGTTAGTCTTCATGTCATCATTGTGTCGATGTTAGTCTTCATGTCATCATTGTGTCGATGTTAGTCTTCATGTCATCATTGTGTCGATGTTAGTCTTCATGTCATCATTGTGTCGATGTTAGTCTTCATGTCATCATTGTGCCGATGTTAGTCTTCATGTCATCATTGTGTCGATGTCAATCTTCATGTCATCATTGTGTCGATGTTAGTCTTCGTGTCATCATTGTGCCGATGTTATTCTTCATGTCATCATTGTGTCGATGTTAGTCTTCATGTCATCATTGTGCCGATGTTAGTCTTCATGTCATCATTGTGCCGATGTTAATCTTCATGTCATCATTGTGCCGATGTTAGTCTTCATGTCATCATTGTGCCGATGTTAATCTTCATGTCATCATTGTGTCGATGTTAGTCTTCATGTCATCATTGTGTCGATGTTAGTCTTCATGTCATCATTGTGTCGATGTTAATCTTCAGATCATCATTGTGTCGATGTTAGTCTTCATGTCATCATTGTGTCGATGTTAATCTTCAGATCATCATTGTGTCGATGTTAGTCTTCATGTCATCATTGTGCCGATGTTAATCTTCATGTCATCATTGTACCGATGTTAATCTTCATGTCATCATTGTGTCGATGTTAGTCTTCATGTCATCATTGTGCCGATGTTAATCTTCATGTCATCATTGTGCCGATGTTAATCTTCATGTCATCATTGTGTCGATGTTAGTCTTCATGTCATCATTGTGCCGATGTTAATCTTCATGTCATCATTGTGCCGATGTTAATCTTCATGTCATCATTGTGTCGATGTTAGTCTTCATGTCATCATTGTGCCGATGTTAATCTTCATGTCATCATTGTGTCGATGTTAGTCTTCATGTCATCATTGTGTCGATGTTAATCTTCAGATCATCATCATTTTAATTCAGACAGAAACAAAGGTGTCTTGTATACGACATGGTGTTTTGTATGCTACGTGACGTTTTCCATGCAGCGTGAAGTTTTGCACCCTACGTGGTGTTGTGTACACTACGTGGTGTTGTGTACACTACTCGGTGTTTTGTATCCGTGTACACTATGTGGTGTTTTATACATCACATGGTGTTTTATATATTGCGTAGTGTGTTATATATTGTGTGGTGTTTTATACAGTACGTGGCGTTTTATATACTATGTATTATTGTGTACACTATGTGCTGTTTTGCACACTACGTGGTGTTTTTCCCAGTGCATGGTGTTTTGTGTGTCGATATTTTCAGCTTTAATTTTATAAACTCAATTATAGTGTCGTTTAATCAAATCTCTAAATCTTATCTTGTCATTGTTCAGGAACTCCCAGAAAACAAATTATACTGCCCACCAATCGCAATTCGTTGTGTAGATTGTCGCAGCTTTGGTCGATTCACTCTGGTTGGGACACATGTCATCAGTAACCTTCACAAGTTCATGTACATACCAACTACTAAACACGCCAAGAACGCCATACAGAAACTATTTCCAAGTAAGTAGAAGAAATATGTTTAATTCTATTACAAAAACACATTACCTCTCATTCATTTAATCTACACACATTTCTTAAAGTTATAACAGTTGCTCTAATGTATGAAGTTACTTTGATTTATGCAATTACTTTTTATATTTTAAAATAACTTATAAAAATTGTTATAAAGAGTTATACAAATTGCGTTCATTTATAAATATTGTCACTTCCATTATTGTTATTCATAAAAATGTTTTCCTCCACCACTGTTTTGTCATATCACTTTTATCGCTTCTACAAATAACAATAATTCACAAAATTCACTATTTAGCCATCGAACGATTTTTTTTGTCAGGTGACGTATTCCTTCCAGAACGTTGTCTTCACAATCAACTTTCTGAACCTCTCTCTGTCTTGGGCGTTGTGGCTTGCATTTTCTATCGATGCATTCATGTTATCTTTAATGTCGTCCGTCCATCGTCTTCTTGGTCTGCCCTGTCTCCTAAATTTCCATTGAACCATACATTTTGAATATTGTATATATCCAAACAAAAAATTACATATTTCCCTTTTGCAGCAAAAGCCATCAATGATGTGCGAGTGATAGGAACAGGATCCCCAGTGTCTTTCAGATCTGAAGACGTCACCATCAACGTGGATGAGCACCTTCCACTGATCGGCAGAGAGCAGTATATCACCATTGACACTGTAAGCAGTTTCAAGTTTATATTAAGAAAATATAAAGTAGATATAGTGGTTTTTTTCAACAACTATTAATTCAACGTATTCAATGAGAGAAAAGAACTATAATCCCCCAACAATCATCAATAACAAAAGTGGCAAACACTTAGTGAACAGCATAAATAGGAACGCAAGATGGAAATAATTTTTCCAGGAATCATACAACCAAAGTATCACAACAGAATATAGACCCATCGAAAATCTATTTAAAAAACCCACAGAAACCACAGAACCAGATAAACTAAATAAAAAAATAAGAAGTATTAAAACATAGCCCGAGTAATAAATCTTCTGGAATGTGGTGGCATATCCATCGAAGCAATAAAAGCATATAGACACACATGGATTCAGTGGTTAGCTAGATTATTCAAAATAGCCTGGACAGATGACAAGGAGCAGACGGCAGACACAAATCAGTAATTGTATCGTTGTGGAAACACAAAGAGAGAACGTGAATCATATAGAGTAATCTCATTAAATCATACAGGTAAAATCTACTCAAAAATAATAGAACAGAGAATAAGATACGCTCCTACATTGTAGAACAATAGCTAAGTCTGGCTAAATTTTGCATCAGAAGAGGGCCAGCTGTACAAACACACTATTGACACTGAAACATCTAAGTGAAAAACAATCGAAAACAATCAAGATCTAAACACATTATTTGTAGACAAGGAAAATACATTCGACAGAGTAGATAGAAACATTCTCTGGGAAATCATTGAATATTATAACATCACAGAACTGCTATTCGATAATATACGTTTACCAAAAAATGCTAAAGTTCACTAAGAACAGATGGAATGACTATACCTTTCGAAACAAGATCTGGAGTAAGACAAGACTCTACATCAAAGCTCTATGGGACACTGTATGAACTACAAAAGACAGTGAGTTTTATTAAGGAGACAGAATTACAGATATAGACATGTTTCAAGTGAACGAAAGAAGAAGAACAAGACTCTATGCTTTCATCTCTTATTTTCAACATATACAGGGACAAGATAATAAATGATACTCTTATTAACAAATAGAAAAACAATACAAATAAACAGGGTCGTAGATATGTTATCCTTAAGAGGTGTGTGGAGGGGGGCCTTAAATAAAAAGTCATTCGTGTGTTTTCGTGTCTCAGATTAATTTTTGTATGCACAATAATTTGATGACATTTTTGTATGCACAATAATGTGATGACATTTTTGTATGCACAATAATTTGATGACATTTTTGTATGCACAATAATTTGATGACATTTTTGTATGCACAATAATTTGATGACATTTTTGTATGCACAATAATTTGATGACATTTTTGTGAGAAAAGCTGTGGAGGTAACTTTTTGCCCGTATTTTGGCAAATTTTCTCAAATACTACAAGTAATGTTCCGATTCGCTAACGGGGGACTGGGGGGGAATTCCCAAACATCCCTTCCCCCTTATCGCCTGCAAATAAACCTGATGAGGAATTTAAATAATGAAATCTAAGAACAACTATCGTCGACCATCAAGGTCTAATATACGAAAATTAGGAATATTTGAAAACCATATTAATGCATTGCTATTAGCATGTAAAAAGTACAACATGGAAATTAACATACAAAAAAAAACATAACTTATGAAAATTAGCACGTCTGTAACAACAATGAATATAACAACACATAGCATCAAGGTGAAACAAGTCAAATAATTAAAGATCTAGTCAGCATTTTTTATGTTATCTTTTTTTATGGTTCAGTGTTGATCTATAACATATGTTATCTTTTTTATGGTTCAGTGTTCATCTATAACATATGTTATCTTTTTTATGGTTCAGTGTTAATCTATAACATATATTGTCTTTTTTATGGCTCAGTGTTCATCTATAAAAGAACAGAAAACATCCGATAACAAGAAAAAGAAGAAAGGCTCAGTGGACGATGAAGAACCCGACATGGATGCAATGGATTGGTGGAGTAAATACTTTGCATCTGTAGAGACAATGATACGGGTAAGGGCATATTGATTACTTATGACAAAGTGGACAGCTTATAGTGGCAATGTGAACTGCGTGCACACATCCAGGTTGTAGTGTCTACCTTTGTTATGCGCCCGCTCTATGTTGCCTAATAAATAATTACCATTTTCATGAATGTATTACAATTAAAATGTATTCGTGTTACCTTTATGTCCAGTAGAGATCTATAAATAGTGAATATGTGTGTTAAGATTATTTCAATTACTGTGTTCATCGTATTACTGTAAATTGCATTCTTTAATGATAAAATAACTCTTAACTCTCACAAAGATCAAATGAACTTGCAGATTTAACAAAACTACAATAACTGAAGAATTTTAATGGCTGGAGACGTGTACAATGTAAGATTACATGCAAACGTTTTAGCAAATACAAGCATGGATAAATAAATGTACAACTGCAACAAAATTGTAATCCGACAGGCGAGAATGGGAAATAGTTATAAAGTTTTGCTAATTACACAGAAAAAAATAAAGTAAAACAAGCTCTCAATTAGTTCTCTTATATGATCGTGGGTAGTGCTGTTATTTATGCGTCGTGAGCGGTAGAATTGTTCTTGACTCGTCGTGTGCTATGCTATGTTCTTTTTTGAGACCTTTTGGTCGAAACATTAAGAGTTTATTCCCTGTAGTTATTAGCAAAATGTCATGACCATATTTCCAACTTTAGCTGAGCTTGTGTTTATATATAGGCATATATAGTAAATAGGTGTTGATGTTACGTATCTTTGAGTGACGCATGATGTATCTACGTCTATTAATAAGCTTTTATTACAAGCCCACGTTAGCGTTAGTTATATTAGCATCTTTCATTATTTTCATTATGGAATAACAGTGAACTTCAATGTTGTGATATCATGAGTTTTATAACTGATCTACAATCAGTTAGCAATCATAAGTTTCATGAATGATTATCAGTTGTTCAAACATGAGATATCATGAGTTTTACTACTGAATTAACATTAGTTCCACTGTTGAGTTATGTATTGTCAGAGCTCAATTACTGAATTGTTAGTTTAATTACTGAATAACAAATCAATTCATTTGGAAAATATCATTAGATCCATAATTAGCTTTTATTGGTTCCATTAGGAAAATCTTAGAATATAATGAAATATCATTATTTTTCATTGGGAAATATTAGAGTCATAATGATATATCACTAGTTCTCTTAGTGACATATCATTCGAATCATTTAGTGCTAATCCGAAATATAGACCGATTTAATGGAAATAGCAAAGAAATAAAAGAAATACGACTATCTCCATCGATGATAAACACATTAAACAGGTAAATGAGTTCACTTACTTAGGAAGCATTATATCGAGTGAAGGGAAAACCAGTAAAGAGATACAAAATAGATGCAACAAAACACATCAGATGTTAGGACAGATGGCACGTATTTTCAGGAACAAAAATGTAAACATAGACACTAAAGTTGCATTATACAAGATTATTATTATTCCATCACTATGCTACCAGTACCAAACCTAGACAATGACAGCACAAGACTAAACAAAATAGTGACAGCAGAAATGACATTTTTCGAAGAATACTCGGAATGTCATTGAGAGATAAAATTAGAAACGATAACATCAGACAGATAACTAAAACAATACCATTATTGGAACACATCAAACGACAACAGATCAAGTGGTTTTCACACGCTTCCAGACTATCAACAGATAGCATGCCACAAATGGCCATTACACATAGATATAACGGTTATAAAGCCAGAGGCAGACCATGCAAAAGATGTATCACAGAAATCAAAGAAGCCGCAGGAACAATCTTACAAACAGTACACAAGAAGGCCATCTCCAGAGAACTCTTCCACCCCTGACGCAAACAAGGACCACAGCGTATAGATAGATAGATAGATAGATAGATTAGTTCCATTGGGGAAATATTAGATTCATAATGTTATTATTCGTTCCTTTAGGGAAATATCATTACATTAATAATCTTCTTCTTCTTCTTTCGTTCACTTGAAACATGTCTATATCTGTAATTCTGTCTCCTTAATAAAACTCACTGTCTTTTGTAGTTCATACAGTGTCCCATAGAGCTTTGATTCCAGTGTTGTTTCCTCTGGCCAATATGTCTGCCTCAGCGTTTCATGCTCAGAACACTCTTGAAGTATATGTTTGGCACTCTGTGCTGCCTGTCCACATGTACACATGGCACATTAATAATGAGTTAGTATTAGTTTTCTTATGGAAATATCATTAGAATTATAATGAGGTCATAGGGAAATATCATTTAATTCATAAAGTATTATTATTAGTTACATTAATGACCGTGAAAAAGTTTTGAGAAGAGTGAGAAGAAGCAATAATTAGTTCATGTAAACAGACTGAACAGATGTCTAAAGAACACATAATACATAACTTGGAGACAATACATAACGTGGACACAATACAATAACTTCTACAGAACACAATAACTTGGACACAATACAATAACTTGGATACAATACACAACTTCGACACAATACAATAAACTCGAGTATATACCACAATACAATAATTTTAGGTTGACACAGAAAAGCTATGATGGATTCCAGGAAAACAAACATACTGTACCCATATGCTTTGACTTGTAACAGGCTTATGATGGAGTATGGAGAAAGGACCTCTTGATGAAGATGTTTGTGGTGGGAGTTAGTGGAAAGCTATATAAATGGATAAAATACATCCTCATTGACAAAACAATCCAGACAAAGATAAATGATGCAATTTCGTCTAAAGAAGTTCTAGAGGAAGGCTTACCACAAAGTTCTGCTATAAGCTGCACCCTCTTCCTCATTTACATTAATGACCTTGTCAAACATATTAAAGCTGAAAAAGCTCTCTATGCTGATGACCTAACAATATGACAGAGCATGAGAATGTTGAAAGTGCAGCCAAAAGACTAAATGGAGATTTAAGAAGACTACAAGAGTACTGTCAAATATTGAAGCTGAAAATAAACTGTGAGAAAACTGTCTAAACCATCTTTACCAAAAGTCAAAAGCAGCCAAAGAAAATATCAGTCTATGGTTGGACACACAGCTCAGAAATTGCCAAGAGAAGAACATCTCACATATCTTGGAATCACGCTTGATCGGCAGATCACCTCAAGAAGCAAGTAGAAAATATCAAAATTAAAGCACTTAACGATTACAAATACTGAAAAGACTCACAGGCACATCTTGGGGATCAGTCAAGGATATCCTTAGAGCAGGGGTGGGCAAACTTTTTGTGCAGAGGGCCACATTGAAAATTGTAAAGCTATTGGAGGGCCACATATAATATTATGTATATTTTTTTTTTAAATTCTCGGAAGTAGTCAATTAAATATTTTTATTGTAAAGAAATGTAGTTTTACATAATGTAGATAACTTCTGAAATAAATTACATTTCTAACATACTTACACTATAACAGTATATTTTCTAATATGGATAAAAGGTTTTGCTAATATTTTAACAATAGTTGAAAAATATTATATTGCATACAGTTACAATATGGGTTCATATCAAACGTTTTAATGAAGATTTTAAAAAAACACCATACACATACAGTCACAGCAGTTACAACTTTATTGATATTATTAATTTCTAATGAGATGTATGTAATTGCTTGTAAGATTTTATAATTCCTTTGAAATCTGGAACAAGTTTACTTGTAGAAATTTGCATGATTGCATTTAAGTTGCAATCAGATAATAAAGACATATTATTAGATTTGTTGATTTTTAAGCAAGAAAATGCCCATTCACAAATTTATGTAGATCCAAATAATGACACAAATTTAGCTGCAAAGTTTTTAAGTTTGGGAATGATTGTTCAGGCAAAGAACCATAGAAATCCTACAAACATTAAGACTTAAATTTCTCCTTTAGGTAATGATTGGCTTGTAATTCAAGCAACTCTAACTGTATGTGCTCTGTGGCTTTATCAGCTTCTGCACTGAGAGGAGAACTGATAACATTGAAGTGCTGCTCCAAGTTCTTGAAATCTTGAAATCTTCTTCCAAATTCTTCAACCAATACATCTAACAGAGCTTTGAATTTTTTACTCATTTCATCAGAAATAGTTTCTTGTTTCTTTAAAACATGTTTCTTTAAGAAATGTTTCTTTAAAACATGTTTTAACTTACTTGTCTGGAAAACAGTGAGAGTTTGGCTTGAAATGATTTTACATGAACATACATTTCATGTGCAAACAAACTATTGTCCTGAAGTTTAACATTCAGTTCAATAAAGTCAAGCTTCCACTCTGCATCAACAATGTTAGCATTGAAGTCACATTCTATGCCCTTCATCTCTAGAAACATTACTATTTCTTCTTTAAGATCCCATACTCTACTTAAAACCTTTCCGAAACTCAACCATCGAACAGTACTGTTCAGGACATCAGAATGTTCAGTTTCTAGATCGTCTATTAATGCTCTGAACTGCCTGTGATTGAGTCCTCTTGATCTGATGAGGTTTTGACACTGACAACTGGGCCAATAACATGCTTAATTTTTAAAACAGATTTACAGTGACGATAGTTCGTTTATTTAAAAATGTGTTTGATGGCTGCAAAATATCCAATGGCGGCCGCATGCGGCCCGCGGGCCGTAGTTTGCCCACCCCTGCCTTAGAGGATTATATCTTGGTTACATACGTTCTGCTTTAGAATACAACAGTGCACTCCTCACAACATGTTCCAAGACAAATGTAGAATCTCTAGACAGAGTGCAGAACAATGCCTTGCGCCTTATTAGTGGAGCAATGATCTACACCAACTGCTGCATGCGAAATACGTACAAATGTAGAACCCTTTGAGATGCGGAGAGATATGTCTGTAATGGAAGCTTATGAAAGAAGAAAAATAATGAACAAAGACCACCCAAATAAACAACTTGTAGAAAACTGGGAACCAAACCACAGATTAAAACAAAATTCAGTCCTTAGCCATGTCAATGAAATAAAAGACAGCTATCACTTCCCAGACGAGGGACACGAACTACAAAGAGTAGAAAAATATCTACCACCACACGCAAGTTTTAAATTACCGGAAATTAAGACACAATTAAGAGATAATGCAACGAAAAGTTCCGACTCAGTAAGTCTTATGAAAGTAACACAGAAAACATTAGTCACCTACCCAGAACAATGGATTCATGTCTGTACTGATGGGTCTGATTTTAAAGCCACCATCAAAGCAGGTTATGGTGTCTATATAGAATATCCAGACAAAACACCTGATGAGTTGTTTGATGCCTGTGGGGAGATATGTTCTAACTATGAAACCGAAATAACAGCACTAGAAATTGCCTTGTACCACATGTAAACCATATTAGATACTTTTCCATTAAAAGTCCTAAACATTGGAATTTTTACGGATTCTATGTCTGCTCTTCAAGCACTAGAATGTTATGGACATTGTAATCCTGAGCTAGTTGAAATATATCACCATGAATCAGCTGGTTACATCTTATAAAGTCAACATTGTTATGTAGTGGATTCCTGGACACTCCAACACACCTGGCAATGACATGGTAGACAGACTAGCAAAGAAGGGAGCACAACAAGAACAACTGTATACACAAACAACCATGCACACAGTTAAAATTATGTTGAAATCTGTGAACAAAGAAAATTGGATAAACAGATGGGCCATGGGAAACACTGGGAGGGAAATCTATAAATATATGACCAGCCCAAATTCTAAAGACAATATCTACCTCCTGGGAAGGAAAGATCAGAGTATCATCTTCAGACTGCGCACACAACATGTACAGCTTAACAACCACCTGAACAGAATACAACCACAATGAAACTGTTGACCACCACCTTTGTGAATGCCCAGCGCTGGATGACGTCAGGAAAATACTTCTCCCTGCAGGGCCAGATAAATGAAACACATTTTATGGAACTATACAACAGCTCACAAACACATGCATATATCACAAAATGGCATTGGGTCAAAGGGCATAAGCCCATGGACCAACCAACCAACCAACCAACCAACCAACCACATCCATTCATTATCACATCCATTCATTACCACAACCATTCATTACCGCAACCATTCAGTGACACATCCATTCATTGCCATAACCATTCATTGCCATAACAATTCATTGCCATAACCATTCATTACCATAACCATCCCTACTTCAATATTCAATGTTTTCAGTTGATTCACAGCTTAGTCTTGGTAAATGATTGTCCTCCTATCCCATGTTTAGCTAATTATTTCCCATTGTGTCGTGCAGGCTGATAGTGATGATGTGGAGGTAATATTATTTCTCAGCATCCCTTATTGATTCATATTCATTTTGTTTATCTTTATATTTGCACGTTGCTCTTTTGTCAAAATTTCGCATGGCTGGACTTGCAATTGACCACAAAATCAGTTGAAATTTGAAAGCTGAAAATTGTGAGATGACATTTGACGTTAAACAAATACACGCAATTGACGTTTCTACGAAAGAGTGTTTATCAAGATAGGGAAAATATACATGCATGGAAACAAACAAAACACCTGGAAGACATAGAGTTATGTATTGAAACTGACAGATATGTGAATAATAAAGTAGCCTAAAATCATATAATAGAAATATGTTACGCTACATGTGAAGAAAATGTTTGCTACTACTCTATGCAGATAATGAGATCGAAACGTCAAATCGGTGCATTTGTTCAGCGCAAAACGTTACTTAATCTTACTGTTTTCTTATATTATTTTTTTTTAAATATTTATTTACTTCTTTTTTTCTTATATTTATTTACTATATGGTACACATTTTTACTGCAATCTCCTGTTCATTACACTTTTTTACTCGTATTTCTGCTTTATAAAAAAGAACATACATATATAAAAAAACAGTATTTTTATGCCAACACTCTGCTATCAATGCTAGACATGAACGCTGACAGTAACCCAGAAAGAAAACTTACAACATGTGAGATGAAATGCTTGAGAAAAGCCGCAAGAGTGACTAAACTCGACAAAATGAGAAATTATAAAATCAGAAGTATCGGTATAAAACCATGCACAGAATACAATGAGAAACAAGAAATAAAATGGTTTGGATACTTTATGAGAATGAACCATAACCAAATACCAACATGAACATATAACAAGATCCGGATACAATTCCAGAGGAAGACCTAGTACAAGATGGATAGAAAACATCAAGACAACACTAAACAAATACAGATTCAACCCAGCCAAATACAGATTTAACCTGGGGATAGACAATAAACAACATGCATTATTTTTTTCTGTTTATTTTTGACAAAATTCTAGCATTTTATTCATACATTTTCATCTGCTATTTTTATATTTTACATGTTATCGGATAAGAAATAATGAATTTTATTGAAACAAAAATAGTTATTTTCTGCAATCTACCATGCTATTTTCTTCCACTGCTTCATCATCATGTTCCATGCAGCGGATTAACCTGAGACTATAACTCATTAGAGCACATCATACAGGAGACCTTGCATAATTACTCCATGTCTATATCAGCGAATGTCGCCCTATGTGCAATTTGAGCATTGCTGATGATATTGATCTTATAGCTGGGTCTAAACGCCTTATATTCTACCTGGACATATCTACATTCGAATTTTTGCCCTGTCTACTATACGTTGCCACTGACAACCCACTTCTTTACCTCCTTATTCGATTCACCATCTACACTCTCAATAGACAACTGTATGACTTCATGTGTGTTCAACACAACCTTAACATTCTCCACCCTTCTATCCTGGCTGACACATCACCTCAGACCCATCCTAAGACTCAAATTGTCTGCATTTCACCTGACCTGGATATTTCTGACAATGAGATCTATCATAAACAATGGACTTAGAATACGTCTCCGTCCCGAATATGATCGCTACACTCCTATGCCAGATATGCATCAATTTCATCGCCCATGGCGGCTACTGTTGTTTTTCCAGGACAGTGAAATGTCTGAGCAATTCTCCGACACGGTTGATATATTCTCCCACAAGTCTGCCTCCCGCAAGCATGACTACTGTACACAGGGACAGATTTAGACCTGATAAGGCCCTAAGCTATAGCTTGTGTAGTTCATACATAAATCCTGATTTGAATATAGAACTGACTGATGCATGCTGGACCCTGGATTCGCCTCCATAACGACAATTTTCATCAAGCTGGCTTATAAGGCATTGGATGGGGGGGGGGGGGGTGGGGGGCGCTGTTATTGTCTGGCGATAGGACCTCTATCGGCAAAAAAGTTTGGGACAGAAGTCTAATCCTTTGTTATACAAGGTTATGTTATGAAAGAAAGAACCTATTGTATACCCCAACGGTACCACAGACGATAGAGCTAGATAGTACCTTGAAAAGCGCTATGTATTGAAGTTGTGGTACCCTAAATCCATTAGGTCATATAAAGATCATTCATTTATTTAGATATTTGTGGCGAGGCCTTTATTGTGTTATCGTTCAAGTTTGTCTTCGGACATACTTGTTTTATTTCGTTCTCATTCATCATATTTTTTAATGTGTGCCTCTTCGACAGTACTTGTGTATACGTGATGCATTGTTACCTTGACTGTCACTGCTGTTTAATGTCTGCCGTATAGTGATTTCCTTTACTGTTTGTTCACTGTTTGTCTTGAATTTTCTTGAAAAAGACCTTAAGATTGGAACTGTCTTGTACCCTGTCATCTGTATTTCTTCAATCCCATACACTTGATTATTGATTAAAAACTGGCTTCGTGGCACGTGGGGCATTCCATTAAATGCTCCTTCCGTTCCAGCAGCCATTGTAGTGTATGTAGACTCAGAGTCCAGGTTAGGTGTTGATTGTGTGATCTTCGGGACTTTTCAGATAATTTACATTTTATTCCCATATACTATAGTCTGATAGTCGATGTGAAGTTGATCGACCTTGTGTTTTACTTAATTACTGTTGTTTTTAATGAGCACCTCTTTGATTACACCAGTGGTATCGCCATGGACACCAAGATTAGATCCAGGTATAACTGCATGTTTATGGGCATCGATGGTGGAATTGCCATCACGGACTTGTCCGAGTCTGATCTGTCATGCATAATACGTTACATGGACAATTTTCACCAGAGCAACAAGTTCACATCCAGTGAGACTAGGACGAGGATCCCAGTCCGATTCTTTGAACATCTGTATATGGAAGGCTCGAGATGGCGATGACGACCACGTTAAGGTTTAATATAATTTGGAAAAGTAAAATCAGTATTACAGTTCAGAACAATCTTCTTCTTCTTCTTCATCGTTCAGTCTCAAACTCCCGCTGAAACTCTTGTAGTAGGACATTGGTCCTATTAGATTTCCAGTAGGATGTAGTCCAGAGAATGGAAATGCGTTGTGTCGCCGTTTTATTTGCACCAGTGGCCCGACACATCCGTCTTCGGCGGAAGAACAATCTAATCGGATCGATAGTCCTAAGTATACTTTTATACGTATGTGAAAATTGAACACTCAATGCAGATACGGAAAGAAGAATTCAGGTTTTTGAAAACAAATGCTACAGATGTTTGTTAAGAAAAGGATATATAGAACACAAGACACATAAATTTGTCGAGCAACAAATAAAAAAACAACTTGCAGGTTATCAAGAACCACTTCTGTCAGTGGTGAAATGGCGTAAACTTGTTTGGTTTGGACATGAAACGAGACATGCTCACTTTCTAAAATTATTTTGGAAGGAACAGTCGAGGATTGAATGAGATGAGGGAGGGGGGACTACTGGATTGATAACATCAAGGAATGGTCTGGCCGTGATTTTTCTACACTCCTCCGAATGTCTGGGGATTTAAATCTTTGGAAGACTCTTTGTGCTGATGTTTCCAGTGTGACATCTCTACGATCCTGACTGGTTGTCAAGAAATACAAAAATAGGTAGGTGTGTTACCAAAATGAAACATAAAACAACTTAACAACGAGATGCAGAGACAGACGACGTTTCGACTATAAAGCCTTCATCAGGACAAACAAATGACCACAATAAAACAAGTCTTACATGGAGACAAATAGGGTTATAATGAGGACAATAGCAGATAGGTAATGAGGGAAGAAAAGATGTGGAAGCATGACAGGTGAGAAAAACGTATGGGGAGAAGTTAGTAGTAAGTAGGGAGGAGAAAGTAGACTGAAGAATGTGAGATGAACAAAGGAAAAGATATGGTAGCAAGTAAATTACATTAAAATAAAATAAAAATACTCACCTCAAAAGTGGCAACAGAGAATGAATGCTACAGACAAGCAATCATGATGTAAGGGAAGAGCAAAATGAGATGGCACGAGGGATCAGGTGGGAGAGAGAAAAGAGGCCAAAAACGGCAGGAACAGAAGAGAATGAGCAAACAGCAGGAAGAGAATATGAGCAGATAATTGTGATATATGAGAATAAAGTAGTAGTAAAATAACTTAACTGATGCAGCGACTAGTCTATGGTCCTCCCATGTGAATGAGCACACGCATAATGGCAATAAAGTAAAGAATGGACAGTGAAATTCTTTACTTTATTGCCATTATGCGTGTGCTCATTCACATGGGAGGACCATAGACTAGTCGCTGCATCAGTTAAGTTATTTTACTACTATTTTATTCTCATATATCACAATTATCTGCTCATATTTTCTTCCTGCTGTTTGCTCATTCTCTTCTGTTCCTGCCGTTTTTGGCCTCTTTTCTCTCTCCCACCTGATCCCTCGTGCCATCTCATTTTGCTCTTCCCTTACATCATGATTGCTTGTCTGTAGCATTCATTCTCTGTTGCCACTTTTGAGGTGAGTATTTTTATTTTATTTTAATGTAATTTACATGCTACCATATCTTTTCCTTTGTTCATCTCACATTCTTCAGTCTACTTTCTCCTCCCTACTTACTACTAACTTCTCCCCATACGTTTTTCTCACCTGTCATGCTTCCACATCTTTTCTTCCCTCATTACCTATCTGCTATTGTCCTCATTATAACCCTATTTGTCTCCATGTAGGACTTGTTTTATTGTGGTCATTTGTTTGTCCTGATGAAGGCTTTATAGTCGAAACGTCGTCTGTCTCTGTATCTCGTTGTTAATTTGTTTTATGTTTCATTTTGGTAACACACCTACCTATTTTTGTATTTCTTGACATTTTGCCCTGTGTTACCCCAGCCACCTACTTCCTGTTTAGGGTTGTTACCCTACACTGGTTGATTTATCCCTTGATCCTGACTGGTTATATGTTTATTATTATTATTATTATTATTATTATTATATCAAATGACGTATTCTTTCCAGAATATTGTCTTCATCGTAGATATTATGAAAGCCCTCTGTCTCAGGCATGCGGGCCTGCATTGACTAGAGACATGTGCATACATTCTTCGTTGTCGCTGGTTCATCGTCGTCTTGGTCTTTTTCTTCTTCTCTATCCTGGTACTCTATCCTCAAAGATCAACATTGCCATGCCAACATGTCTCTTTAAATGTTCAAAAACTGTGGCTTCCTTGGTTTTTGCATTTAGAAGCCACGCTTCATATAAATTCAGTATTATTAAAACTTCTATGTTCTTATTGTTTTCTCTGTTCATGATATTCGTATGATATTTCTGTAGCACTTTATTTGAAATGAATTTATCCTTCTTATCTTAATATTGTCTTCTTTAAAATTCAGGCCTCGCAGTCGTATCTTGTCACTGGGAAAACACATGATCTTAAGAGGATTATTTTACTACTTAAGGTCATTATTACTACTTTGCCACAGCTTTCTCATCTGAAACATAATATTTTTTTTTAAACTCCAGAATTATACTCCTATTGCTGGCCACTTAAGTGACACATGCCACTTTTGCTTCTCAGATGACCAGATCCGACACACGCTTGAGAATTGTTATATATGTATTTATATCGATCTGGCAAGTTTGTGCTCTTTTAGGATAATTTTTCTATTTTTTTTTCATTTGACTGTGTTTTCTCTATTTTCTGCTCCTGTTGTTTCACATCTGACCTTCTAGTTTGTACTTGTCCGGGTAATATCTATAATTGCCATGTGAACCTGATAGTTAATAGTGCCATTCTATGACTGTTTAATGTTTTGTTGTGAATGTGTTCGTGATAAAAGATTTTTGCTCGAAACGTCGATTTATGTGTGTGTTATCACGTATATTTCCGGGGATTAGGAAAACTTCATAATCCTATAGCAAGGTTCACATGTTAACTTGAATCACAGGTTAGAATTAACATACTTAAGTGACTCTCCGAACATGATCCGAAAAGATGAGGCTAGTAAATTGAGAATGCATAGATTAAGTTCCTCTGCGTAAAGTCGTATCCTTCTCACCATTGTGTCCAGCAATATCGCTGGTTCTCGTGGTAATTTTATTTATAATAGTTAGGTTTTAATATCTTCTTCTTCTTCTGCGTTCGTTCTCAAATTCCTGCAGATTAGCAGGATGTAGTCCGGAGGACGGAATGCGTTGTGTCATGGTTTACAGCATTGCTGCGATATCTGTGCCTTTCGGCCTGACACATCCGACTTCAGCATGGCTTCGGGTCACTGACCCTATATGAGATGGGACGGCCAACTCCATCCCATAACCTCCTTAGTCGCCTTTACGACATGCGTGGAAGGTAAACAGTGTTGCTATTCTTTGCTCCCCTTTCGGGCCCCGGCAACACAGGGGCGAGTTTTAATATTATTTATAATATTTATAATAGCAGATTGAAATTGACTAACATATTTTAAATAATATTTAGACTCTATTGTTTTGGGTAAATCTCTTGACTGTGGTGTCGACCAGAACAGTCCGTATCCCTCCTTCTACTTTGCGACTGCACAAGAGTTTTCATTTCTATTCGTATATGTTTGAGCATGAACTATTTTATTCTATTGTTTGTTCTTGCGTTTATTCACAATGTAATGCAAGACGTTTAACTAGTGTTTGATCAATCGTCAATAGTTCTGATCAAACTTTACTGCTGACTCTATCAATTTTTACAACTGACTCACATACGCCTATTTTCTTGTATCTCAATTTTGTGTCATTTTCTTTTATTTTCTTTTTTTCTGACTGGCATATTTTAAAATATTTTTCAATAATGGTGCACCCATGTTTAAATATAATTTCTGTGTTTTGTTATAAATCACTAATCCTTTCCTTTATTCTGAAATCTAATTGACTTGTTTTGTTATAACTAACTAATTCTTGCATTTATTCTGAAATATAAGTCAACGTGTTTTAGTCAACTATCTCAAGTCTCATATGTTATATTAATAATATTCTGTCTATAAACGCTACCTGTCTACGTTTTTGTTTTTTACTATAAAATTTACTGGCATATCCTATTCATAAAATAACTATTAACCCAGCAATGTGTTGAATGTACTAATTCTCTATTCAATATTTCTGTTCAGTAAGTCGATCATTAATTTCTAAACTATCCAGAAGCAGAACTTCCTGTAGGTGGAACTGGGTCTGATATATAATGTTCGGTCATAGTTTAGAACAAATCAGAAGGCTGCATCAGAACGAGACTCAAACTAGGATAGCGAAATTTAGCCATTCCATTGCCAAAATCAGACACCAATTGTACTAAGTCTTATGAACGCATTTTCCCCGTCACCAACATAGAAAATATACTTTCTTTGCTAAACAAAAACACGTAAATTATACAAATACATATATCTCGTAAGCAATAAAAAATAAAGAGGAACAGTCCACAAATGTGTCTACTTATTCTTAATTACGTGAAGTAAACAGCAATGTAAGGTTATAAGGCATTTTGGACATTAAATAAATCTGTAGAAAAAAGAATCGCTTCTTTCGAAAGGAAATGCTACAGACGAATTTTACGTATATATACAAATCGTATATATACGTATATAGACAGTGAAAAATATAAATCAAGAAGTGTTAATTTTAATAAACATCGAAGATGGATGGCTCCTTAAGAACATCGTTTCAAGAAAGCTGAGTTTTTTTGGGTTATATAAAATGATATAACAGCATGGAAAGATTAATAGCTGAAAGCAGAGTTAACGGCAACAGGTACGAGGGTGCCCAAGACGACGTTGGTGCAGTGATATATTTAATGTTTCAGATATTACTACATTATAACCATACATTTTGTATTTGACATTAAATGTATTTTCTGTTATGTATAGTTGCATAATATTTGCTTCTAAGTCTCAGTTTATGATCAATAATTGAAAAGATTATTATCCTTATTTCGTTCTTTAATTGGTATGACATTAATAGCTTGTAATAATTTACTTTTATTTGGGAAATGTTTTTAATGCATGCAGTCAAGCGCAACAAACTTGAACATAACAACATTGTTAATTATTTTACTGGGTTTGCCATCCTGTTGAGAGTAAAACCCATTCAACTATTGGGTTATATATAAGCATTCTGGGATATATACAGTGGGATCGCGAGAAAGAATACGGTGCACATGGACAGCATATCAGAACATAGATTTATTCAGCGTGTCTACAACACAGTGTGCTGAAGATAACCTGCAGCTCATAACTCATGGTCATTGTAATGTTGGCAGTCGTGCTTACATTGGAGGGGATTCAAGGGACCCATATATTGTATAGAAATAACAACTAACATAACGTAACAGGTATATTCACATGCTGGAGTAGGATGTGTTTGGCAGAAAATCACAATTCAGCTGTAAACCATGACACAATGAATTCCGTTGTACGGACTACATTCTGTTAATCAGTAGGAGCTTTAGAAGAAATGCATTGTGTTCTCGTGAATACATAAACAGGGCAATCTAGAGGCGTCAATGAAAATGTTGTAGATAAACATGACTTTAAATTCGTACATATGTTTTAGTATATGCTTCTACGAGTCATATTTGCCACTAATAGCCAAGATGATATTTAACACACAGGCAGGGGCCACAGTAACACAGATAGAAAGTGATATTAACAAGATATAAACATAATAATTATCGAAATCTGTATCCTATAATAAAAATCTAATGAATAGGTAAAACTATTGACCCGGTTGTTGCAAGGCCCGAAATGGGAGCCAAGGAATAGTACAGCTACCTGCCAAGCATGTCGTAAAAGAGGACTAAGACGTTTTAGGATTAGATTTGGCTGTCTCATCCAATATAGTATTTTTTATTTATAGGTCATGCTGAAGTCGGATGTGTCAGGAGCAGATATTAAAGATAAGCTATATTTCGTGACACTGCGAACTTTTTCAACAGTACATTCTGTTAATATACAGAAGTTTGAGAACGAACCCAGAAGAAGAAATATAAATTGTAACAAATATAAATAATATGAAAAAGTACGGTTTAGATGTTGTGGAAGAAGAGCCTTTATCAACAAACAAAACAACATATTTAAAAAATATACTTGTGAAACAAAGCAAAAAACAAAAACAATAATAGATAATAGCAGAAGCACTAATATCTTATTCTTCGTTCGTTCTCAAACTCCGACTGGATTTCTCTTATAGCAGGACAATGGTTCTACTAGATTTCCAGCAGGATGTAGAGCAGAGAATAGAGAATGCTTTGTTAAGCTTTTTTTACACTAATAACCTGGCTCATTCGAATTCATTGTAGGCTAATATCTACTAACCAAAATGTTAGAAAATATCCGACAAACAGTCAAGTATCACGACGTTAGTGTACTAGTGACAAGTTTTGTAAAGTATCACGACGTTAGTGTACTAGTGACAAGTTTTGACAAGTATCACGACGTTAGTGTACTAGTGACAAGTTTTGACAAGTATCACGACGTTAGTGTACTAGTGACAAGTTTTGTAAAGTATCACGACGTTTTGTACTAGTGACAAGTTTTGACAAGTATCACGACGTTAGTGTACTAGTGACAAGTTTTGTAAAGTATCACGACGTTTTGTACTAGTGACAAGTTTTGACAAGTATCACGACGTTAGTGTACTAGTAACAAGTGTAACTTTGTTGTCATATCCTATCCGGGACGCTGAATATGATGTGATCAACAAAACATTGTTAGGAAATTACAGGCAATATAAATGCGTCTAGCAGATTGTCATTACTTTCTGAATAGTGCGGATCTTAAATGGTTAAAGGATTAACTATAATGTAATTATAATGTAAAATATATTAATTATGCCTTAATTATAATGTTTAAACATTCAATGTGATTATAGATAACGAGCTTGCTATGGCTTGTGACTCAGGTCTACACCAACATGAGTTTAGTTTACACGTGCAGTAACATGTGGGTGCTGTCTGTAATAGATTCTGGTTACTAGTTTCCAGTGACCTTTCTGTAATCAACAGGAACACGGTCACAAAGATGATGTATTTAATGTGGAGTTACTTCAAGCAGAGAGCAAGGTCACTAACACTATCGGAAACGATGACCATGTGCCACATCAGAGATCTCTGACAGGAGGATATGGAACAATACCCAATATGGATGTAAACGATGGTAAATATTCGTGTTCTTCTTCAGCGTATACACTCATATTTCTGTCTCAGATTCCTGTCTCAGATTCCTGTCTCAGATTCCTGTCACAGATTCCTGTCTCAGATTCCTGTCTCAGATTCCTGTCACAGATTCCTGTCTCAGATTCCTGTCTCAGATTCCTGTCTCAGATTCCTGTCTCAGATTTCTGCTTCAGATTTCTGTCTCAGATTCCTGTCTCAGATTCCTGTCTCAGATTCCTGTCTCAGATTCCTCTCTCAGATTCATGTTTCAGATTCATGTCTCAGATTCATGTGTGTATGTAGGATGTAATTAGGAGAACGGATGCACTGCTGTATGGTTATTTATAATTGATAGCACTGTCTGTGCCTTTCAGTCCGATATATCAGAATCTAGTATTTTGCACTTCTTGGGTCAAATTTGACTTTTACGATATATGGTAGCCAACCTCATGCCCAACCCTCCTTAATCGTCTTTTAAATACGCATGACATATATCAAACATTGCTATCCTTTCGGGCGTCGAAAAAATCACAGATCTGTTCGCGTACTGTAAACACCCATATATTTATATTTCTGCGCAAATTGAATAGGATTTTAACGGTAATATTTTAAAAAATAATGATTGAAAAATGATATGAAAAAAACTTGAACGAAGATATTGATATCAAAGTATCCATTTATGTACATTTTACTTAAAACTTAAAACATATATCGTAGTATGAATAGTTTTTGAGATATACACTTTTAAAATTGGAGGGTGGGGGGATTTTTAGGTCAGGGATTTTTAGGAAATATATCAAAAATGTTCAGTGTGTTTGAGAAAAACAGTAAACAGTTCACATTATAACTGATGCTAAAAGACTGGTAAAGGCACAAATTAAGGTTACCGAGGCAACCCTAGAAGTCCGAAAAGCCAGGAGGATTTTGGGCGTAGATGAAGCAAACACATGTTGAAACTGATGGGTGTCCATACCTTGAAGGGGGTTTTTCAGTTTAGGAATTCTATTTTTCTTGCTTAAATTTGTTGTCATTATTTCTCAAAATTGTGATATAGTTGGCAATTTTACGCTCACAATTTTTTCAAATATGAATCGATGTTGATGACATTGTGAAAGAATATTTCTTGTATCGCTCCTTATAGCATATACTAAGAACATTAATATCTATGTGTGTTTACTATTTTTACAGCCGTTCAAATTTGGAAATTTTTATCCAAAAAATAGGTGAACTTTGAACCCACCTTTAAAAAAAAGTTTGAAAATAGATTCTAATATCTTTATTTATTATACGACATATCTATTCTATCTGTATGTATGCATTTGTAAAACTTGTAACTCATTTCTATTCATCTTCCACCAACAAATTGCACAACTGATATTACGATTCTGAGCATGAAAATTGTAACATTTTTGTTCAAGACCATATAATTTCTATTTACTGTTATACAGAAAGAAACATTGTATTCATTCAGATATCTACTGTGAAAGTTGCAGCCACGTAACTGCTACCGTTTTTGAAATATGAATTTTCTTGTTTCCCTACCGTCTCCTAGGTGTACCTCCCGCTTTAATATGAATTGATTTAACATGAAACATTAACACTACTCGATATATTCCCATCAGTCAACTTTTTAGTAGTCAATCTGGCTGTAAATACAACTTCTTAGGTAACATTTAGCATTCGACATGGGTGTAAATACAACTTTATAGAGAATAACATTTTAGTACGAAACATGGATAAATGCAACTTTAAAGAGAAGAACATTTTAATACTGAACATTTGAAAATGCAACTTTAAAGAGAAGAACATTTTAATACTGAACATGGTTAAATACAACTTTGTGGGAAGGACATGCTTTTAAGTTGTTAATTAAGTTGGAAACGGTATTCTTTTTACGCTGTGACAAAAATAAGTGTGGGGGGGGGGAGTTAGTGGTCTTGATATATCTATAAATAACATAATGTTTGTTGTGTTTCCAATGCAATAGTAATGCCACAAATAGTACAATATTGGGGTGCATAGGGAACGGATTGCTCTCGGCGGATCCAGAGTTAGCAGATAACCTAGATCCCAAATGTACCTCCTCGCGGTGCACCCTGGAAACAGAAATACAGCAGCTCGAGCTGGTTCTGGCCAAATCATTTGGGGATCTAGAATGTGGAGGTAGCAGATGGAAAGAGATTTGACTGCATAAGAGACAGACAATATCTCCGACACCACCAGAATCACCACATACAATGACACTGTCGACATACAGTGAAGCTAGTCAGTCCAGTCCGAACATTGGAGGGCAGCCAATGTAAAAGGCACGTGAAGGTAGATGCAAAGGTAGACAAGTAGATTTCATACTGAGTACAATGACCCAATGAAAGGGCAGAACAGCGCCAGAGGGCAGCGCGAACCGAAAAATAGAATGTGAAATGTTCCTAGGAAAGGGGAACTGCAAGCTCCGTTAGCTCGAGACGAGCTTCTAGTTACCTGTGCTCCTTATAGGCAAAGACCCAGACCCAATCATGGGCGCTCCGAAAAGCAAGAAGACCTGACCCAACTCTAATGTCGAGCCTTCCTATACCGGAGACATGCTCTCGAAGAGAAAGGGTTCCGTACCCAATGGGCTCAGGCACAAAAGGGACAAAGAATTTAGCCCTGGCCCAACTCTACTGTCAAGCTTTCCTATACCGGAAATACACTTGCAGAGAGAAAGGGTTCCGTACCTGATGGGCTCAGGCACAAAAGGGACAACGATTCTAGCCCTGCCCAACTCTACTGTCAGGTTTTCCTATACCAGAAATACACTTGCAGAGATAAAGGGTTCAGTACCTGATGGGCTCAGGTGCTATTGGGACAAAGTCGCTCAGCTCTAGAACTCCTTGCTCTGCATTGTTATTATTCTGTAGTCTTGTATCCTGGTGTGGTCCTTCCCAGGTTTGGGTAGTGGAACTAAATAGCTGTGCAACCAGTCTTCTTTCACTGTGCCCTTTAGAAGGCTATGCGGTGTAGTGTGCCAGCAACGCCGCACACTTTGTCTCGTTCGTCTTCTGCCAGACGGTATCGTCGCTTTGGAAATCGGCAATAGTCACGTGTCTTGTCAGACCATTCATGGACTTGTGTAACTGCCAGAACAATTTTAGTGACTTTTCGCGTGTGATCTCCTGGCTAAAATTCGTCCCACTTTGACGCCTTTGCTGACTTTGCAATATCTTTGAATGTTTGGAATAAGATATCTTTCTTCCGTTTCCATTGTGCGACCTCCATGGGCTGAGCCGCAACACGTTTCCTTGCCCTGTGCCATAGTGATACTGCTTTCCGTTTCTCGCTCCATGCCCTTTGAACCTCTTCGTTCCACTAGGAGGGGGTGGGGGCCTATCCCACACCTGATTTCCCACTACTTGAGCCTTACGTTTGTCTTTTCGAATTCTGCTCACAACATCCACTCCTCTGCGATCATACTTAAAGGATCCTTTGGCCTTATCTGCTTACTTTTGTCATTTTTTTAAGAGAACAACACATGGGAGGAGGACACTGCCATGATGCCCCAGCAGGTCCCATTTGCAGATAGCCACAGAAGCTGATGACACCAATGCCAGGTCGATAGCGCTATCATCATCACCATCCCTGCTTGCCATCCTTGTTATACGGCCATCTTTAAGGCACAGTAGGTCCGTATCTGTCAGGGCCTCCTCAAGTTCTCTTCCCTGTTTGTTCGAAGCACTATTGCCCCATGATGTACCTTTCGCATTGAAGTCACCACAGAAGAGGATCTGCTTTTCCTGTTCCATTATCTCCCCTAGGATCTTCCAAACCTGAAGATCAATGCTCGTGTTGCAGGCATACACATTTACAATCATGATTGGGTGCTGGACCCTCTGGGCCCTCACTGCCTGTAACTGGATATTGTCGCTATCCCACTTGGACATATCAACCTCGCATACACTAAAACCCTCGCGTACTAAGATTACCTGTCCAAGATGTCACCTGTTGTAGAAACACTGAAATACGGCTATCCTGATATTGCCACTTTCACCTAGCTGTGTTTCTTGCAATGCAATGACGCCAGCCTCATAACACATCTTTTCTAGCTCTGGTCTACGCTTGTGTACACTGGCCACATTCCAAAACAAAACACGCACGTTTTTAATTCATAGCCTAGCTGTTTTCGATCTCGTTCGTCTAGCACCCGCCCGGTGACTTTTCCTTTTTCAGCCACCTCGTTTAGGCCGCTTGATATTGGCCGCCATTTTTCAAACATTGTGACGGCGAATACACTCACGAAGATTTCAGCTCAGATTCACGCACTCCGTTAGCACCGGCGAAGATCTTAATGAGTGGACCTCCTGGTGAGATAATAACAGCACATCACCACACAATCTCCTAAATGAAAACAACGAATATATCCATTGTTCAAGTGAAACAACACAAAACACTTGTGTTGTTATCCACCATTTTGACCGGAGGTCCAATGCAGAATACGATTGGCAAGCTTTTGGAAAAAATTGTGGCCTGGAAGGTATCGTGTTATCTTGAAAGAAATAAGTGCTTACCAACATTGTTAGGAGGATATCGACCAGGAAAGAAGACATGGCAGAATGCAGCCAAATTTGCGCAGGATGTTTTTGAGAGGTTCGATTCGCGCATGGAGACATGTGCGGTCGCAATAGACATTGAGGATGCGTACAATATGGTGTCCTTGGATATCTTGATGCACTAGCTGTTAAATCTTGCAGTTAATCATTTTGTCGTGCGTTGGGTTGGCGCCGCCCTGATGCACAGGGTTGTAGTTCTTAAGTGTGGTAACTGGATATCTGCACCAACGGTTATTAGCCCTGGTCTGCCACAGGGATCGCCTCTATCTCCTGTACTTTTCAATGTATACACAGTACATATCGCTGGCAATCAAATGACAGGTGTTGGCAGAACGATGTCATATGCCGATGATATATTGGTGTATAGACAGGGCAGAAATCGAGAATAGTGCGTCGTGGAACTACATAAGGAGCTGGACAGATGACAAATTGGTGTCGCGATACGGGAGCAGTGGTTAATCCGTCTAAGGCATTCGTGACGTGGTTTTCATTGAACAATCACATGGTAAAGACACCCATGCCACAAGTTTCGTTGTCCGGGAAAAGTTTAGAAAGAACTAGCACGATGAGATATCTGGGTGTGTTTTTTGACAGAAGTCTGTGTTTCATGGAACATGTTGACCACATTATCATAAGGGCAGACACACGCTTAGCAGCAATGACGGTTATGGCTGCTGCGCAGTGTGAGCAAAGATTGTTATTTCTTTTGTACCAGGATTTGGTTGTGGCTGTGGTGGCATATGCACTGGCAATTCTGACTCTTAGCCAAATTCAGATCGAAAGACTGGATAGAGTCCAGCATGCAGCAATGCGTATCATTCTGGGATGCACAAGAGACACATCGACAAGAGCTATGCGATACCTACTTGACTGCCCAACAGCTGAGCATAGATTACAATATTGCCGTGCACGGGCGTACCTTCAAATACATGCAGATAAGGAACACCCGTTGCATTCCGAAATACTGAAAGTTAAAGGCAGCAGACTAAAGAGAGGAAGGTCGTGGATGGGACGTGCTGAGGATGTGATACATAGCGTGTGCAGATTACAGGATGTGGCAGCAGGTGCGGAATGTATAGGTCTACCCACAGATTTGAAAACTTGTTTGAGAGTAGTAATATCACTTAGATGGGTATGCAGAGAATGGTGTCCCACAGCTGTGGAGAAAGATGTGCATGCTTAAATCAGTGAGAATACCAAAGAGTGGGATGTGATTATATACACGGATGGATCTCTGATTAGGCCTGTTTGCAGTGCTTGGACCTTCACAGCTCAGTGCGCAGGTAAAACGATCAAGGAGGAGAGTGGTGCCTTTGCGGTCACTATGAGTAGTATGACCATGAAGACTATGGCGGTGACCAAGGCATTTGAGTGGCTACGCACACAGAAGGTAACGCAGGTCTGCATCTTGAGTGACTCTATGAGTATGATTAAGAATGTACACGTGGATCTCGTTCGCGAACAGTGGATTGATGCCTTGAGAAAGGCGAGCTTGAAAGTGGTTACATTTATTTCCGTGCCGGGACATGTGGGCGTTCGAGGTAATGAAAGAGCGGATCAACTGGCATCGTGCGCGAATGAGGCACAGGGCAATGGATCTCGCTGACGTTTTGAACTCCTTAAGAGATATAACACGCGAGAGTGAGACTAATGTGGATGATGATTCCTTTTCAATGGCTAGGATTAAAGATCAGGGATTGAAATGCGGATTGTTGCTCGAGGTGAAAATTTTGGAGGGCGCAGAAGAATGATGGTCAACCAGCATAGGACCGGTACTGTCAGCAGATGTGTGATGGCGGATACACTCAAGTAGAGATCGGAACAACTATGGATGTGTCCAGTTTGCAGTGATGATGATCCGACGAATAACTAACTAACTAACTAACTAACTAACTAACTAACTAACTAACTAACTCACTCACTAACTAACTAACTAACTAACTAACTAACTAACTAACTAACTAACGCCTTGCTCTCAAACGCGTGGTGTGAGACTCGAACTTGGGCGAGGGTTTCACGATGTCTGTGATCGACACCTCAGGTAAGAAGGCGAAAGAGCCAGGGTCCAACTCTTCTGGCGAGTTCTTCCTCATACGGAACCAGGCTCGCGGATGAGAAACGGTTCAGTACCCGATGGACACGCAGATCGCGTCCAAATGCATGAGATGGGTTCATGGACACACCGTGCGAGAAAGACGTGCTCGACAAGCGTCTTGGCGAACTGGCACTACACACCGGCGTGCCCGGCGACAGATAGACTGTCACGGACTAGGGAAGCCTACCCGAATTAAAGGCATGACGAAAACGGATGTTCTGGACCTCGGACGTCCAGATCACAAGTGGCCAACCGAGGTGGAAATAACACAGTTCTACTGTGAAACTTGCAGCACAACGTACTTCACGCTTCCCGGTGGAAATCACACGATATATTCGTTGTGGTTATGAGAGCGAACGCAGAAGAAGAAGAAGAAGCACAATATTTGTTATGTTGCCAATACAAAAGTAGAGCCATATGAGACGTACTTGGTAGAAACAAGTTTATGTTATGAGTCTTTTATTTCTACAGAAATTGAAATAAAACAAGCAAAAAGATTTGAAAAAGAGTCCAGAAAAATGGCAGAAAAAGAGAAAACAATGAAGACAGGTGTCAAGGTTTCAGGACTGTCCAAGCAACTCTCACCAAAAACACAACGAAAGAAAGAAAAACTCCTCAGCAACACATCACAACTCAAGGTAGGCGGTCACTAACTCATCACATCACACTAACTCATCACATCACACTAACTCATCACATCACACTAACTCATCACATCACACTAACTCATCACATCACACTAACTCAACATATCACATCACACTAACTCATCACATCACACTAACTCATCACATCACACTAACTCATCACATCACACTAACTCATCACATCACACTAACTCATCACATCACACTAACTCATCACATCACACTAACTCATCACATCACACTAACTCATCACATCACACTAACTCATCACATCACACTAACTCATCACATCACACTAACTCATCACATCACACTAACTCAACATATCACATCACACTAACTCATCACATCACACTAACTCATCACATCACACTAACTCATCACATCACACTAACTCATCACATCACACTAACTCATCACATCACACTAACTCATCACATCACACTAACTCATCACATCACACTAACTCATCACATCACACTAACTCATCACATCACACTAACTCATCACATCACACTAACTCATCACATCACACTAACTCATCACATCACACTAACTCATCACATCACACTAACTCATCACATCACACTAACTCATCACATCACACTAACTCATCACTTCACACTAACTCATCACATCACACTAACTCATCACATCACACTAACTCATCACATCACACTAACTCATCACATCACACTAACTCATCACATCACACTAACTCATCACATCACACTAACTCATCACATCACACTAACTCATCACATCACACTAACTCATCACATCACACTAACTCATCACATCACACTAACTCATCACATCACACTAACTCATCACATCACACTAACTCTTCACTTCACACTAACTCATCACATCACACTAACTCATCACATCACACTAACTCATCACATCACACTAACTCATCACATCACACTAACTCATCACATCACACTAACTCATCACATCACACTAACTCATCACATCACACTAACTCATCACATCACACTAACTCATCACATCACACTAACTCATCACATCACACTAACTCATCACATCACACTAACTCATCACTTCACACTAACTCAGCACATCACACTAACTCATCACATCACACTAACTCAACATATCACATCACACTAACTCATCACATCACACTAACTCATCACATCACACTAACTCATCACATCACACTAACTCATCACATCACACTAACTCATCACATCACACTAACTCATCACATCACACTAACTCATCACATCACACTAACTCATCACATCACACTAACTCATCACATCACACTAACTCAACATATCACATCACACTAACATATCACATCACACTAACTCATCACATCACACTAACTCATCACATCACACTAACATATCACATCACACTAACATATCACATCACACTAACTCATCACATCACACTAACTCAACATATCACATCACACTAACATATCACATCACACTAACTCATCACATCACACTAACATATCACATCACACTAACTCATCACATCACACTAACTCATCACATCACACTAACTCAACATATCACATCACACTAACATATCACATCACACTAACTCATCACATCACACTAACTCATCACATCACACTAACTCATCACATCACACTAACTCATCACATCACACTAACTCATCACATCACACTAACTCATCACATCACACTAACTCATCACATCACACTAACTCAACATATCACATCACACTAACTCATCACATCACACTAACTCATCACATCACACTAACTCATCACATCACACTAACTCAACATATCACATCACACTAACTCAACATATCACATCACACTAACTCAACATATCACATCACACTAACTCAACATATCACATCACACTAACTCAACATATCACATCACACTAACTCAACATATCACATCACACTAACTCAACATATCACATCACACTAACTCAACATATCACATCACACTAACTCAACATATCACATCACACTAACTCATCACATCACACTAACTCATCACATCACACTAACTCATCACATCACACTAACTCATCACATCACACTAACTCATCACATCACACTAACTCAACATATCACATCACACTAACTCATCACATCACACTAACATATCACATCACACTAACTCATCACATCACACTAACTCATCACATCACACTAACTCATCACATCACACTAACTCATCACATCACACTAACTCATCACATCACACTAACTCATCACATCACACTAACTCATCACATCACACTAACCCATCACATCACACTAACTCATCACATCACACTAACTCATCACATCACACTAACTCATCACTTCACACTAACTCATCACATCACACTAACTCATCACATCACACTAACTCAACATATCACATCACACTAACTCATCACATCACACTAACTCATCACATCACACTAACTCATCACATCACACTAACTCATCACATCACACTAACTCAACATATCACATCACACTAACTCATCACATCACACTAACTCATCACATCACACTAACTCATCACATCACACTAACTCAACATATCACACTAACTCATCACATCACACTAACTCATCACTTCACACTAACTCAACATATCACATCACACTAACTCATCACATCACACTAACTCATCACATCACACTAACTCATCACATCACACTAACTCAACATATCACACTAACTCATCACATCACACTAACTCATCACATCACACCAACTCATCACATCACACTAACTCATCACATCACACTAACTCATCACATCACACTAACTCATCACATCACACTAACTCATCACATCACACTAACTCATCACATCACACTAACTCATCACATCACACTAACTCAACATATCACATCACACTAACTCAACATATCACATCACACTAACTCAACATATCACATCACACTAACTCAACATATCACATCACACTAACTCAACATATCACATCACACTAACTCAACATATCACATCACACTAACTCAACATATCACATCACACTAACTCAACATATCACATCACACTAACTCAACATATCACATCAGACTAACTCATCACATCACACTAACTCATCACATCACACTAACTCATCACATCACACTAACTCATCACATCACACTAACTCATCACATCACACTAACTCATCACATCACACTAACTCATCACATCACACTAACTCATCACATCACACTAACTCATCACATCACACTAACTCATCACATCACACTAACTCAACACATCACACTAACTCATCACATCACACTAACTCATCACATCACACTAACTCATCACATCACACTAACTCATCACATCACACTAACTCATCACATCACACTAACTCATCACATCACACTAACTCAACATATCACATCACACTAACTCAACATATCACATCACACTAACTCAACATATCACATCACACTAACTCAACATATCACATCACACTAACTCAACATATCACATCACACTAACTCAACATATCACATCACACTAACTCAACATATCACATCACACTAACTCAACATATCACATCACACTAACTCATCACATCACACTAACTCATCACATCACACTAACTCATCACATCACACTAACTCATCACATCACACTAACTCATCACATCACACTAACTCATCACATCACACTAACATATCACATCACACTAACTCATCACATCACACTAACTCATCACATCACACTAACTCATCACATCACACTAACTCATCACATCACACTAACTCATCACATCACACTAACTCATCACATCACACTAACTCATCACATCACACTAACTCATCACATCACACTAACTCATCACATCACACTAACTCATCACATCACACTAACTCATCACATCACACTAACTCATCACATCACACTAACTCATCACATCACACTAACTCATCACATCACACTAACTCATCACATCACACTAACTCATCACATCACACTAACTCATCACTTCACACTAACTCATCACATCACACTAACTCATCACATCACACTAACTCAACATATCACATCACACTAACTCATCACATCACACTAACTCATCACATCACACTAACTCATCACATCACACTAACTCATCACATCACACTAACTCAACATATCACATCACACTAACTCATCACATCACACTAACTCATCACATCACACTAACTCATCACATCACACTAACTCAACATATCACATCACACTAACTCAACATATCACATCACACTAACTCAACATATCACATCACAAGGTAAACTGTCAGTAACTCAAAACATTACAGCTCACGTTAACAGTCAGAAACTCAACGCACTACAACTTTAAAAAATTTGGAAAGGGATTGTTTGTTTGAAAAAACTTTAACCTTTTTATAAAGAAATGGCTTGTTTGAAAGAACTTTAACACTTTTTAGAAAGAAATGGCTTGTTTGAAAGAACTTTAAAACCTTTCTGCTGTTGAAAACATGCATTTTTATTTATAGCATACAAAAAGATACCTGTGTTAGAAAGAAGTGGCCTATCTGGGCCAAAACTTGTATTGCCCCCTAAATTATTTCACAAACGTGACAAGAAACTGTATCACCAGGTCTCTATTCTGTTATGGACACATGTTAAATTCTCAAATCTAAATATTTGACGTAGTTATTTCCCCTTAATCATTATTTAACTTAGCAGTGTCCAGCCGGCCATCGCATTTGTCTCATTTTAACAAAATACTTGTCAACATTGAAATGTTTACTGACAAGGGCCCTAATCTGTAGTATCTTGGTGTTCTAAAAACGTATGTATTAAGTGACATATTCTTTCCAGAACGTTGTCTTCGTCGTGGATACTCTGAATGTCTCTCTGTTCTGGGCAAGCAGGCTAGCATTGGCCAGAGGCCTGTGCATACATTCTTCGATGTCGCTGGTCCATTGTCTTCTTGACTTCCTCTTCTTCTCTTGCCTGATATTCTGCCCTCTAAAATCACCCTTTCGATATGATCATGTCACTGTAAATGTCCAAAATACTGTAGCTTCCTTCTTATATTGTTATTAGAAGGCACCCTTCATTTAGTTTCAGTAATTTCAAAGCTTCAGTGTTACTCTTTTTCTCTGTCCATGATATTCGTAGGATCTTTTTATAGCACTTCATATCAAATGAATTTATTCTTTTGGATATTGTCTTATTTGAAGTCCAATTCTCGCATACATATGTTGCCAGGGGGAAAACACATGACCTCAAAAGGGTTACATTAGTGTCGTTATTACTGCTTTGACATGGCTTTCTCAGTGTGTTAGAGTGTTGCAATTGCGAATTTTCTTTACGAATACAACCATACAAAATTGTATTGCCTCTTTTTTTTGAAGATATTTCATGAAATTCAATTTCAAAGTTACACCGTGAAAATTTATCCAGTATGTTTGCAGCGAAATCGTTAATAACTAGAATGATGTAATATATATTGTATCACATTGCATAATATGATCATGAACACATTATCCATATTTGCTTGCATCATTGTTTAATGCAATGCAATACTACTACCAGCCGGCAGCTGAGGTACGATGACGTCAGTAGTATACTATATAAAGCCCAGTCAGAAACATTGAGCATTATAATATTTCATACTTTGTGCGAGACAGTTTAAGCTACTGCTGCATAAAACTGTTATTATTTTATCCACTTACGTACAATACAGAACAGTCATTCCTAGACAGCGCGTTAATTTCGTGGACAATTTCTGTTATATCTGTGGGGAAGCGACATTTGCCAAACAGAAGAAAAGTCTCAGTTCTCAAGTGAAGAAGGCATATTATTTTTACTTCGGCTGCAAGGTTGGTGACCAAGACAAACTTTAGGAACCACACGTCTGCTATGCTACATGTACAACACAGATTTCACAGTAGTTGAATATCAAAAGACCATCAATGTCGTTTGCCGTCCCCACAGTGTGGAGAAAGCTAGGCAACTACATAACTGCTGACCTGCTTGGTTCCTTTTCCGGTGGAATATCGAAGCAAAAGAAGTGAAAATGGTCAATGGATATAAGGGAAAATGGTCAATTACATGATGGTTGACCATTGTTGGACACTCCCCAAAGATACTTCCAAACAGCTGTGCAAGAGACAGGCGAAATAAATATAAGATGTAGTCTATTACTGATTTCTTACAGGTATTAACCGTTGCATTATTACTATTGACATGCATTTCGAAATGTAAACATTAATTATTGCAGATTACAAAAAACTAAAGGCAATTTTGATATATGACTGTCATATTCGTGATCAGCAGTTCAAAATTGATCAGAAATGGATAATATGACTTCAGTAACATCATTTTGGTAAACATGTGTTCACCAATGAAATCAACAAGTGGATAATAAACAAAATTAACACCATGGTCATATAAATCTTATATTTACAGGTGTACCCTAATGAGCTGGAAAGTCAAGCACAGTTTGAGGGATTCAGGGACTGGTTGCATACGTTCGAACTCTATAGGGGCAAGAATATGGGAAACGATGAACCAGATGAGAACAGGATCGTTGGCAAGTTTAAGGCAGGTTCTGATACCTTGGTTGATTGGACTCATTGTTTGTTTTCTGACATATTTTGTGTGTGACCCTTAACAATTATGGTTTGTGTGTACTCTTGTTGTTTCTAAATTAAATTTGTACATGTGTTTCTCTAAAACTCCATACAGTCCAACTTCCAGACTATGCTTCGAAAGATTCAAAACTGCCAGTATCCGTAGGATTTTATGAAATCTATTTCACTCCTACTATGTATATATCTACTGTGCTAGAAATGAGGGCGCTTGCAGTAATGCGAATTCAGGACTGTATCCACGGCACCCACGTGGAATATTTTGGACGTTATATCGTCGTGCAATCGGACTTTTTGTTTAATTGACCACAAGTGACAAACATGTATTCCACGAAATTACTGCAAGATTTTTATGTAATATGAGTTTCATACGTAATGAAGTGACATACATGTCACATCATCTGTGGGCAACCTATGTTAATATCAGGCCTGATTGATCATTTATAGTGTGGTTTGTGGGTAAACAAATGTTTTCCAAATTACTTTTTTGTAAATGTCTAGTCCAACATATATGCAGAAAACATCATGCGAAATGTACGAGAAGACTCACGTTAAGAACATTTTCGATCCCTTAATATCGGATGAACATGAAATCCCAGAAATTAAGTATGCAGATAACAACACACTAATATCAAACAGCCCCACAGATTTAGAACAAATGATTATGTTAGTCAAACATCATAGCGAGGTACAAAATATTTCCTAAATTCAAAAAAAAAATAAAAAATAATGTATATCAGCAGAGATGAACTTAGTCACTGACAAAGAAAAATAATTACAAAATGTCAGCAACTTTGAATATCTAGGATCAACCATCAACACCACAGGAGAATGCTCTGCAGAGATCAGAAAGAGATTAGCAATGGCTCTAAAAAAACCATCACAAATGAAAAATCTATGAAATGGTTGCATGGAGACTAGGCGAGTCCTTCTAATCCACAGAAAGCTTGTCACTGGCGCACAATTCACTACGAGTACATGCATTCTTATTAATCTGAAATATGGCATGGAAATTAACTTTGATAAGAGCACATTAGCGGTGACTAGTGAAACCAAGCACGATCCCACGAATATCAGATTAAACGATCACAAACTTGAAGAAGTTACCACTTTCAAATATCACGGGTCGCAAATTTGTGATGAGGGCAACTCGGAAAAGGAGACTAAGCTAAGACTCGGGGTGGTGATGGCTTCCATGGCAAGGTTGAATAGATCAATCTATACAGATCGCTGGAGCTAAGTATACTTGTATACGGTTGTGAATGTTGGACACTCAATGCAGACACAGAAAGAAGGACTCAGACTTATGTAAACAAGTGCTACACACGGTTGTTAAGAATTGGTTATATGCACACACACGACATTTGTCATGTAGCAAATGAACAAACTTGCAGGTTATCAAAAGGCACTTTGTGGCAATGATGAAACTGTATAAAATTGCCTGGTTTGGACATGTAATGAGACACGACTGGCTTTCTAAATTTATTTTGCAAGGAACAGTCAAGGGTGGAAGGAGGATAGTAGAACAAAGAAAACCTGGAATGTCAACATCAAGGAATGGTCTGGGTGTGATTTTTCTACAATCCTTAGAATGGCAGAGGAAAGAGTTATGTGGAGAGATTTATGTGCTGATGTATCGAGTGTGACACCCCTACGAGCCTGATGTATCCAGTGTGACACCCCTACGAACATGATGTATCCAGTGTGACACCCCTACGAGCCTGATGTATCCAGTGTGACACCCCTACGAGCCTGACGAGTTATGGTATTATTTATTATAATGCTGTTGTTTTTTTACACATTTTTGATGAGTATGTGTACTGCGCCGAGGCATAGGTATGTGTCATCAGCAAATCATGGGAATCATCATCGTACCTTGCATTATCTGTTGGGGATTCATCATCGTACCCTGCGCAAGGAGCTCTGAGGGTCTTTCTAATATGCTATAATTAGTATTAACCAATGACCTATTTTTGCGGGAAGTAACACCCCTATAGAAGAGGTTAATAAATTTATGTGTGACTTACAAAACTAAAATAGTTCTTCTTAACTTCCTGTTATCATTGATCCAGGGATCAATGAAGATATACAGAATTCCTTTGCCTCCTGATATTGAAGACTGTACCATCACTGGAGGAGACCCAGCTTATGGACTTTTTCAAGGGCTACCTAGCAATGAACCAGTCAAGGTTCTAGTTCGTGTATATGTAGTCAGGGTAAGACACTTGTCTAGTTCGTGTATATGTAGTCAGGGTAAGACACTTGTCTAGTTCGTGTATATGTAGTCAGGGTAAAACACTTGTCTAGTTCGTGTATATGTAGTCAGGGTAAGACACTTGTCTAGTTCGTGTATATGTAGTCAGGGTAAGACACTTGTCTAGTTCGTGTATATGTAGTCAGGGTAAGACACTTGTCTAGTTCGTGTATATGTAGTCAGGGTAAGACACTTGTCTAGTTCGTGTATATGTAGTCAGGGTAAGACACTTGTCTAGTTCGTGTATATGTAGTCAGGGTAAGACACTTGTTTAGTTCGTGTATATGTAGTCAGGGTAAGACACTTGTTTAGTTCGTGTATATGTAGTCAGGGTAAGACACTTGTTTAGTTCGTGTATATGTAGTCAGGGTAAGACACTTGTCTAGTTCGTGTATATGTAGTCAGGGTAAGACACTTGTTTAGTTCGTGTATATGTAGTCAGGGTAAGACACTTGTCTAGTTCGTGTATATGTAGTCAGGGTAAGACACTTGTTTAGTTCGTGTATATGTAGTCAGGGTAAGACACTTGTTTAGTTCGTGTATATGTAGTCAGGGAAAGACACTTGTTTAGTTCGTGTATATGTAGTCAGGGTATGACACTTGTCTAGTTCGTGTATATGTAGTCAGGGTAAGACACTTGTCTAGTTCGTGTATATGTAGTCAGGGTAAGACACTTGTCTAGTTCGTGTATATGTAGTCAGGGTATGACACTTGTCTAGTTCGTGTATATGTAGTCAGGGTAAGACACTTGTCTAGTTCGTGTATATGTAGTCAGGGTAAGACACTTGTCTAGTTCGTGTATATGTAGTCAGGGAAAGACACTTGTCTAGTTCGTGTATATGTAGTCAGGGTAAGACACTTGTTTAGTTCGTGTATATGTAGTCAGGGTAAGACACTTGTCTAGTTCGTGTATATGTAGTCAGGGAAAGACACTTGTTTAGTTCGTGTATATGTAGTCAGGGTAAGACACTTGTCTAGTTCGTGTATATGTAGTCAGGGTAAGACACTTGTCTAGTTCGTGTATATGTAGTCAGGGTAAGACACTTGTCTAATTCGTGTATATGTAGTCAGGGTAAGACACTTGTCTAGTTCGTGTATATGTAGTCAGGGTAAGACACTTGTCTAGTTCGTGTATATGTAGTCAGGGTAAGACACTTGTCTAGTTCGTGTATATGTAGTCAGGGTAAGACACTTGTCTAGTTCGTGTATATGTAGTCAGGGTAAGACACTTGTCTAGCTCGTGTATATGTAGTCAGGGTAAGACACTTGTCTAGTTCGTGTATATGTAGTCAGGGTAAGACACTTGTCTAGTTCGTGTATATGTAGTCAGGGTAAGACACTTGTCTAGTTCGTGTATATGTAGTCAGGGTAAGACAATTGTTTATTACATAACTTAGATGTCGCCGTTTGTGCCAGGCTTATATTCTGTGGTTAAGTTATTTGTCATGTCTCCACGAGATCACCTTGCACGTGACCATGACGTCTTTTTTATACGTGTATTTTATCTTATACTTCATACTTCATCTGCATTCGTTCGCAAAGTCATGTATCAACATGCAAATCGGAGAATGCAATCCATTAGGTCATGGTTTACAGCTGTGCTGCGATATCTGCACCTTTCAATTTCACACATCCAACTTGAGCATGTCTTCTGTGTCACTTTGATCCTATACGGAAAGGGACTGCCAATACCAACTGTTTAACTTCATTACCTCCTTAAGCGTCTCTTACAATCTGCATGGAATGTAAACAGTGTTATTATTTTTTGCGTCCCTCTCGGGCATCTCCAACCGCGGTCAACCATCAGTAGCTTCAAATCGATTCAAAATATATGATGCAGGTTTAACGAATAGTTTATTACAGGGAAGTAACCCAGATTGTTATGTTTATTAATTGTATTATGTCCCTTAGACTATTCAAGTCGAATGTGCTCATGGTTACCTCCTGTATAGCGATGGAAAAAAGGATTGAACGGGGATATATATAAAATTGGGCATGTTGTTTAGTAACATATTCACTATTATCAATTATTACATTTGGAAATGATAGAACAGAGAAATGTAACAATTATCCGCACGTATTGAAAGAAATCCACCAACACATATACCTTATGAGTCTGTCAGTATGGCCGTGAAGTCCGAGGCAGAGGGTTAAGGGCAAACAACTATCTTATATATGTGATGTCCTTTACATAACGTTGTATTCACTGCAACTCTGTAAGACACACCACTCTGTGCAGACTACACATCTTCTTCTAGTGTCACGTTCAGACGGTCTCTGAGATCCTGTATCTTTTGGTCTGTCTAGTGTTCTCGTTCCTGGAAATTTTCTCTACATGGTTAAACATTTATAAAACATTATGTCAGGGGTCGGGAACCTATTGCTCAGAACTATGGTAAGGGCCAGAGTTGTTCCCTGATGTCGACGTCTATTTCAGCAGCATTACACTCGAAACACCATCGAGTCAGATGGCTGATGGAACAGAGGGCGGAACACTTATAGGAATGCCCCACGTGCTGTGAGGTCAGTTTCTAATCAAGATGAGGGACAATCTGACAGCATGTCATGTGTTGTAGCAGCCGATACATAGAAGTTGAGAGACAGTCACCAGTGGCTCACTAGACAAACCAACTATACAACAGAAAACCTTGGTAGATGGCATGCCTTTATATTGAGGTTATCTTCTTATAGAAGCTTCATGTCACGTCATCTATACAATCCCGTAGTCGTAACCTTCGATAACATTTACCATGTTCAGGAAACTATGGACAACTTGAACAACTTGGCCAAGTGGACAGACCAATGGGTCATGTCCATCAAGGCCCAAAAAACTACCTATGCCATCTTCAGCATGTCCACCAAACCACAGAAAATCCTATTAACCATAAAAGGCCAAGCATTGCCTAAAGAAGAGACACCCACATACCTTGGCGTAACTTGTGATCCAAGACTGACATGGAAACAGCACATAGACAAGTGCCAAACAAAAGGTACAATGAGGACAGCACTGCTTAAAAAATTGGCAGGAACAGATTGGGGTGCAAATTGGAAAATCCTAAGTAGAGCATACACAGCTTACGTAAGACCAGCCTAGTAATATGGAATGTCAGCTTGGGGGATTGCAGCCAAGAGTAACACTCAAAAGATCTCAAAGATACAAAACCCCCAATCTCAGAATTATAACAGGAGTTATGAATACTACCCCAATCACAGAAATGGAAGCATCCACAGGTTTGCCATCAATGGAAGAAAGAATAAATGGAAAAAAAACCTCACACAGTATGCAAAGTTCAAATGTTTGGAGAGTCATCGAATGAACCAACGACTAAGCAGACCTACAAAAGAGCGACTCAAAAGAGGTAGCTTTCTACACTCCGCTAAGCAGCTCCAGAAATCGCTCACAGATACAGACCTAAAAAAACCTAAAACCACTAAACACCTTTAGCACATATACAACCTGGGACAGGAACAACTTCCCAAATGTTATGGACAATATACCAAACGTTATTTCAAAAACAGAAACTACTATACAAGTACTAAAAGAGACAACCAAGAATCACATACAGAAAGCATACCCAAAGGATATATGGACACATGTATATATAGATGGATCAGCGAAAGAGGCAGTATTAGATGGAGGATCAGGAATATATATATAGTAACACCAGATGGAAAAGAAATAGAGAAATCCATACCCACAGGCAAACATTTCACAAATTTCAAAACAGAAATGGAAGCCATAATAGAGGCAGCCAAAATGCTCATGAATTGTTTGCCGAGTCATTGAACTTAGGCCTGCTTACTACACCTCAGCAGTACCACCAAAGAAACAGTACTGCAGTGGATCTCATGGTCACTGTGGCATACCTGGAAATGAAAAAGCTGATCTCCTGGCAAGGAAAGGGGGATCACTGGAACAAATAGAAAGGGATACTACGTACTATGAATGTGAGACCATGTTAAAAGCAGAATTTAAGAAAAAGTGGAAGCAGATGCACCCAACTGCTAACCTAATGAACCCTACCATCAAATGTCACACAAGGAACAAATCATCATCTTCAGACTACGAACTGGTCACAACAGACTGAGAAGTCACATGTTCCGAAAGCTGAAGATTGGTGAGACAGACCTGTGCAACTGTGGACTGAGTCCAGAGACTGCAGAACACATTCTTCATGCCTGTCAACTCTACCAAGAAGAGAGGGAGAAAATATGTCCTACTGAGACGACACTACTTCCAGACTTGAGGGGTTCCATGGATGACCTGAAACGAATTACACAATTCATTGAAGCTATTGGTGCTGTAACCTGATATCTGACTGAAGAACGATGAAGAAGAAGAAGATATCATGTCGTTCCGGCGGACCGACGTTGTGCTTGAACTAGTTACAGGCACGGCGTGGGTGGGCGGAACAACAAAGAATGCCCCCCGTTATGGGAATGCCCCACGTGCTGTGAGGTCAGTTTCTAATCAAGATGAGGGACAGTCTGACAGCATGTCACGTGTGAAAAGAGTGCTAAAATTTATAAGAAGGTGCAAGTGAAACTCGAAAACGATTGGAACAGCCAAATGGGATCTTCAATAAACAATAGAAAGGATACCTATGTTGTGATCGGATCGTGGACTCGTTGCCACCCGATTACCTGAGCTTCGATCTCCTTTAATGTAATGATCATGATATAGCCAATATCAACTCACGTTCATGGTTGAAACACCGTGACTGCACAAAAAATGGTCACAGCCCAAAATAAAATTGAACTCTGCAACCGTCTTCATGCCAGCTGGTCTCATATTTTGTACGTGATTGAGATTCCTTTGCGATTATATATTCTTTGTCAGTATTAGTCTTTAGTGGTCCATAATATTTTCAACCTTTCTCTATACAACCACACATTTTCACCTTTAGAGATCGTGCTGTTTGTATAGACATTGTCCATGGCTGGCTTTCATATTTTAGTATTCCTTTTATGTTGTACTGAAGACATTTCTTTCTAACTTCCAAAAACATTGTGTCAGGAAATGGAGACTCGTGATGATTGTTAGGGTGAACACGCTACTGCACATTCAATGATTGACTTCTACTATACTGTTAGGGTGAACACGCTACTGCACATTCAATGACTGACTTGTGCTGGATTTATACTTACGTTTATTTATTGTCACTAGTTACTGTTTTGAGACCTCGAATAGAATAGGAACATTGTTACATGATGTGCATGTTGTAATATAATAGAATATTTCTTGAAAAGAAAGAACAGATATGATTATATGACCTTATCTAATCATATAAAGAATCTTTTAATAGAAAACGATATGTGAGAATTCTTAAGACCTACATAAAATCGATACTAACTGATGGAATCGAATCATACAAATTAAAAAGAAATAAGCATGTAGAAATCGAGTATTCTTTGATTACCCAGGAGAAAGCGAGATAGTGTTGAAAAATTCAGTGTCTCTTAGTGGGTTTTCATTCAATAGTCAGCAAACTTTCTGTGTCAGCTGTGATAGGATTGAGCATTTCTCGCGTAGAATCGGATAAATAGCGTTTCTCGTTTTTAGTAAATTTAGTTCCAAGTTCTAAGACTAATAGATCAAGTCAATAAATCAAGTAATGAATATGGACTGGATATAAACATTCAAAAAACAAAAACCATGATAATCAGCAAAGACACAGAAGAACAGGAGGTAAACATAAATATACAGGGAGAGAAACTACAACAAGTAAAACAGTATCAATATCTTGGACACATAGTCACAAATGATGGCAGATGTGAAACAGAAGTTAAAAGGAGAATAGGAATAGCTAAAAGTACCTTCAATGACATGGGGAAATTATTAATATCTAAACAAATTACAAACAAGTTAAAAATGAGAGTTATAAAATGCTACATCTATTCCATATTAATGTATGGCTCAGAAACATGGACACTAAATAAACAATTAGAATACAAAATTGATGCCTTTGAGATGTGGGTATATAGAAGAATAGGGAGAACATCATGGAAAGAGAAGAAAACAAATAAAGAGGTGCTAAAGATACTTAATATGAAGAAAGAACTACTAAGAGAAATAAAGATCGGGCAAATAAAATACTTTGGACACATTAAAAGACATGACACCCTATTGAAGACCTTACTTGAGGGTAAAGTCAAAGGGAAGCGAGCAAGAGGTAGGCAGAGATACAAGTGGGAGAGTAACATTACACGATGGACAGGTTACAGACTAGCAGAGTGCACCACCAAGACAAGAGACAGGAGATGTTGGAGATACGTTGCAGCCAACCTTCGTTGCGGAGACGGCACTTGATGATGATGAGTTCCAACCATGTTTTCTGTCCCGGGGAGCCAGGTCATATAATATTGTAAAATCAGCTTATCGGCCAGCAAAAACGTTAGATTGTTTTCTACTGTGTCCTAATATTATTATTATTATTTTCATAGGAGGAAAGAAGAAATGTACACACTAACAAATTTTCAAATTTGCCAAATACATTTTTAATAATAACCACAACAAAAACTGTTTGGTCAGTGACAATTGAATATAGCCATATATGTAAAATTTGGACGTGTAACGTTAACACTGAAATCAATACATAACTACCCTAGCAGAAATTATATGTGATTATTATAGTTAGTTAGTCGTCGGATCATCATCACTGCAAACTGGACACATCCATAGTTGCTCCGATCTCTCCTTGAGTGTATCCGCCATCACACTTCTGCTGACAGTACCGGTCCTATGCTGGTTGACCATCATTCTTCTGCGCCCTCCAAAATGTTCACATCTAGCAACACCGCATTTCAATCCCTGATCTTTAATCCTAGCCATTGAAAAGGAATCATCATCCACATTAGTCTCACTCTCGCGTGTTATATCTCTTAAGGAGTTCAAAACGTCAGCGCGATCCATTGCCCCATCGCCCTTTGCCACAATCGCACACGATGCCAGTTGATCCGCTCTTTCATTGCCTCGAACACCCACATGTCCCGGCACGAAAATAAATGTAACCGCTTTCAACCTCGCATTTTTCAAGGCCTCAATCCACTGTTCGCGAACGAGACCCACTTGTACCTTCTTAATCATACTCATAGAGTCACTCAAGATGCAGACCTGCGTTACTTTCTGTGTGCGTAGCCACTCAAATGCCTTGGTCACCGCCATAGTCTCCATGGTCATACTACTCGTAGTGACCGCAAAGGCACCACTTTCCTCCTTGATCGTTTTACCTGCGCACTGAGCTGTAAAGGCCCAAGCACTGCGAACATGCCTAATTACAGATCCATCAGTGTATATAATCACATCCCCCTCTTTGGTATTCTCACTGATTAAAGCCTGCACTTCTTTCTCCACAGCTGTGGGACACCATTCTCTGCATTCCCTGCTAAGTGATATTACTACTCTCAAACAAGTTTCGAAATCTGTGGGTAGACCTATCCATTCCGCACCAGCTGCCACATCCTGTAATCGGCACACGCTTTGTATTACATCCTCAGCACGTCCCATCCACGACCTTCCTCTCTTGAGTCTGCTGCCTTTAACTTTCTGTATTTCGGAATGCAACGGGTGTTCCTTATCTGCATGTATTTGAAGGTACGCCCGTGCACGGCAATACTGTAATCTATGCTCAGTTGTTGGGCAGTCAAGTAGGTATCGCATAGCTCTTGTCGATGTGTCTCTTGTGCATCCCAGAATGATACGCATTGCTGCATTCTGGACTCTATCCAGTCTTTCGATCTGAGTTTGGCTAAGAGTCAGAATTGCCAGTGCATATTCCACCACAGCCACAACCAAACCCTGGTACAAAAGAAATAACAATCTTTGCTCACACTGCGCAGCAGCCATAACCTTCATTGCTGCTAAGCCTTTGCCTGCCCTTATGATAATGTGGTCAACATGTTCCCTGAAACTCAACGCTTCTGTCAAAAAACACACCCAGATATCTCATTGTGCTAGTTCTTTCTAAACTTTTCCCGGACAACGAAACTTGTGGCATGGGTGTCTTTACCATGTGATTGTTCAAGGAAAACCACGTCACGAATGCCTTAGACGGATTAACCACTGCTCCCGTATCTCGACACCAATTTGTCAGTCTGTCCAGCTCCTTCTGTAGTTCCACGACGCACTCTTCTCGATTTCTGCCCTGTCTATACACCAGGATATCATCGGCATATGACATCGTTCTGCCAACACCTGTGATTTGATTGCCAGCGATATGTATTGTGTATACATTGAAAAGTACAGGAGATAGAGGCGATCCCTGTGGCAGGCCAGGGCTAATAACCGTTGGTGTAGATATGCAGTTACCACACTTAAGAACTACAACCCTGTGCATCAGGGCGGCGCCAACCCAACGCACGACAAAAGGATTAACTGCAAGATTTAACAGCTGGTGCATGTGATTATTATATTTCTATTAAATGTACTTTACATGTAACATGTAACGTCATATATCCAATACTATACATGCAGTATGCACGTTCACATATCCAGAACTTTAATTGCAGCTTGATATATCCAGTACTTTGCATACACTTTCATATACTCAGTACTTGTATCTTCACATATTCAGTACTTTATATACACCTACATATATCCAGCACCTAACACGCCGCTTCATATATCCAGTATTTTATATGCACTGTTATAAATCTAATGATTTACAGGACCTTCATATATCCAGTATATTTACATGCACTTTTATATATCCAGTATTTTATATGCTTCTTCATTTATCCAGTACTTTACATGACCTTCATATATTCGGTACTATACATGACCTTCATATGCGACCTTCATGACTTTCGTCCGACTCTGTGGCGAAGTGATGCAGAGCACGTCTGTGGCGGCCAAGATACCGAGTTCGATCCCCGTCACAGGTAATTGTGTATCCGGACCGTTCAGAAAGCAATGGAAAACTACTGAACGTATTTATATTACTTAGAAAATCACCACAGCCAACACATGCTGGGTTGATAGCTAAGTCCTGTAAAGGATATGCTACCAATTTTATTTTATTTTCATATATCCGGTACTTTACATGCACCTTCATGTATTCGGTACTTTACATGCACCGAATATATTCATACCTGATTCAATCTTTGTTTCATTAATTAAAGACATCTTATCTTACAATTCCCACCAGGCCAATGACCTTCATCCTGCTGATATTAATGGCAAAGCTGATCCATACCTTGTGATTAGATTAGGCTCAAAATCTCAGAATGACAAGGATAATTACATCTCCAAACAGCTTAATCCTGTCTTTGGCAAGTAAGTACATTCTGCTATTTGTCAAGTTTGTATAATACTGTTTTTGACACCTACGTATAGTACTGTCTTTGGCATATTTGTAAAATACTGCCTTTTTCAAGTTTGTATAATACTGTTTTTGACATGTAGGTACACTCTGCTCTTTGTAACGATTGTACTTTGCATGTATGTATAATCAAGTTTGTATAATACTGTCTTTGACAAGTAAGTATACTTCTCTCTTTGTCAAGTTGTATAATACTGTCTTTGTCATGTTTGTATAATACTGTCTTTGTCAAGTTTATATAATACTGTTTTTGTCAAGTTGTATAATACTGGTAATGTGATATACCCCGAAGGAATATAAATAAGAGCTTTATAATAACAGAACATAGATCAATATTCACAGTTGAAATAGTAGCCATATTAAAAGCACTAGAAATAATAACTGATAACCGGCTTCTTAAAAATGTAATAATCCTGAATCGAGTCATTATCATTAGTCCAGACTATACAAACTAAATATGGTAGCCAAAGACTAAGCATGGTGTAAACTTTATATCTTACAACAAACGTATATCACATTGTGTGCCGAAGTTTAATGTAGTGTGGGTTCCTGCACATATCAGTATATATGTATTAGGAAATGAGGCAAGGAACAACGTATCAAAGAAAGGGCGTCAGCGCAGAATTGAGATCAATGTAGGACTTGGCAGGTCTGAAATCAGGAGCATAATATAGGACCCAAAAAGGTATTGAGAAAAAAGTAAACTACTAAAGGAGTGCACAGAGAAATGGAACATCAGTGTAAAACAAACCTAGAATAAAGTCATTACAGATTTTATTTAATCTCGAATATATATATATATATATATATATATATATATATATATATATATATATATATATATATATATATATATATATATTCGAGATTAAATAAAATCTCCAAATAAACCAACAAACTCTTATGTGAACACCTGAGGGTAAAAAAAAATGAGGAAGTCCTAAAGCAACTCTAAAAAACACCATGCTTATAGAAGGGGGAATAATAGGCTGCACGACCATACAAGAACTAAAACCGCAACACATAGAGAATCAAAACCTCTGCCCCATGTACCGCCTGTGGCACGAAAGGAACAGACTAGTTAGTTAGTTAGTCGTCGGATCAACATCACTGCAAACTGGACACGTTCATAGTTGCTACGATCTCTCCCTGAATGTGTCCACCATTACACTACTGCTGACAGTACCGGTCCTCTGCTGGTTGACAATTCTTCTCCAAAATGTTCACTTTTAACAACTCCGCATTTAAAATACTGATCTTTATTTCTGGCCATTGAAAGGGAATCATCATCCACATTAGTCTCACTCTTGCGTGCTATATCTCTTATGGAGTTCAAAACGTTAGTTCGATCCATTTCCCAATCGCCTTGTGCCACAATAGCGCATGATCCCAGTTGATTTGCTATTTCATTGCCTTGAACACTCACATGTCCCGGCGCGAAAATAAATGTAACTACTTTCAGCCTCGCCTTTCTCAAGACCTCAATCCACTGTTCGCGAACGAGACCCACTTGTACCTTCCTAATCATACTCATAGAGTCACTCAAGATGCAGACCTGCGTTACCTTCTGTGTGCATACCCACTCAAATACCCTGATCACCGCCATAATCTTCATGGTCACACTACTCGTAGTCACAGCAAAGGTACCACTCTCCTCCCTGATCATTTTGCCTGCGCACATAGCTTTGAAGGCCTAGGCACTGCGAATATGTCTAATCACATATCCTTCAGTGCATATAATCACATCCTCTTCTTTAGAATTCTCACTGACCAAAGCCTGCACATCTTTTTCCACAGCCGTGGATACTATTATCTACATTCCCTGCTAAGTGATATTACTACGTCAAACAAGTTTCGAAATCTGAGTAGACATATCCATTCTGCTGCCACATTTTGCAGCATGCACACGCTTTGTAACTAACTGATATATTTATATATACTATATCCAGGTCTAGGAGTACCAATATACCAGATTCAAATTCAGCCACGCACAGCTGAGAATTTGAACAGTTATGAACATAATGACAACATACTGAGCATAGTATATTGACTAGATATTTATGACAGCCAAAAACTTGATAACTTGATCCTACGTTTTACATACGATATTCCACTATTTTTAATATTGTGTGGATGTTGTCAGGGTCTGAAAGGGAACAAAAAATGGTAACACATTTTAACTTCTATGCATGTCGCAAGGGGGGACCAGGGAGGTTATGGGGTGTACTTGGCTGTCTCCAGCTGTATAGTGTCAAAGGGACAGAAAAACTATGCTGAAATCGGATGTATTATGCCGATTGAACAGATATTACAGAGAAAATAATCACCTGACATAAGATACAAAAATGATGAGTTAAAATGTATAATGAACACACAATTGCTACAAATCTATTCAACTATAAAATTATATGTTCCATGTGTTTAAAAGATGGCGACTAGGTAATTGCAGTATTCTGTGTTGTACTTTCTTGTCACATTTCTCTAGTAATGTGTGTAGTCATTCTACTTGCTGGTGTAATTTTGTGTGAAAGATTATACGTTATTTGGACTACATCCTGTTGTTTTAAAAAAAAAATAATAGTTCGATAACAATCGCAGAATTAAAAAGACTAATTCTAGAAATTTCACCTGAGCTGTTCCTAGAATTTTTGTCGGAGCTGTTCCTAGAATCTTTATCTGAGCTGTTCCTAGAATGTTTACCTGAGCTTTTCCTAGAATTTTAGCTGAGCTGTTAGTAGAATTTTTACCTGAGCTGTTCCTAGAATTTTTACCTGAGCTGCACATACAATGTTCGTCTGAGCTGCCCCTACAATTATGGTTTGAAATGTTTCTAGAGTGTCAGCCTGAGTTGCTCATAGTAATTTTGTCTTGGCTATTCCTAGAGTTTCAGTCTAAGTATTTCCTAGAGTTTGTGCACTGTAAAAATAGTGAAGAGGAATAAATACCATTCGGCGCCGTAGCAGAGCTGATAGTGAGCTGGTTTTGCAAACCCAAATCGTCGGACTAGGTGATTTGGTCCCCGACGATCCACAATGTACTAGTGATACTATTGAATGTATTCGTGGCACCTCAACTGTCAACAGCATTTGAATAACCTCATGTACGTGTTCATTTTTTATATGGATTTTTTAAAATTATTAAATAACATTCGATTACCCAATTATAGAGAGACATTAATGCAGCAACACACCTGACGACTTTCTATGATAGATTACTTTCTCCATGTATTCTTCGCTTCCCGTTCTTAGTTCTCTTCAACTACTGCTTCACGTTCTCATTTCTCTTCAACTACTGCTTCTCGTTCTCAGTTCTCTTCAACTACTGCTTCACGTTCTCAGTTCTCTTCAACTACTGCTTCACGTTCTCAGTTCTCTTCAACTACTGCTTCACGTTCTCAGTTCTCTTCAACTACTGCTTCTCGTTCCCAGCTCTTCAACTACTGCTTCTCGTTCTCTGTTCTTCAACTACTGCTTCTCGTTCTCATTTCTCTTCAACTACTGCTTCTCGTTCTCAGTTCTTCAACTACTGCTTCTCGTTCTCATTTCTCTTCAACTACTGCTTCTCGTTCTCAGTTCTTCAACTACTGCTTCTCGTTCTCATTTCTCTTCAACTACTGCTTCTTGTTCTTAGTTCTCTTCAACTACTTCTTCTCGTTCTTAGTTCTCTTCAACTACTGATTCTCGTTATTAGTTCTCTTCAACTACTGCTTCTCGTTCTCAGTTCTTCAACTACTAATTCTCGTTATTAGTAATCTTCAACTAATGCTTCTCGTTCTTAGTTCTTCAAATACTGCTTCTCGTTCTCAGCTCTTCAACTACTGCTTCTCGTTCTCAGTTCTCTTCAACTACTGCTTCTCGTTCTCAGTTCTCTTCAACTACTGCTTCACGTTCTTAGTTCTCTTCAACTATTGCTTCTCGTTCTCAGCTCTTCAACTACTGCTTCTCGTTCTCAGTTCTTCAACTACTGCTTCTCGTTCTCAGCTCTTCAACTAATGCTTCTCGTTCTCAGCTCTTCAACTACTGCTTCTCGTTCTCAGCTCTTCAACTACTGCTTCTCGTTCTCAGCTCTTCAACTACTGCTTCTCGTTCTCAGCTCTTCATCTACTGCTTCTCGTTCTCAGTTCTCTTCAACTACTGCTTCTCGTTCTCAGTTCTCTTCAACTACTGCTTCACGTTCTTAGTTCTCTTCAACTATTGCTTCTCGTTCTCAGCTCTTCAACTACTGCTTCTCGTTCTCAGCTCTTCAACTACTGCTTCTCGTTCTCAGCTCTTCAACTAATGCTTCTCGTTCTTAGTTCTTCAACTACTGCTTCTCGTTCTCCGTTCTCTTTAACTACTGCTTCTCGTTCTCAGCTCTTCAACTACTGCTTCTCGTTCTCAGTTCTCTTCAACTACTGCTTCTCGTTCTCAGTTCTCTTCAACTACTGCTTCTCGTTCTCAGTTCTCTTCAACTACTGCTTCTCGTTCTCAGTTCTCTTCAACTACTGCTTCACGTTCTTAGTTCTCTTCAACTATTGCTTCTCGTTCTCAGCTCTTCAACTACTACTTCTCGTTCTCAGCTCTTCAACTACTGCTTCTCGTTCTCAGCTCTTCATCTACTGCTTCTCGTTCTCAGCTCTTCAACTACTACTTCTCGTTCTCAGCTCTTCAACTACTGCTTCTCGTTCTCAGCTCTTCAACTACTGCTTCTCGTTCTCAGCTCTTCAACTACTGCTTCTCGTTCTCAGTTCTCTTCAACTACTGCTTCTCGTTCTCAGTTCTCTTCAACTACTGCTTCACGTTCTTAGTTCTCTTCAACTATTGCTTCTCGTTCTCAGCTCTTCAACTACTACTTCTCGTTCTCAGCTCTTCAACTACTGCTTCTCGTTCTCAGCTCTTCATCTACTGCTTCTCGTTCTCAGCTCTTCAACTACTACTTCTCGTTCTCAGCTCTTCATCTACTGCTTCTCGTTCTCAGCTCTTCAACTACTGCTTCTCGTTCTCAGCTCTTCATCTACTGCTTCTCGTTCTCAGCTCTTCAACTAATGCTTCTCGTTCTTAGTTCTTCAACTACTGCTTCTCGTTCTCCGTTCTCTTTAACTACTGCTTCTCGTTCTCAGCTCTTCAACTACTGCTTCTCATTATTAGTTCCTCAACTACTGCTTCTCGTTATTAGTTCTTCAGCTACAGCTTCTCGTTATTAGTTCTCTTCAACTACTGCTTCTTCATTCTAAGCTCTTCAACAACTGCTTCTCATTCTCAGCTCTTCAACTACTGCTTCTCGTTCTCAGCTCTACAACTACTGCTTCTCGTTCTCAGTTCTTCAACTACTGCTTCACTTTCTTAGAACTCTTCAACTACTGCTTCTCGTTCTCAGCTCTACAACTACTGCTTCTCGTTCTCAGCTCTTCAACTACTGATTCTCGTTCTCAGTTCTTCAACTACTGCTTCTCGTTCTCATTTCTCTTCAACTACTGCTTCTCGTTCTCAGTGCTCTTCAACTACTGCTTCTCGTTCTCAGTTCTTCAACTACTGCTTCTCGTTCCCAGCTCTTCAACTACTGCTTCTCGTTCTCAGTTCTTCAACTACTGCTTCTCGTTCTCATTTCTCTTCAACTACTGCTTCTCGTTCTCAGTTCTTCAACTACTGCTTCTCGTTCTCATTTCTCTTCAACTACTGCTTCTCGTTCTCAGTACTTCAACTACTGCTTCTCGTTCTCAGTTCTTCAACTACTGCTTCTCGTTCTCAGTTCTTCAACTACTGCTTCTCGTTCTCAGTTCTTCAACTACTGCTTCTCGTTCTCAGTTCTTCAACTACTGCTTCTCGTTCTCATTTCTCTTCAACTACTGCTTCTCGTTCTCATTTCTCTTCAACTACTGCTTCTCGTTCTCAGTTCTTCAACTACTGCTTCTCGTTCTCAGTTCTTCAACTACTGCTTCTCGTTCTCATTTCTCTTCAACTACTGCTTCTCGTTCTCAGTTCTTCAACTACTGCTTCTCGTTCTAATTTCTCTTCAACTACTGCTTCTCGTTCTCAGTTCTTCAACTACTGCTTCTCGTTCTCAGTTCTTCAACTACTGCTTCTCGTTCCCAGTTCTTCAACTACTGCTTCTTGTTCTTAGTTCTCTTCAACTACTTCTTCTCGTTCTTAGTTCTCTTCAACTACTGATTCTCGTTATTAGTTCTCTTCAACTACTGCTTCTCGTTCTCAGTTCTTCAACTACTAATTCTCGTTATTAGTAATCTTCAACTAATGCTTCTCGTTCTTAGTTCTTCAAATACTGCTTCTCGTTCTCAGCTCTTCAACTACTGCTTCTCGTTCTCAGTTCTCTTCAACTACTGCTTCTCGTTCTCAGTTCTCTTCAACTACTGCTTCACGTTCTTAGTTCTCTTCAACTACTACTTCTCGTTCTCAGCTCTTCAACTACTACTTCTCGTTCTCAGCTCTTCAACTACTGCTTCTCGTTCTCAGCTCTTCATCTACTGCTTCTCGTTCTCAGCTCTTTAACTAATGCTTCTCGTTCTTAGTTCTTCAACTACTGCTTCTCGTTCTCCGTTCTCTTTAACTACTGCTTCTCGTTCTCAGCTCTTCAACTACTGCTTCTCGTTCTCAGCTCTTCATCTACTGCTTCTCGTTCTCAGCTCTTTAACTAATGCTTCTCGTTCTTAGTTCTTCAACTACTGCTTCTCGTTCTCCGTTCTCTTTAACTACTGCTTCTCGTTCTCAGCTCTTCAACTACTGCTTCTCATTATTAGTTCCTCAACTACTGCTTCTCGTTATTAGTTCTTCAGCTACTGCTTCTCGTTATTAGTTCTCTTCAACTACTGCTTCTTCATTCTCAGCTCTTCAACAACTGCTTCTCATTCTCAGTTCTTCAACTACTGCTTCACTTTCTTAGAACTCTTCAACTACTGCTTCTCATTCTCAGCTCTTCAACAACTGCTTCTCATTCTCAGTTCTTCAACTACTGCTTCACTTTCTTAGAACTCTTCAACTACTGCTTCTCGTACTCAGCTCTTCAACTACTGCTTCTCGTACTCAGCTCTTCAACTACTGCTTCTCGTTCTCAGTTCTCTTCATCTACTGCTTCTCGTACTCAGCTCTTCACCTACCGCTTCTCGTTCTCAGCTCTTCAACTACTGCTTCTCGTTCTCAGTTCTTCAACTACTGCTTCTCGTTATCAGCTCTTTAACGACTGCTTCTCGTTCTTTGTTCTTCAAATACTGCTTCTCGTTCTCAGTTCTTCAACTACTTCTTCTCGTTCTCAGTTCTTCAACTACTGCTTCTCGTTCTTAGTTCTCTTCAACTACTGCTTTTCGTTCTCAGTTCTCTTCAACTGCTGCTTCTCGTTCTTAGTTCTCTTCAACTACAGCTTCTCGTTCTTAGTTCTCTTCAAGTACTGCTTCTCGTTCTTAGTTCTCTTCAACTACTGCTTCTTGTTCTTAGTTCTCTTCAACTACTGCTTCTCGTTCTCAGTTCTTCAACTACTGCTTCTCGTTCTCAGCTCTTCAACTAATGCTTCTCGTTCTTAGTTCTCTTCAACTACTGCTTCTCGTTCTTAGTTCTCTTAAACTACTGCTTCTCGTTATTAGTTCTCTTCAACTACTGCTTCTCATTCTCAGCTCTTCAACTACTGCTTCTCATTCTTCAACTACTGCTTCACGTTCTTAGTACTCTTCAACTACTGCTTCTCGTTCTCAGCTCTTCACCTACTGCTTCTCGTTCTCAGCTCTTGAACTACTGCTTCTCGTTCTCAGCTCTTCAACTACTGCTTCTCTTTCTCAGCTCTTCAACTACTGATTCTCGTTCTCAGTTCTTCAACTACTGCTTCTCGTACTCAGCTCTTCAACTACTGCTTCTCGTTCTCAGCTCTTCACCTACCGCTTCTCGTTCTCAGCTCTTCAACTACTGTTTCTCGTTCTTAGTTCTATTCAACTACTGCTTTTCGTTCTCAGTTCTCTTCAACTGCTGCTTCTCGTTCTTAGTTCTCTTCAACTACAGCTTCTCGTTCTTAGTTCTCTTCAAGTACTGCTTCTCGTTCTTAGTTCTCTTCAACTACTGCTTCTCGTTCTTAGTTCTCTTCAACTACTGCTTCTCGTTCTCAGTTCTTCAACTACTGCTTCTCGTTCTCAGCTCTTCAACTAATGCTTCTCGTTCTTAGTTCTCTTCAACTACTGCTTCTCGTTCTTAGTTCTCTTAAACTACTGCTTCTCGTTCTCATTTCTCTTCAACTACTGCTTCTCGTTCTCAGTTCTTCAACTACTGCTTCTCGTTCTCATTTCTCTTCAACTACTGCTTCTCGTTCTCAGTTCTTCAACTACTGCTTCTCGTTCTCAGTTCTTCAACTACTGCTTCTCGTTCTCAGTTCTTCAACTACTGCTTCTCGTTCTCAGTTCTTCAACTACTGCTTCTCGTTCTCAGTTCTTCAACTACTGCTTCTCGTTCTCATTTCTCTTCAACTACTGCTTCTCGTTCTCAGTTCTTCAACTACTGCTTCTCGTTCTCAGTTCTTCAACTACTGCTTCTCGTTCTCATTTCTCTTCAACTACTGCTTCTCGTTCTCAGTTCTTCAACTACTGCTTCTCGTTCTAATTTCTCTTCAACTACTGCTTCTCGTTCTCAGTTCTTCAACTACTGCTTCTCGTTCTCAGTTCTTCAACTACTGCTTCTCGTTCCCAGTTCTTCAACTACTGCTTCTTGTTCTTAGTTCTCTTCAACTACTTCTTCTCGTTCTTAGTTCTCTTCAACTACTGATTCTCGTTATTAGTTCTCTTCAACTACTGCTTCTCGTTCTCAGTTCTTCAACTACTAATTCTCGTTATTAGTAATCTTCAACTAATGCTTCTCGTTCTTAGTTCTTCAAATACTGCTTCTCGTTCTCAGCTCTTCAACTACTGCTTCTCGTTCTCAGTTCTCTTCAACTACTGCTTCTCGTTCTCAGTTCTCTTCAACTACTGCTTCACGTTCTTAGTTCTCTTCAACTACTACTTCTCGTTCTCAGCTCTTCAACTACTACTTCTCGTTCTCAGCTCTTCAACTACTGCTTCTCGTTCTCAGCTCTTCATCTACTGCTTCTCGTTCTCAGCTCTTTAACTAATGCTTCTCGTTCTTAGTTCTTCAACTACTGCTTCTCGTTCTCCGTTCTCTTTAACTACTGCTTCTCGTTCTCAGCTCTTCAACTACTGCTTCTCGTTCTCAGCTCTTCATCTACTGCTTCTCGTTCTCAGCTCTTTAACTAATGCTTCTCGTTCTTAGTTCTTCAACTACTGCTTCTCGTTCTCCGTTCTCTTTAACTACTGCTTCTCGTTCTCAGCTCTTCAACTACTGCTTCTCATTATTAGTTCCTCAACTACTGCTTCTCGTTATTAGTTCTTCAGCTACTGCTTCTCGTTATTAGTTCTCTTCAACTACTGCTTCTTCATTCTCAGCTCTTCAACAACTGCTTCTCATTCTCAGTTCTTCAACTACTGCTTCACTTTCTTAGAACTCTTCAACTACTGCTTCTCATTCTCAGCTCTTCAACAACTGCTTCTCATTCTCAGTTCTTCAACTACTGCTTCACTTTCTTAGAACTCTTCAACTACTGCTTCTCGTACTCAGCTCTTCAACTACTGCTTCTCGTACTCAGCTCTTCAACTACTGCTTCTCGTTCTCAGTTCTCTTCATCTACTGCTTCTCGTACTCAGCTCTTCACCTACCGCTTCTCGTTCTCAGCTCTTCAACTACTGCTTCTCGTTCTCAGTTCTTCAACTACTGCTTCTCGTTATCAGCTCTTTAACGACTGCTTCTCGTTCTTTGTTCTTCAAATACTGCTTCTCGTTCTCAGTTCTTCAACTACTTCTTCTCGTTCTCAGTTCTTCAACTACTGCTTCTCGTTCTTAGTTCTCTTCAACTACTGCTTTTCGTTCTCAGTTCTCTTCAACTGCTGCTTCTCGTTCTTAGTTCTCTTCAACTACAGCTTCTCGTTCTTAGTTCTCTTCAAGTACTGCTTCTCGTTCTTAGTTCTCTTCAACTACTGCTTCTTGTTCTTAGTTCTCTTCAACTACTGCTTCTCGTTCTCAGTTCTTCAACTACTGCTTCTCGTTCTCAGCTCTTCAACTAATGCTTCTCGTTCTTAGTTCTCTTCAACTACTGCTTCTCGTTCTTAGTTCTCTTAAACTACTGCTTCTCGTTATTAGTTCTCTTCAACTACTGCTTCTCATTCTCAGCTCTTCAACTACTGCTTCTCATTCTTCAACTACTGCTTCACGTTCTTAGTACTCTTCAACTACTGCTTCTCGTTCTCAGCTCTTCACCTACTGCTTCTCGTTCTCAGCTCTTGAACTACTGCTTCTCGTTCTCAGCTCTTCAACTACTGCTTCTCTTTCTCAGCTCTTCAACTACTGATTCTCGTTCTCAGTTCTTCAACTACTGCTTCTCGTACTCAGCTCTTCAACTACTGCTTCTCGTTCTCAGCTCTTCACCTACCGCTTCTCGTTCTCAGCTCTTCAACTACTGTTTCTCGTTCTTAGTTCTATTCAACTACTGCTTTTCGTTCTCAGTTCTCTTCAACTGCTGCTTCTCGTTCTTAGTTCTCTTCAACTACAGCTTCTCGTTCTTAGTTCTCTTCAAGTACTGCTTCTCGTTCTTAGTTCTCTTCAACTACTGCTTCTCGTTCTTAGTTCTCTTCAACTACTGCTTCTCGTTCTCAGTTCTTCAACTACTGCTTCTCGTTCTCAGCTCTTCAACTAATGCTTCTCGTTCTTAGTTCTCTTCAACTACTGCTTCTCGTTCTTAGTTCTCTTAAACTACTGCTTCTCGTTCTCAGTTCTTCAACTACTGCTTCTCGTTCTCAGCTCTTCAACTACTGCTTCTCGTTCTCAGTTCTCTTTAACTACTACTTCTCGTTCTTAGTTCTCTTCAACTACTGCTTCTCGTTATCAGCTCTTCAACTACTGATTTTAGAAATATCGGACATTTTCCTTGTCAAGCTTAACAATCATCATCGTTTTCAGCGGTTCAGCCCATCTTCCCCATATTTGCGGTCATGACGTTGCAAATTCGAAATCAGGCAGTGTACCGTCCAATTCCACTTTTTCTCTGTCCATGGGAACGTTTCCTCCTAAAAAATTGTCACACAAAAGGCTGGTCAGACGTTGATTTGTGCTGCTATAAAGTTACATGCTAGAATCACTCTTGAATCAGTAATCATCCGCTAAAGACGGATGTATTGGGCCATTGGAGCAAATAAAACGGCGACAGAACGCATTTACATTCTCTGGACTACATCGTGCTGGAAATCTCCATGGCCTGCTACAAGAAAGATCCAGTGGGAGTTTAAGAATGAACGCTGAAGAAGAAGAATCCGAAATTAGTACTTAAAGTAATTCTACATGCTAGAACCACTCGTGAATCAGTAATCAGTACTTTCAGACTCTTGTTTTCGTCCTCTACTTGTGTGCTATGTTGTATTCCTGGCAAAGGCAGTTTTATCAAAAACTTCGCTATGTGTTTATTTTCTTTTATGCTCCAAGTCATTAGCAGAACTTCATTATCATGTGATTTAGATGTGTGCCTTTTGGAACATATTTTTCCTGTAGTTCTTTCTACCAATTACATCAGAAAAAGATACCATGAACACAATATTTTCATTTTACTGTAGTAATTTTGATCAAGAACAGCACTATACACTAACACCATGCACACAGTTAAACATCTTGAAATCGTTGAACAAAAAGACTTAGCTGAACAGATGGGCAATGGGAAACTCTGAGAGAGAAGTGTACAAAGCAGCCCAAAGACAAAGTTCTGAGAAGGAAAGACCATAGTACCGTATTCCGACTTTGCGCCCAACATGTACAGCTTAACAATCTGAACATAATACACAGACAACACTCTCCAGAGTACCAGCTATGCACTCACCATTACGAAATTGTTGATCATCGCGTTTCTAAATGTTAAGCACTGGATAATATTATCAACAAGTTTCTCATTCCTATGTCAGATAAATGTAACTTCCTATATGGCACGAAACAACAACTCAGAAACGCATGAGTATACCATGAAAATGTATTGTGACAAAGGGCATGCATATACCATACAAATGTATTTTGACAAAGGGCATGCATATATCATACAAATGTATTGTGACAAAGGGCATGCATATATCATACAAATGTATTGTGACAAAAGACATGCATATACCATACAAATGTATTGTGACAAAGGGCATGCATATATCATACAAATGTATTGTGACAAAGGGCATGTATATATCATACAAATGTATTGTGACAAAGGACATGCATATACCATACAAATGTATTGTGACAAAGGGCATGAACCTATAAACCGCTGGATAACAACCAACCAACCAACCAAACGACCAACTGATCAAGGAGTTTTTGTCTTCGGTGTTGAATGTACGGTATAGAGAGTTATATATAAAGAGTTATAGTGACCCAGAGGCCTTTGTGAAATCGGATGTTTTAGGCCGAGAGTCCCAGATATCGCAGCGAAGTTGTAAACTTTGACACCGTAATCCGTTCTCCTGCTAAACTGCAGAAATTTGAGAGCGAACGCAGACGAGGAAATCTCTGGTGGGCTAGGTCAGCTGGCCAACACATCTACACAGGTACTGTATATCGCATCAAAAACCTAAATAAATGAGGGGGGGGGAAACACAATGGAAGCCTCGGAGTCAGCAAGACAATTGTGTACGCTGTGAGATCAGGCAGGCAAGGCCCAGACTATTGTTAAAGTTATAGCTTCACGCTGCACAGCTTTTCAGGGGAAACCGTGTTTCAACAAAAATAACCCTAGTCTCCGCCAATTGATCGTGTGGCAGGATATCAGTTACAGGGCCTGGTGTGATCAGGTTACTCTCAGCTGGCACCGTGGGCTGTTGTCCGTAGTTCAGACAGTCTTGTCACGCATGACTGGGTGTCCTAAAAATGGGTTAGTCTTTGAAATTCAAAAAGTACACACCTAGTTGTTAATTCTATTTCACACGCTCTATCCAATAGAAATGACTTTGTCTACGTGTATAGCTGAAAAAAAGGCATCATTGGTACATGAACAATACGATTATAGTCTGTGGCTTGTATTTTCTGGGGACATTAATCTCATGATTTTTTAAGAGTTTGCCTAGTTAAAAAGAAATTCTTAGTTGCCACATACAAATGCTGTGAAATCATTTCGTTCAGGGTTTGTTCTCAAATTTCTGCCAGCTAACGGGAGTAGTCCAGCTGTAGTCCAGATAAATGAATATGTTGTGCCTGCGATAGCTGCACCTTTCGTTATGACATACAACTACAGTATGGTGTTTGGATATATGCAGCCTATTCGATGACACAGTTAACACCAAACACAGATGCTTCTTAGTCGCCTTGTACGACATGCATGGCACATCAGTATTAGTATTCTTTGCTCCCATTTTTGGTACCGTTGACACGGTCGTCCGTGCTGCGAAATTTTCAGTCTGGCACATTCGACTTCAACAAGACATTTTTTTGTCACTTTGATATCCTATACCGGTGTACCCCTATGCCATGTGGATTAGCATCAGCCTCACCTCTCTTAGTGGGATCTTGTGACATATATGGCGGAATATAGTGTTGCAGCTCTGTGTTCCTATTTCGCGTCACACGGATTCAACTAGAGACAGTCTACAATTATAGCTTCTGACAATAGATGGCTCTTTTCCCATCGCAGGACAATGATCTGCTTCTGCGACTCTTGTTAAAGTTAATGATATGCGCCAATCTTGTAACTAGTGCACATTTATTATATTTCTTACATTCTGTGTGCCAGTTGGGTATAACTATTAAAAGAAACTAGCCACATTTACTTATGCGTTCCATCTATGTCAGTGGTTGTCAACCTGTGGGTCGCGACCCAATTGGGAGTCGAACGGCCTTTTCACAGGGGTCGCCTAAGACCATCGGAAAACACATATTTCCGATGGTCTTAGGAACCAAGACATTTCTCCTCTATTCGTCTCCAGGTGAATCCGTCCACATGCAGATCTGCTATTTCACACTGAAGTGGGATGGTTGTCGAAATAAAAAGTTTTAAAACGTGTTTCTGAGCTTCGTGGTGAACGCAAAACGTTTTTTACTCAGAAAGCAAGACCTCAGTTCGAAATACGCTACATGGATAAAAGCAAACTGTAGAAAATAGCTTACTTGGTTGACATCTTTGCCATCTTGAGTGAATTAAATTTATCACTGCAATGACCAAATCCAACATGCCTCGATTTGTATGAAAAGATCCGATTATTCCAAATATGGGGGGGGGGGGGGGGGGGGAAATGATGAAAATAAAATGTAAACGTTGCCAACCGTATCTGTTTTCTTTGAGAGATATGACAAAAGGATTATGTTGATAATTTCTGTGAAATAACACTTGCACATGTTTGCAGGCGAAATGTCTTCATACTTTCCAAATCTATCGGACACCCCGTTGCAGTTGACAGAAGCCCATTCACAGTCAACGTTGATGATGTTCCTGAGACAACACAAGGGGTGTTCATTAAACTTATTAACAGCGAGAATTTATTTTTCCGCAATGCTAGTTACAAAATTCTGATGTTTGCAGTCATATCCTGTTCTGTCTGAGACTGCGTGGCACCTACTTCTTCGATACACAACCACATATCTTTGTCAAGAAATGTTTTCCAGTTTGTTGGTTATCAAGTCTAAATATAGAAGTTCTTCTTCTTCTTTCGTTCGCTAATAATGTCTATATCTGCAGTGTTGTTTCTTGTATAAATTGGACAGTGTTTTCCATTTCTTGTTTTGTACCATAAAGTTTACCATTCATTGGTGTATCAGAAGGCCAGTATGTGCATCTTAATGTGTCATAGTTTGCACATTCTTGAAGGATATGTTCTGAAGTCTGGTTGACTTGTCCACAATTACACTTTGCTGTTGTGCCAATTTTAAATTATGTATACATATGGCTGTTTAGTCTAATGTGACCAGTTCTCAGTCGAAATATGATGACCTGTTCTTGTCTGTTAAGTAGGTGGTAGTCGTCCCGTGGAGGTAAGTTAGGCTTTCGTTGTGCCTTTATCATGGATTTCTTTTGGTGATAGCTGATTGGTACATCCGGTTGCTGCGTGTTAGCACCTACCTTGGCGAGTTGATCAGCTCTGTCATTTCCTGCTATTCCACAGTGTGATGGAATCCATTGCAGTATAACTCTACACCTATTTTGTACTATGGACAATACCTCTTTTAACTCTGGAAGTTTATTGGATTGTAATGCCTCTAGTACTGACCTTGCATCTGTAAGTATTACAATAGGGTGTGAGGTCCAATGTTAACAGTTTCTCTGCAGCTGTATAAATAGCTTTGACTTCAGAGTCATAGTTGTTGCAGTAATTCCCTGTTGGTATACAAGTGGTATCAGTGGTGCCATCTGGGTATTCTACATATACACCACTTCCTCCATTTTTTACTGCATTCTGTGCTGATCCATCTGTATATACTCTGGTCCATAGATCACTTGGGTAAACATCATCAAGGAAACTGAGAGCTGCTACTCTTTTCTGCAGATTATTCTGATGTTCATCCCCATGCACACCTGCTACTGTTGTTTGGATGATCACTGGTAGGCATGTCCGTTTTTCCCATGGGGTGTGTTCTGGTTTAGATGTCAGTGGTATTGTTACCTCTGGCAGATCCGATACCTGTCTACGTAGACGCTTGGCCTGGTGTATGAAGCTGCTTCTTTTAAGCCGTCCTTGTGACAGATTCTGGAATCTTTCCTTCATTGGGTGACAATGGTGGGAAAGAAACTTTTCTCCATGAATTATAATTTTAGTATCTCTACGCTCTTTCAATGACTGCATCCCTTCGATATTCTGGATTTCTATGATTGGTGTGGATCTCATTGCGCCTGTAATGATTCTAAGTGCTTGGTTCTGTACTCTATCTAGGTTTTGTAGTGTAGTGTTTGATGATGAACTCCATGCTGTAGAACCATATTCCAAGTGTGGTCGAATGGCTTGTTGGTATACATTTTTTAGAATTCTTTCATTAGCTCCCCAAGTTGTCCCACTCAGTTTTCTTAGTATAGCTATCTTCCTTCTAGCCTTTGTTTCTGCTTTGCTGATATGATGTTTCCATGTCATTTTGGCATCAAATGTTACACCAAGATATGTGGGTTGGTCATCTACCTTTAAGATAGTTTTATTTACATAGATGTTTCCTGCTCTTTGTTTTGGTGAAAGTGTAAAAAGGGTTGTTGCTGACATCTCTATATTGATACTTACACACCATTTTTTCAGCCCAATTAGTCAAAATGTCCATGGCTCTCTGAAGCATTTTTGTGGCAACCATGGCGCTCTCATGTGTGCACCATAGAACCAAGTCATCTGCATATAGTGCTGCCTTAGTTCCACAGGGTATTTCTTCAATTAGATCATTGATAAATATGAGAAAAAGAGTGGGTGATAGAACTCCTCCTTGAGGCACTCCATGGCGTAGTAATACTTTCCTACTTTTTTTGCCATTTACTTGTACTCTGGCACTTCTATTGTGAAGAAAGGCTTTCGTCCATCTATACATATTTCCACATATCTTGTAGTTTCTCATTTTTTGAAGCAATCCTTCTTTCCATACTTTATCAAAGTAAATCAATCCATGCCACTAACACTGATTTTTTGTCTTGGAAAGCATCCTCAATTTCCTGTGAGAGGTATGTGGTTTGATCCTCTGTGGAGTAGCATTGCCTGAAACCTGCCTGCTGTGGTGGAAGGAATTTTCTACTTTCCAGGTGAAATTTTAGTCTTAGGTTTATGATGCGCTCCATTGTTTTGCACAGGCAACTTGTAAGACTAATTGGTCTGTAGCTAGTTGGTGTTGTTCCATCTTTTCCAGGTTTAAGCAAAGGAACCATAATTGATTCTCTCCAGATTTGTGGTATTTTCCCAGTAGTCCAGCTAATATTTAGGATGTCCAATAGTTTCCTTCTGGCTGTTGTTCCTAGATTCTTTATCATTTCATTTGATATTTCATCAATACCTGGGGACTTATTTATCTTTAGTTTAGAGACTGCTAATTCCAATTCATAATATGTGAACAATGTATCCATAATTATATCTGCGCTGTTTTCATCACTGATTCTAGTCTGAGCATGTTCCAATTTACTTTTTTGGTCGCTCCTCACTGTATGCTGTTTCTCTGGACTAATTTCAATATTGCAGTCTTGAGCAAATATCCTAGCGAAATTATCTACTGCTTTCTTTCCTGTAATCATTTTGTCATTCTGTGCGAGTGTTATGTTTGTGCTTCTTCCTGTTCCCTCATCATTTAGTTGTTTGACCAGTTTCCACAGTTTTCTTCCATCCTTTTCAAAATTTAAGGATTCTGTTTTCTCTTTCCAGCTCTTTCTTCTAGCTTCTAATTTGGCTCTTTGGAATTTAGCTTTTGCGTGCTGATATTTGTTGTGATGTTCCTGGCTTGGGTTATTTTCCACTTCCGTCCGTGCTTTTTCTAATTCCTCTTGCAGCAGTTCTAGTTGTTCACTCCAGTATGGCTTGTATTGTTTGCGTGCTCCTCTTGGTATTGCTTCCTTGGCAGCTTGATGAATACATTTATTGAACTCTTTGACTATGGCATTTATGTCTTTTCCTTCCATATCTATTTGTCCAGCTAAAACACTACTGCGGTGTTTACATATTCCCCAATTTGCTTTTTATAATTCCATCTTGGAAGGCTACATGCATTTCCTGTGAGTTCATTTTTAATACTAAGGAGGACTGGTCGATGGTCGCTACCTCCAAGTTGCTTCCCCACTATTCTATTGATTTCCCAGTTTAGGTCTGCTGAGTACAATGCCAAGTCTGGCGTGGAAGTGGTTTGCCATGTTCTTGAGCAGTATGTTGGACGATCTTTTGGCTTATTAAGCAATAGAAGACATTTATCGTCTTGCCAGCTTTCAAGTTCTTCTCCTCTTTTATCCATGTGGTCATAACCCCAGCTTTGAGAGTGACTATTAAAATCTCCACATACTATCAGTCTTCCTCTGTACGGTATTGTGTCCAGGGAAAGGGACTGGTCATTTGGACAATAATAATTTAGTAGGTTGAAGTCTGTGTTCTTGGTCTTTAGTTGAAGGACCTGATATTCTGCTCCTTCCATGTATAGCTCAGTTTGATGTGCGCTGATATTATTTTTGACAGAGTTAGTATACCTCCTTTTCTTCTGTCTATTCGATCAGCTCTAAAGCACTGATAACCTGCAATTTTAAAGGCTACATCTTTGCTGAGGTGTGTCTCTTGTATGCAACAAATGCTGACCTGTTCCTTAAGAAGGGTATTTTCTAATTCTAATTTCTTGCTAAAGCCATCTTTTTTGTTATTTACACCCTCAGCATTCCAGTGCATTATTGTAAGTGGTGTCTCATTGGTTGGTAATATTTGTTGGTCAGTGATATTACTCTTGTGCCTCCTGGCTCCACAAGGCAATCGAAGAGGACCTCCAGTCGTATGGGGTGGGCCCTTTCGAGGTATATGGCCCGGTGCTACTCCTGCCTGGTGAGTCGTCACAGGGTTAGCACCATAACGGGGTAATGCAGATATAGACATTCATGTGCGATAATGCATGACATTCTGATTGTTGCGGTGCGCCTTCTGGCCAAATGTCGCTGACTTCAGCACCTTTACTTGCTAGGCAAGACTGTGGTCCTGCCCGAATGTGGGAGGGCCCGGCCAGTCTTAGTTTCCAGCTTCTGTTGGCTGGACTAAGCCCCATCTCCACGCCAAGGAGCTGGCCTCGATGGGGAAATACAGAAGTAAACTTGCAGTGGAAGATGATCTTCGATGTGCTCTTGCAGAGATTTCCCCAAGTATTTCTGATCTGGTGAGAAAGAAGCAATTTCAACCTTCGCACTGACGTTGGATTTTTACGCATACTGTTGCAAAATGTAAAAATGTAGTTTACTGTTGTTATACTAAGACTGTTACCTGCTACACCCTGCGATAAGACCACATTTCATTTATTTGTATTTAAAAATACATATTTCACAATAAGTAGAGAAATTATAGTTATGAAATAAGCCTGAAAAGAATTATATTGTTTGGGGTCAACACAACATGAGGAACTGTATCAAATTGTTAGAAGAAAATTTAAATCTTTTGGTTCACTTTGACCGTTACGGAATGGGACAGACAATTCCATCACATAACCTACTTAGTCGCCTCTTACGACATGCATGGACGGTAAATAGTGCTGCCTTTCTTTGCTCCTCTTTCAGGCCTTTTTCAAGATTTAAAAAAAAAGAAATCCAGTGAACAACTAAAAAAAATAACAATGTGAATTTGCTGAGAAATGACATTTACTGAGATCTCGTGTTGAGTGGAACACAACTATCAGACTCACTATGCTGGGACATGATACAACTATCAGACTTACTATACTGGGACATGATAAACAGCGGGTAGGAACCACGCTAACGACGTCTTGATCACAAATGATCGCTTGAAACTACTGTTATCTGCTAATCAATATGACTCTGGGAAGGCGGTGTGCCGCTTTGTGATTGGAAATATGTACAAACGGGGAAACGCGAGTACAATATAGGCAATTCTCCATGCCTTTTCAACCCTATATTTAATTATTTATGTATACATTATAAAACTGTACTTATATGACTTAGTAATGAAGTACATCAGTGATCAATTGTCTTCAATGATCCTTCATAAGACTTAAATACGAAATAAGATGTAAAAAAATATTTATAGCGTTTTTATTGAAAAGTGCCGCATATGTTACTACAGTCAGTCAATGTTTGTGTGTATGAAATGTTTTGTTACGCTGCACTAAAATGTTAAGAGCCTAAGGTCTCTTTGTATCATTTGTAAGGTTACCTTAGGAATGTTTACCTGACATTTGATCCCGTTCTTTCTATATCTCCACATTGTAACCAATGACCTGTAATAACCTTGCTCATAAATCTGTTGTCATGATACTGTGGGTGTTTCCAGGTGTCTTTTTGTCAAAGGTAAAGAAAGGTAAACGTAGATGAGTTATGAATCAGCGTGAAAAAAGGTAGTTTCTTGTATTCATACGTTTTCATTTGCCGAGTGGGTTGTTGACCACAAACCGTCAGACTCGTGTTTCCGTCAGCAGGTACTGTAGTAGTTACAAGTAGGTACAAGGGAGCCGCATAGAGCAGTGGTTAGCGTACTGGTTTCGCTATATGATATGAGTGGTCCTGGGTTCATTAACCAGTTGAGGCGACAATGTTTTTTTCAGATCGCAACCGTTCCCGGGTAGATTCAGCCTTAAATGGGTACTGGATTAATCCGGGAAGTAAAGACTGCGGGCGAGAGGCTGCCGCCCTCATTTTCATAGCCACTGAAATGTGACATCTCTAACATCTCACAACCCTGCGGCTTTAATAACTCTCTTTAACTCTCTTTAACTCTCTTTAATAAATGGGTTACTTTACTTTACTGTGGTTGTTTACATAGTTACTTGACATTTTCCTGCATCAGTAGCTATTGTGAACTAGGCTACTGCACTAACTGGCATGCAACATTCTTACTATAAACTAGACTACCGCGTTACCTGACAGGTAACAGTCTCACTATCGACAAAACTACCGATATACCTGGCAAGCTACGGTCTCATAAACTTGACTACCATACTATCTGACAGGTATTAAGTCTCACTATCAAGTAGACTACAGAGCTACCTGTGACAGAGGAACTTCTTGAGCTGCTAGAGTCACAATACTGTGTATGTCAGATATAAAGTCATATTAGTGACGATGACTTAAGGTGTCATTATAGAGTGTGGCAGTTATCTTCTTCTTCTTCTTCTCGTTCGGAGTTTGAAATGTACACACAGCAAGTCCTGCTTTCTTAATAAATGCTGCTGTATTTGAAAGCTCCTCAGTGTTCCCATACATCTTTCTGTGGATACATCTGAGATACTGTGATACATCTCTCTGTTGGCCAGGGATTTTGTCGTGCAGACATGTCAACTATTCGGTTTGCATGATACCATGGTTGCTGGTGCGCCTCTCGGCCTGGCATCTCTGACTTCAGCACCTGTGCTTGTTGGGCAGGATTGTGACCTGCTCGATATTGGGTTGGCCCGACCAATCTTAGTTTCCAGCCTCTGTTGGTTGGACTAAGCCCCATCTCCACGTCAAGGAGTTGGCCTCGATGGGGTGTGGTAGTTATAAATGGAAATATAAATAACCAAATGGTCGGAGGGTGTCCGACACAGTGTAGGGTGCCGCAGTAACCGAATGAACAAATAGTAAAGCAAAATGAATTAAACAGGTTACTAAAAACACTTACCTTGCCTGTGAATAAAAATATATAAAAAAGTATATATAAAAAAACATACAATAAAACTAAACAGGACAATTCTCCACGTATCGGCTCAAATGGAACCTTTTTTCAATAGGCAAACAACAGTAAACACCACAATAATACACATAATAGATGACCTAGCCTGTCTACAACATAAAGCCACGTCTCCATGAATGGAAACACATCTAGTAAAAGAGAAAATGCGTGCATTCATTATAAACAAACTGGATAGTGGGTAATTAGAGGCAATATAGATGTGGTTGGGGTGTTTATAATGAATGCAAGAATAATATAAGAAAAAGACCCCTTTTGTCACTTTATCAGACAGGCAGGTTTTAAGAACATAGTCACAACAGGCAAGACTGAAGGCAACAGAGACAGATGGGGACAACGTGAGAAAATATTAGTTTGACAACCTAGCAAGTCATGGAAACAACAACGATCCTGATAACAATACTGTGGACAGAGAGCCATGGTCGCCTACGCCAATCAGACAGGCATATGATAATGATTGATGAGTAATGGTGAGGTTGTGTGGTGGTGGGGTAAGTGGGTTTGGGGAAGGAAGGATACAAGAAGAATAATCATTTGAAAACGCATGGAATGAATGTGAAACCAAATATAGACATAAAAATATATATACAACCACACCTAAACATACATAGAAATGTATACACACACCAAGAGTTAAGAAATAAGTATATAACAAAATAGACACGGATGTGTGAAGGATACCCACACAAAATGCACAGGCATGTAAATGTATCCACACATAGGAAAGGGCTCACACCAAAATAAGCATACATATTGACACAGAATGGAGATACGTGCATTAACATAAACAAGCGCTCACATAAATACATATATATATATATACATAAATATGAACATGCATCCACATAAACACTTTCTCATATAAATAAAAACAATAACATGAACATTCGCACACATAGAAACATATACATATATTGATATAAATATACACGTTCGTTCACATAAAGATAATGCTATAACAACTGCATATGTATACATACAAATGTGTGGCCCAAAGTAATTGTGTGGATACATAGAACCATGTAAAACAAATTGCATATACAAATAACTATACATGTTTGGGCACCCATCGAAGAGACAACTACAATAACACCGAGGAAATCAAAGTCTAAATATGTAAATGATTGAACAATAACAATATGGCATTCTAATGTATAATTGATGGGCTAGAGTACAAAATAATCACATGTTATCCCCATCGAGACCAGCACCCTCTAGTGGTGATGGGGCTTAGTTCAGCCATCAGGGGCTGGAAACTAACACTGGTCGGGCAGTCCCACTCGAGCAGGACCATAGTCCTGCCCAAGTAAGCAGAGTGCTGAAGACGGAGGCTAAAAGACGCACAGATAATCAGGATGCCACGCACAAAACACAATGAAAACATGTCTGTATTTATAAATAGTTATGGTGCCTGCCCTGTGGAGGACGTATCAACACCTATAGCAGAGATGCAGAAAATGGGAAGAATGCAAACACTTGGCGAACGCAGACACAAATGTACTAATTCAAGCAGAAAAGTCATTCAATGTCATCCAAGTCATCCAATGAAGGAAAGATTCCAAAATCTAGCAATGGTGCGACTGAAAAGAAGCAGCTTTATCCATCAAGCTAAACGACTCCGTAGACAACTTACAGAGCTACCTGAAGTTGACAACCCCTTAAGGTTTGTACCAGAACAAACCCCGTGGAGTAAAAGGCATGGAATGCCAATATACATTCAGACCCAAGTGAAAGGAATAGTAAGCGAGGACGAACAGAACAGTGTGCAGCGAAGGACAGTCACCCTCAGTTTCCGGGATGAGGAATATCCACACGATATATGTGTCAGAGTATACACAGATGGATCAGCACAGAATGCTGTGAGGAATGGAGGTGCAGAATATCCACACAAGCCTAGAGATACAATCAGAACACCGACAGGAAAATTCTGCAATAAATATAATGCAGAAATCCAGGCAATTAGTGTGGCAGCTAAAAAACTGCTAAACTCCAACTCTGGCCTACAGACTGTGGTATTCCTGATAGATGCAAGGTCAGTGCTTCAAGCTCTCCAGTCTGGAAAACTAACAGACTTGAAAAAACTAATTAGCGAATTGTCGTACCACTATAGGGTAACCATGCAGTGGATACCCTCTCACTGTGGAATACCAGGAAATGAAAAAGCAGACCAACTGGCTAAGGAAGGTGCTGCCGAAGACCAACCAGATATACCAATCACCTACCATCAGAAAAAACAGATGATCAAGTCAATAAGAAAGCCACAAACACCAACACAAGATGACTATCATATTATGAACAGACCAGAACAAGTTATAATTCTACGTCTCAGAACAGGACACAACCGACTCCGCAGTCACATGTATACAAAGTTCAAGATTGGAAACTCGGCCATGTGTACAGGCAGCACAGAGTGCCAAACATATACTTCAAGAGTGTTCTGAGCATGAAACGCTGAGGCAGACATATTGGCCAGAGGAAACAACACTGGAATCAAAGATCTATGGGACACTGTATGAACTACAAAAGACAGTGAGTTTTATTAAGGTGACAGAATTACAGATATAGACATGTTTCAAGTGAACGAAAGAAGAAGAAGAAGAAAATCACATGTTATTTTTTTATTTCCTCCACCTCTGTGGACTTCTTTGACATTTATGTTTCCATAGGATCCACATCCCTTTCCACGTCTGTACATTATAAGCCTACGGTCTCTCATAGTTTTCTTCTTTATACATCATCTCACCAAGGTCTTGTCGTCATGCCCTCCCTTTTTCTCAGCTGCTTCGTCTTCGTCGTCTTTGCCAAGACGATGTTGATTTCCAGGTTTAAGCTCATAAGATGCTGGATTTTTTTCGCTGTCGCTTATACCCTGAGGATATCCTGTCATCAGCTTTACAACGTGTTCTTACTATTTCCCGCTCAGTGGCCCTCGTACCATCTATTAAACATGCCTCTGATCGCCCAATACTGGCTATCACTTTTCATCCTCATAATATGCCGGCACTACGTATCCTATATATTTCTCTATCCTCCAGTTAGAACCCATCTCCAGTCCTGCATTTCCCGTTCTTCCACTAGTCGCTTTTCGGAGGGACAGAAAGCTTCGTGATCTCTTAGTCTCATTCTCGTCTGCGCACTTCTGCAGGTCAACTAGGAACTGTCCCTTGTCATCGAAATTGTTTGACTTGCCCTTTTGTTATTCTCACTCCCATGTTACAGTTTCCTAAATCACACTTTGATATTCAGGATTCTTTTTCATGTTTGTCCCGTAATTTAATGTACTCTATCATATGTAAGCGTTGTGATATGAAGTATATTGGTGAGACTGGTAGACGTTTAGCGGATAGATTCGCCGAACATTTGAGAGATATCGCGAATCATCGTGACTCCCCAGTGGCTAATCATTTTAACAGCCCGTCACATCATGGTAGCTCTGATGTCTCTGTAACCGGTTTGTTACGTTGTTATAACGGTGACCGGCAACGTCAGTCCTTGGAATATCGTCTCATTTACCCTATGGGAGTCTTACAACCACACGTAATGAACATTCATCACCGTTTTGTTTGAGTTACCCACCTTTACTTTATACCCTCTACTCCCGTATTGCACTGAGTCTTGTAATTATTTGTCTTTGTACACTTTCGTAAGTAATTATTTTTGTGTTTGCCATACTTCTATATATTTCTTTTATGTCTTCTTTCGTTTGTGTATGTCAACATGTGATTATTTTGTACTCTAGTCCATCAATTTTACATTAGAATGCCATATTGTTATTGTTCAATCATTTACATATTTAGACTTTGATTTCCTCAGTGTTATTGAAGTTGTCTCTTCGATGAGTACCCACACATGTATAGTTATTTGTATATGCAATTTGTTTTACATGGTTCTATGTATCCACACAATTACAGTCACAAAGTGTTTTATTTGTTGAACACAGTCAGAAAGTGTTTTATTTGTTGAACACAGTCAGAAAGTGTTTTATTTGTTGAACACAGTCAGAAAGTGTTTTATTTGTTGAACACAGTCAGAAAGTGTTTTATTTGTTGAACACAGTCAGAAAGTGTTTTATTTGTTGAACACAGTCACAAAGTGTTTTATTTTTTGAACACAGTCAGAAAGTGTTTTATTTGTTGAACACAGTCAGAAAGTGTTTTATTTGTTGAACACAGTCACAAAGTGTTTTATTTGATGAACACAGTCAGAAAGTGTTTTATTTGTTGAACACAGTCACAAAGTGTTTTATTTGTTGAACACAGTGGGGTGCAAATGGTCTCGCATTGTTCTCGTGCAGACGAAGGGTTAGCAAATAACCAAGATCCTAAAAGTACCTCCTCCTGATTCACCTTGGAAGCAGAATTACATCTGCTCTTGCTGTATTCCTGGCCAACACTGTCGGCACACAGTGATCCAAGGCATCTGTACATTCTACCTCGGCCGGCCTAAAATGCAGAAACATTGGAGGGGCGACCAATGTCAATGTCCATAACATACGGTGATCTTACGAATACACACCGAATCTGGACAAGGCAACACACGCTAGAGGGCAGCGAAGTCTACGTGAATCAATTAAGTGGCCAAGAAGCTACAATAGACCAGCACGAGACTGGACGAAGTGCTGTTCATGATTGAGAACACACAGAAGCCCACGTGTCCATCACAATTGACACCATTCAAAGTAGGAATCATGGCTCAGGTATTGGATACGCCAACTTGAACATGCACTCCTAGGTATGGAAAAATCTTAGAATATAGCTACCCATTGTGTTGGGGAGCGGATTGTTCACATGTCTGACCGAAGCATTGTTGACATTCGAAAACTGGACACTTCGGGCAGCATAATGGGGGGGGCGCAAGTCTCTAACGACACTGCAAACCTAGTCCAACTCGGCTGTCGGACGTTGCCCAACACAGCTCATACAGAGAGAATTGGGATCTGTACCCAAGGGCCAACTGCGAAGCTCCTCGCCCGGGATTAATAATTTGCCTACTGCTTTGGGCAATATACGTAATAGCGAAGAGTCAAAATACACATACCAAGTCTGGCGATGGATTGGAAGGCCCTCAAGCGGACGAGTCAAGTAGGTGAGAATAGCACTGGTCAAATCAAGACCCCGGCCGTGTTTGGCAAAGCAACACCTCGTCTAGTAAAGTGTATCAACCCTGATACTAATTTGACCATCGCCGCTCTCAACACAGCTGGTCTGGAAAATTAGGTTTGGGAACTAGGGACGCATAGGGTGGTATTGGAATGGTCTTCCTACACGAGGAACAGCTCACTTGCTGCGAAGCGCTTCGTCGGTGGAAAGACAAAATATGGATGACCCAAGCAAACTATCAGCTCCTCTCGTGACATATACTCCCTCTGAATAGAAGGCTCCTTCAATAGTCATTACACTGAGCCGAAAGTTCAAGCCTCCTGGGTCTGAAAGAAAGCTCGGAGAAAGCTCATTCAATAGTCATTGCACTGAGCCGAAAGTTCAAGCCTGCTGGGTCTGAAAGAAAGCTCGGAGAAACCTCCTTCAATAGTCATTGCACTGATCGGAAAGTTCAAGCCTCCTGGGTCTGAAAGAAAGCTCGGAGAAACCTCCTTCAATGGTCATTACACTGAGCTGAATGTTGAAGCCTCCTGGGTCTGAAAGCTCTGAGAAACCTCCTTCAATAGTCATTACACTGAGCGGAAAGTTGAAGCCTCCTGGGTCTGAAAGAAAGCTCGGAGAAACCACCCCACTGCACATAGAAAGTAAGAGCTAATCGCTTGCAATTCCTAGGGTTCGAAAAGAAGAAGAAGTTGAATACAACAGAAAGTAAATTATTAGTTGAACACAGTCAGAAAGTGTGGTTATTGTTTCCAATTAGTGCCTACCCGATAATTTATTTAGAGGCTGAATGTGTACGAACTTAAATATCAAGCACACGTTCATTGCAAGTGCATAACGGTGTACATAATTTTAGTACTGTCAATGACATCATGTCATTTGCATATCTTGTTACAATGTCTACCATTAGAGGAGGTTCAACTGCGTAACGGAATGTTATGTCACACCTGAGTAGGCGGGATTATCCTATAATTTAGTGGGGAGGGGTGTGTCCTAGAGTGGGGGGGTTTACGGTTTGGGTTGAAACTAATTCTAATCATAGCATCCCCACTCCTAAATACAAAAGATTGAAGGGGAGACAAAAACAACTGTTCTTCACATACCCTTTGATTATGGAAACGGGGAGGGGGGATTATCCTAGAGTTAAGGGGGGAGGGGGTCCGGAGGTTGGATTAAAAGTTACTCTAATCATAGCATCGTACCTCCTAAATACTAAAGACTGAAGGGGAGACAAAAACAATTTGTTCTTCATATTCTCTTTGATTATTTCCCCTAGTTACGTTTACAAAATGACGGGTCACAGATTCTTCCGTTAGCATAGTAGATTAATGTTACTGAATGTCCCTGTGCGCACATCTTCTCTATAGGAAGAACTCTTTGAAATAGCAGTAAGTGTATTGTATCTTTTTCAGTCGTAGGCAAATCTAGCATTGATATGAAGCCATTTTGATGGAATATGCACAAGCGTAAGCCATGTGACATCACAAAGTACCAAATTTTCTTCTATGACGTAATAAAAAAAACTTAAAAACTGCAATCGGACAATTATTTAAAAACTATGAGCATTATAAAAACTGGTAAGCAGTAATTGGAAACAAGTTCCGAAAGTGTTTTATTAGTCGAACACAGTGAGAAAGTCTTTTCTTAAATGAACACAGTTATTTAGTATTCTATTAGCTGAACATAGTCAGAAAGTGTTTTATTATCTGAACAAAGTCAGAATGTGTTTTATTATCTTAACATAGTCAGAAAGTGTTTTATTATCTGAACATAGTCAGAAAGTGTTTTATTATCTGAACAAAGTCAGAAAGTGTTTTATTATCTGAACAAAGTCAGAAAATGTTTTATTATCTGAACAAAGTCAGAAAATGTTTTATTATCTTAACATAGTCAGAAAGTGTTTTATTATCTGAACATAGTCAGAAAGTGTTTTATTATCTGAACAAAGTCAGAAAGTGTTTTATTATCTTAACATAGTCAGAAAGTGTTTTATTATCTGAACATAGTCAGAAAGTGTTTTATTATCTTAACATAGTCAGAAAGTGTTTTATTATCTGAACAAAGTCAGAAAGTGTTTTATTATCTTAACATAGTCAGAAAGTGTTTTATTATCTGAACATAGTCAGAATGTGTTTTATTATCTGAACAAAGTCAGAAAGTGTTTTATTATCTTAACATAGTCAGAAAGTGTTTTATTATCTGAACATAGTCAGAAAGTGTTTTATTACCTGAACATAATAGTCAAAAAGTGTTTTATTATCTAAACATAATAGTCAGAAAGTGTTTTATTATCTGAACATTGTCAGAAAGTGTTTTATTATCTGAACATTGTCAGAAAGTGTTTTATCATCTGAACATAGTCAGGATGAGTCAATATGAGGCGAACTTGAAAAACTCCGTTTCTGTTGTGGCCAAGCTTTACCATAGAAAAATAGTTGATTTATCTATAATAACCTAATAACCATATAAATAATAACCTAATAACCATATAAATAATAACCTAATAACCATATAAATAATAACCTAATCAACTATATAAATAATAACCTAATCAACTATAGTATTTAATATGTTCTCAGATGTTTTGAATTCGAGGCCACGTTCCCCATGGAATCTCTGTTAACTGTGCAAGTCTACGACTGGGATCTCATTGGGGTTGATGATCTTATAGGAGAGACCAAGGTAGATCTGGAGAATCGATATTACAGCAGGCACAGAGGAACCTGTGGTCTGGCACAGAAATACGAACTGTAAGTATTATGTTGTGTGTGTTAACTCCTGACATAACACACGTTAAATACAACATATTTCAGCATAAATATCATCAAGCTGCGGCTCGAATATCCCAAGATATTATGGATCCCCACAACTCTATATCCTCGGTATCTTGAACTAAAATCGATATTGATCATTCTGTCATGTCAAAATGTTAAATATATTTCATATTTTCTCAACCTTTTGTGCTCTATCTTTAAAATGCTTCTATTTTGTCCGTCGTGATGTTATCTTTTAACATCCGTGTCTCATAACGTGGATACATTTTTTAAATTAAAGATTGCTTCTTTCTGGTATTAATATAAACTACACTTTTTACTTCACTCTTTCTGCACCTCATCGTTAGTTATTTTAGCTGTCCATGACTCTTTATCATTCTTCCCATCGTATGTTATTTTAGCTGTCCATGACTTCATTATTTTTCTATATAATATCTCGACGTATTTATATACCGTTCTTACATTCCTGCTGGTTATACCAGGCGAACCACGTTCACGCATGCTTATCCTTTTTGCCGCTATTTTGCGTCGCTAACGGCATAGCTACAGGCGCCCAGGTAGACTAGTTATTCATGTTTGGAAATAAATTACTCCCATTGGTTCCCCCAGCCAAAATGACGTATGGTAGCAAGACTCAAGCTCTTGAAAGGTCTAATGGCTACATCGCTACTCAGCAAGTGATAAAGGGGACCCTAAGGCGGTTTCTGACCAGCCACTGCCAATGATGCTGAGCTCTAGTAGGAAACCTGTGTGTTATCAAGCTGGCCTATAACTATGCTTATCTTTACCTTACGTTCAGTCGTCATAGCACATACCACCTCGATAGGTGATACAGTCTCTATATCCCCCAATTTCACGATCACAGATAGTTCTGGGCCATTGATGGTTGACGAACACATTTGTAAGTCCGCAGTGACACTCTTGACTCACAACGCCACATTTCTAAAATATCTCCTCTAGATCCAAGGTAGCGCCATTTTGTATTGTGAATCGTAGTTACTGGGTAATGTTTGATTGTATCGTAATGTTTTATTGTGTGGTAATGTTTGATTGTGTGGTAATGTTTGATTTTGTGGTAATGTTTGATTGTGTGGTAATGTTTGATTTTGTGGTAATGTTTGATTTTGTGGTAATGTTTGATTGTGTGGTAATGTTTGATTGTGTGGTAATATTTGATTGTGTGGTAATGTTTGATTGTGTGGTAATGTTTGATTGTGGGGTAATGTTTGATTGTGTAGTAATGTTTGATTGTGTGGTAATATTTGATTGTGTGGTAATATTTGATTGTGTGGTAATGTTTGATTGTGGCGTAATGTTTGATTGTGTAGTAATGTTTGATTGTGTAGTAATGTTTGATTGTGTGGTAATGTTTGATTGTGTGGTAATGTTAGATTGTGTGGTAATATTTGATTGTGTGGTAATGTTTGATTGTGCGGTAATATTTGATTGTGTGGTAATGTTTGATTGTGTGGTAATATTTGATTGTGTGGTAATATTTGATTGTGTGGTGATGTGTGATTGTGCGGTAATGTTTGAAGGCTCAGCCCTGTGTTATGTTTGAAGGCTCAGCCCTGTGTTATGTTTGAAGGCTCAGCCCTGTGTTATGTTTGAAGGCTCAGCCCTGTGTTATGTTTGAAGGCTCAGCCCTGTGTTATGTTTGAAGGCTCAGCCCTGTGTTGAGTTGGATACATGCACGAACATCGCATCATGCTCTTAACTGCAATACAATCAATCGCTTTCTCTGGACCCCATCCTTCCAACTCGAAGTAGTTAATGAACTAACTCTGTAGAGGAATATCAGATTGAAGACGTTGAATGGCAGAAGAACATATTATGTACCATTAGAGAGAAATTAGAAGAACTAGACTACAGAAAGTAGTATTTCTCTACCATACCAGTAGAAAGGAAAAACATTCCTGGAACAATTGATGGAAGGAAAATAAACTCATGACAATTCAAAATATGCACACATCAGCGTCACATTGCACACACTTATTTTGTCCATATAGACAAGAAGCTCTAAACTATACAGGTGGAGAAATTATCAGTATTATTCTGCGTTCGTTCTCACACTCCTGCAGTTTAGCAGGATATAGTACGGAGAACGGATGCGTTGTGTCATGGTTTACAGCATTGCTGCGATATCTTTGCCTTTCTGCCTGACACATCCGTCTTCAGCATAGCTTTGGGTAGCTGATTCTATATGGTATGGGATAATCAACTCCATCCTATAACCTCATTGCACGCCGTTTACGACATGCATGGAAGGTAAACAGTGTTGATATTCTTTGCTCCCCTCTCACGCCCGTCAACACATAGGGGAGGTGGAAATATAAATTGACAAGAAGCTATAAAACTTTTGGTTGGTAGTATGTGCTATTCAGGTCGTAGCTATCAATCCAACATTTTTTGGCTGTGGTGATTTTTAGGCAATATAAATACGTTCAGTAGTTTGTCATTGCTTTCTGAACGGTCCGGAGGCACAATTGCCTGAGGCGGAAATCGAACTCTATCTTGGACGCGATATATACCATTGCATCACAGAAACGGACTATAACATCATAAAGGTGAAAATATAAATAAACAAAAATCTCTAAAACTAACAAGTGGAAATATGAACAAAAAAACTTCTAAAATTATACGTATGTGATGGAAATATAAATAGATAGAAACGTTTAAAAAAAATACAGGCGGGATATAAATAGATTAGAAACTTTTACAAGCTGCACGTGTAAAAATATAAATATATTAGGTGCTCTGCTTAAAGCTATACTCGTGGAAGTGATTGTATACAAGAAGGACAATAATATGCATTAATGAAAACTGATTCGGGGGCCCGAAGGGCTGCATAAATAGCGAACTGTCACAGCTAGCGTAAGCATGCATGCAATCTTGCAAGAAGACCTAAATACTCACAGAATCCCGGTTCCTATTGGACAGCATAAATTCTTAAGGACGAGATCATGTAACATAGACAATTCTTTAGCTTTTTACATCATGTGTCATACTCTCTGGGAGACACAATATGGATGGTGTCGTCTCACTGCTTCTAGCGGCATACCGCTATGCGGATCTTGCTAACAATCAGTCTCCTATTTCAACATTCCGATCGTCTTGTTTCGTGTAAATATATCTCCCTGGATAGTAGTTTTGTCCTGAGTCTCGAAATCTGGATGTCTGCCCAAGTACATGACTTTCTTGGTGAAAAGCTCGTGTTCTTTCATCGTTACGGTCTACTCTGTTCCTCGTGTCATCGATTGCCAGTTAATCTTTCATTCAGGTGATATATCTCTGCTTAACTGTCAGGTGAGCATTTTTCTCTGGATCCTGTCAAAAATATCTGCTAAGATTGATAGAGTGTCATGCAACTGAGGTGTATCGCGGTCAATGGCTTGATTTATGACTTCCAGATGCATATAAATTGCATATCTAGAGCGCCAAATTCGTAGGAATTTGTACATTCAAACTTCGACATTTGACACAGTGACAGTTGTAGTTAGCATACAGTACCGTTAATTGTGTTGTTTACACAGATACTACAACATTCCAAAATGTCATTCCTACTAGGTGCCAGAGAGCATGGGAAAGATGGGCGTGAGTACACGTTACGATTGACAAAAATAATAGTTTCGTGTACACACAAGAAATAACACTTTATTGTGGATGTGTGCTTTCACTTCTTTGTCTGTGCTGGTTCGCAACTTCCTGCATATTAGCAGGAAGTAGTTCGAACAGCGGAATACGCTGTGTCATGGTTTACTGCTTGTCTGCGATATCTGCATATATTTTCAGCCTGACACATCCGACTTCAGCTTGGCTTTTGGGTAACTTTAACCGTATATGAGATGGGACAGACAACTCCTCCTTAAAGGCCTTTTTAATCGTCTTCTACAGACTTGTGGCAGGCATCAGTGCTGATATTATTTAGTCCCTCTCTCCCAGCAAAACATGGGTGATATGTCTTGTATATGTGGGTGATATGTTTTGCAGATGTGGGTGATATGTTTTGTATATGTGGGTGATATGTTTCGTATATGTGGGCGATATGTTTTGTATATGTGGGCGATATGTTTTGTATATGTGGGTGATATGTTTTGTATATGTGGGTTATGCTTAAGACTATCAATAAATTACGTACAAATTAACGTCAACAATACTGTTTTTATACACCAATTAAATTGTTTCAATTTGAAAAAAAAATTGCTACCTGAACAAAAATGTCCCTACATTTTTTAGGAACAATTTTTATTGAGAAGTGTTGAGGGATATTTCATATAATTATGCAGTGTGTTAACTGAATTCTAACTCTAAACCGTTGTAGAGGGAAGTGGTACAACTTGCAACAAAAAAGTGTTGGTGTAATGTGTAGACGTAATCTTGTCTGCAGACTGAATGCTAACTATATAATTCTGAACCTTGACTTAGTCTAAAAAACATGAGAATCTAGCATGACACTGCTAATTCACATCAATGATGTGTGAGGGAACATTGTTTACATGTACGTGTGTGTATCGGTGTGTGTGAGGGAACATTGTTTACATGTACGTGTGTGTATCGGTGTGTTTGAGGGAACATTGTTTACATGTACGTGTGTCTATCGGTGTGTGATGGAACATTGTTTACATGTACGTGTGTGTATCGGTGTGCGTGAGGGAACATTGTTTACATGTACGTGTGTGTATCGGTGTGTGATGGAACATTGTTTACATGTACGTGTGTGTATCGGTGTGTGTGAGGGAACATTGTTTACATGTAGGTGTATGTATCAGTGTGTGTAAAGGGACTTTGGTTATATGTAGGTGTGTGTATCGGTGTGTGTGAGGGGACTTTGTTTACAAGTACGTGTGTGTATCAGTGTGTGTGAGGAGACTTTGTTTACATGTAGGTGTGTGTATTGGTGTGTGTGAGGGGACTTTGTTTACATGTAGGTGTGTGTATCAATGTGTGTAAAGGGACTTTGTTTATATGTAGGTGTGTGTATCAGTGTGTGTAAAGGGACTTTGTTTATATGTAGGTGTGTGTATCAGTGTGTGTAAAGGGACTTTGTTTATATGTGCGTGTGTATATCAGTGTGTGTGAGGGATCGTGTTTGCATGGGGGCGATCGTTGTACATCTGGGTAAGTATAATGTACTTCAGTATGTGCTGTGTACTTCAGTGTGTGTTGTGTACTTTAGTGTGTGTTGTGTACTTTAGTGTGTGCTGTGTACTTTAGTGTGTGCTGTGTACTTCAGTGTGTGTTGTGTATTTCAGTGTGTGTTGTAAGAAAGGGATGACTGTGGTAGTGTCACTCGCCCGTCGACCAGGAGACCCGGGTGTTGAGTTAATGTCTTCTTTTCTTGTTCTTCTGTTCATTCTCAAACTTCCACTGGATCTCGCTTATAACAGGACAATAGTCTTAGATTTCTAGCAGGATGTAGTCCAGAGAATAGAAATGCGTCGTGTAGCTGTTTTATTGGCGCTATTGGTCAGGAACATCCGACTTTGGTAATAGCGATTAGTACATTCTGCGTTTTTTACCACGTCAATTGAACGATGGAAGTCTGTAGCCATATCGCTAGTATAGTGAACCGTAAGAGAGAATCGGTTCCCGTGCTTACTTGATGGTCACTACGGTCAAAGGGAGCAACGCTCATGCATTCTTAACCTTTTTCCCCGCTGTTTTACATAGATAGCGGTATAGCCACTGACGCCTACAGTTGAATAGTTATTCATGGTCTGAAATAAATTACTCCCATTGGTTCTCCCAGCCAAGAATGAAGTATGGTAGCAGGACTAAAGCTTGTGAAAGGTCTAATGGCTATATCGCTACTCAGCAAGTGATAAAGGGGACTAAGGTTGTTTCTTGCCAACCACTGACTATGATACTGAGCACACAGTGTGTGTTATCAATCTGGCTAATAACTCTGCTTAACTTCACCTTACGTTCAGTCGTCAAAGCATCATCATTGCACACATGCCACCTCCAATAGGTGATTCAGTCTCTATATTCCCAATTTCACGACCACAGACAGTTCTAGATCATTGTTGGTTGACGAACACATGTATAGGCCCCATAGCGATACTCTTGGCTCACAACGCCAAATATCAAACATATCTCCTCTAGATCCAAGGTAGCACCATTTTGTATTGTGAATGGTAGTTACTGGGTAATGTTTGATTGTGTTATCTGTGTGGATTGTGTTACCTGTGTGAATTGTGCGTGTTTGGTGGATTGTGTTGTCTGTGTTGTGTGCGGTCTGTGTGGATTGTGTTGTCTGTGTTGTGTGTTGTCTGTGTGGATTGTGCGGTCTGTGTGGATTGTGCGGTCTGTGTGGATTGTGCGGTCTGTGTGGATTGTGTGGGTTGTGCGGTCTGTGTGGATTGTGCGGTCTGTGTGGATTGTGCGGTCTGTGTGGATTGTGTGAAAGAACATATATATACTCCTCATGACATGTATAATTAAGAATAATTAGTCAAATGACTTGACAACATTGTGTCTTAGGGATGGTAGGTCGTATTACCATGCCTCACAACGATACAGCACTGTCCGCTAGCATAGTTTTCTGAGACAATTATAATCTTGTAGCACTTCAACAAGTAAAGCTGAATAGTCATCCATCAATTCTTACTATCAGTTTTAGTGGGAATATAGACACTGCGGCAACGTCACCAAAGCACATTAGAGCACAGAAAAAAATGGTATGAGAGATTGGAAAGCATACATAGCTTTTCCTTATTTCTCTCTTTATATCCAAGCTGCAAAATGTGCCGTTGTCAAACTCAGGTGGGTTTGAGTTTGGCATCAAACGTTGGTGCCTGTTTGTAATATGTATTTAATTACTTTATCTTCAAGCTGCAAAATGTCTTTCTGTCTTTGTTTTGTCCCCGCTACATATCCCTTTAGGCCTTACAGCGTCGGGGGTAAAGTACTTTGGAAATGGCTTTATTGTGTGCATCATATATGTTTCTTTTGGTTCACTCTTTTATTTATATTATGCATCGTTTGTAAGGTCTGACGCTGGCTTTGTATCCATCGTATCTGTATATTAATCCTTTTTTGAGGGGCACTGTCTGATGGTAGTCTGAAAGCATTTGGAAACCACTTAATCTTTTGTCTTCTGATGTAATTCAGGATTGGCATTCTGTTTGTTAGTCTTCTAATGTTTTTGTTTCTGATTGCCTTTTATTGGTGCTCCAAGAATTCTACGTAGACAAGTCATTTGTGTTGTAACAAGTTACTTTTAGATTCTGCTGTTAGTGTCCACATCTGACATTGGTAGCACGGTGATAGTATGATGATCGTTTTATATAATGCAGTTTTGGTGTTCATGCTCATATATTTCTTTTTGAAAATAGGAGGCATCTGCCCCAAGATCAGGTATGCTATGTTGCATCTATGTTGGATTTCTTTGGTGTTTTTCCAATTGATGATATGATGCTTCTAAAATAAGAAGAATTCTTTCACCTGTTTAAGTTGTTGATCATCGATTAGAATAGTGGTGTTTCTTTCTGTTTAACGATTGAACGTTACCTCGGGTTTCTGTGTTTATCTTCATCTTAAAGTCCCTACAATTAGCAATTCTTCAAAATACTTCTGCCACCTTTCGATGACTCCTTTATAGTCATTGATTCTTTCCATTTTCATCATTTATCATTCGGTTGGTTCATATTTATCTTCAATTTCCCATATTCTTAATTTTCGTGTAGAATTTCTTTGCTGCCTGTTTGTAATATGTATTTAATTATTCGCCATATTCTTGCCAAGCTTTGGTTTTATCATCTTTAACGATTTTCTTTGTTATTGGTTTAGCTGACATGTACTCGATATAATCTTCTTCCGGGTTAAAAAGGCACCTGTAAAAAGGTTTCCGTCGGTGTCCCATGGCAGCAACCTGCCGTCAGGGATAAAGATTACTCTTCATGTACTCAGCTGCAGAAACTATTAGGTGGAGTTACCAGTTCCCTTCCTTGCTGTCTTTACCTTCCTTAACTCATGCGTTAGGTACTCATTTGCAGCTGAGTCGACTGGAGGAGTGGCCGTGTCAAGCAAGAAATCACAACTCGGATTTTTATTTATTTGTCCGGAAGTGGCTTCGAACCTGGCACGCTGTAACCCGGTGATAGCATGACGCTCCCTATCAACTACCGTGTTCCCAATTCTTGCGCTTTGCTTGCAGCCCATTTCTTATTTCTTGAAAATGTGTTTGGGTCTTTATGGCGCCTTTGACTTCCTTGTTCCACCGTGATGTTACTTGAGTTTTGTACCTTTGTTTCATGTATCCATAAGCTTCTCCCGCAATTTTAGTTATGGATTTCTTGAATATTTCCATTCTTCTTCAGTTGTAGTTATTGGCAACTTTCAAATTCTTCTAAGATTCTTTGTTTATATTGTTCTCGTATATTAGTATCCAGGAGGTTTATAGTTTAACTTGCATGCTAATTCTAGCTAGTTTATTGCGTTCCTTGTTGTTCTTCTTTCTATTTATTTTAACTGATGCTATTACTACTGTCTCGTCGGTGTCTGTACACATATTTGGTATTGCTCTTGCATCTCTTATACTTCATCTATTATTTCTTTTTACTAGCATGAAGTCTATTTTACTTTTGCAAATTAGGGACGTTTCATTTATATCACATGTATGTCTTGGATTCTCTGTGTTTGAGGAAGGTGTTTGTAACGAATACATTGTAGTGGTTACATATTTCTAACAACAATTGTCATTTTTCCTGTTCGTACTATCAAAAAATGGTCCAAGATATTCTTCTATTCCATATCTTCCTGTCCTAAGTGAACGATGGAGTCTTTCATGACATAACAATTTTATCTCTCTCTTTACGTTGTTCAATGTGTCATTTAAGTTGTCAAAAAAACTTCACACTCAATTTCATTATTCTGGGCATCACATGGTACATACACTTGAATATAAGTTATACTTAACACCGTTCATTATCTCAACAATTGTAATTATCCTTTTTGATACGTACTTCTTCTTCTTCTTCTTCTTTCGTTCACTTGAAACATGTCTATATCTGTAATTCTGTCTCCTTAATAAAACTCACTGTCTTTTGTAGTTCATACAGTGTCCCATAGAGCTTTGATTCCAGTGTTGTTTCCTCTGGCCAATATGTCTGCCTCAGCGTTTCATGCTCAGAACACTCTTGAAGTATATGTTTGGCACTCTGTGCTGCCTGTCCACATGTGCACATGGCTGTGTTGTCAATCTTGAGCTTTGTATACATGTGACTGCGGAGTCGGTTGTGTCCTGTTCTGAGACGTAGAATTATAACTTGTTCTGGTCTGTTCATAATATGATACGTACTTGATGAGCCGCGTTAGCGCAGTGGTTAGCGCACTGGCTTCGCATATGAGTGGTCATGGGTTCATTCCCCAGCTGAGGCGGAAATGTTTTCAGATCGCAACGGCTCCCAAGTCGACCCAGCCTTAAATGGGTACCGGATTAATCCGGGAAGTAAAGACTGCGAGGGAGAGGAGATGGCTACCGCCCTCATTTGCAGAGCCTGTGAAATGTGAGATCGCTAACATCTCACACCCCTACGGCATTAATAAATGCTATGGGTTACTTTACTTACTTTTTACTACGTACTTGATGTCCACTATTCCTTTCGAAATCACTGGATCAATTATAAATCCAACCCTTGTTTAGTGCGTGTATTTGGGCAACCCCGGCATAGAGTAGTAGTGTGTAGCTTAGATGCAATTGAGATACATCCAGTACCTCTAATTCTGGTATCTGACAGGTCTAAAATAGAAATATTTCTTTTCTTCAATTTTTCTATAAGATCAGCTTTGTGTCTTACTTCACAAATATTTATTGTTCCAAATTTGTTGGTTTGTTTACGTTTGATTTTGAATGTTTCTTCTGAAAACTCTCCGTGTTTCCTACGTGCGTTTTAGTTCTACATTGTCGGTTTGCTAGACCACTGCGAAATGTGCTGTGATAAAACGCTGATGTTTGGTAACTTTATCTCCAGCTGCGAAATGTGCTGTCATCAAACTCATGTGGTTGATTACTTCGTTTAAATAGATCATGAGTAATTTATGGTTACCTATTAGTTTGAGAGGATGAAAATAAAATTCTAAAAGAAAGGATCTTTTGGAGATATAAAGCAGATCTTTGATATATTTTTCTTCTGCGTTCCTTGTAAAACGTCTACAGATTAATATGAAATAGTCTGAATAGCCGAATGAGTTGCGTCATGGTTTACAGTACGGCTGCGATAACATCGCCTTCCGGCCTGACACATTCGCCTGCAGCATGGCGTGTGGGTTTGATCCTCTATGGGATAGGACAGTCAACTTCATCTCCAAAACCTCCTTAGTGGCATGGCACATAACAGTATGGCTATTCTTTATTCTCCTAATGAAACATGGACAGAGAGTTGTGAAGATCAATGATGGTATAAAATCAAGAATGCTAGCTCACCTGGTGTGATGATATAGTAATGATGTTTTGCAAATCAGTGAAAGCACACATGAAAACACACTTACAAATTGATTATTCGACCAAAAGGCCTTTATCACGAACACAACATTGCACACAACGATTAAAGAACGGCAATGCACGTGATCACATGAACAATAATATCACTCTATCGGGCGCCTTTCCAAATCGCCAAAAGTGGTCTTCATTTATTTCTCTATAATTCTCTAAAGGTTGCTGTAACAAGAAAGTCGTGTCAAATCTCCAGTTCGATTTCTTTCTTGGAAGCCTGGAAAAATACACTTGAAAGTTTATGTTGTCGTTTTAGACTCTATAATGACTCTCGCTATGTGACGTACCCTGTCCATAACGTTGTACTCACTGCAACTCTGTAAGCTTCACGGTTCTGGGCAAGCTGCTCAGCTTCTTCTAGTGTCATGATCAGAAGGTCTTCGATGTCATGTGTCAATCGTAGTTTTGTGATCCTCTTGTTCTCTTCCCTGGAACTTTCACCTCCATGAGTAACCAAACCATTGTGTCTCTTTATGTGTCCAAAATATGTCAGTTTGCGTTTTGTGATAGTTTTGAGGAGCCAGTTTTCTACTATGTTGAAATCTTTGCGGACATCTGCATTAGTTGTTTTTTTTCTGTCCATGATATTCTTAGGGCCTTTCCATAGCATTTAATTTTGAATGCAGATATTTTATTTTTTTTCATTGTAAATGTCATGCGCACGTCTCACAACCGTATGTTGCCACTGGAAAGATATAGCTTCTTAGTAGTCTTCTTCTTCTTCAGCCTTCAGTCTCAAACTCCCACTGGATATCTCTTGTATCAGGACCATGGTCCTATTAGATTTCCAGAAGGATGTAGTCCAGAGAATGGAAATGCGTTGTGTCGCCGTTTTATTTGCGCCAATGTCCTGACACATCCGTCTTCGGCGGACCTTCTTAGTAGTTGTAACTTTGAATTTCTGTTTGCTATTTGCCATATATTTTTCATCTGTGATGTTCTTTGTAGTATCATAGCTAATCTCTTTCATATCTCTGTCGAGCAATCTCCTGTGGTGTTGATGGTTAATCCTAGATATTCAAAGTTGTTTACATTTTCTAGTTGTTCTTTGTCAATAACTATTTTAGTTGTAATTTCATCTATGCTTAGATGCCTTAGTTTTGTCTTTTTTGCATTGAGGAAAATGTGTGTACCTAGCTGTGATGTTTGACTGACATAAGCATTTGTTCTAAACCTGTGGGACTCATCGATATTAGTGTGCTGTCATCTGCATACCTAGTTTCTGGGATGTCGTGTCCTCCGATATTAATGGATTAAAACTTTTCATAACGTGGATCTTCTCGTACATTTTGCATGATGTTTTCTGCATAAATAATGAACAGATGTGGAGAGGATGCATCCCTGTCTGACTCCTGTTTTGGACCTCAATCCAGTCAGATGTTTCTCCGTCAATACGAAAAGAAGCCTGATGTTTTTATAATGACGTGTATCTCATATACGTCATGATTAAGTAAACCTAACACTGGCCGCTCTGTCTATAAAGTATAATATATGTGTTTACAAAGTCGACTGCAAAAAAAATATAAACTACCATCTCTCTCTCTCTCTTTCTCTTTCCCTCTCATCCCTGACACACACACGCAGACATGCGCACATACATACACACAAACACATGTATATATTTGCTGTAATATCCGACTTCGCCCCGGAGTAAATATAAATATATGCATTTATCTGCCTTCAACTAAAGAGACAAAGAAGAAGCTGAAATACAATTTTATTGTCACCGCTTCACATCAGCTGTCACAGAAAATTAACAATTTTACTGAACCCATAGGAAGCACGACGTGTTCCACCACCAATGTAACGTTTTCGATGATTGGCTGAAATCGCTATTGAAATTCCTCAAATTATCATCATCCACTGCAAGCGATTGCGTCTGTGTGTCTCACCAATGGCCCACTAGACAAACCACCCATGCAATAGAAAACCTTAGTAGATGACATGCCGTTATATTTAAGCTCTCTTATAGAAACTCTGTAGCATGTCATCTATACAATTATATTTCCCATCTTAGTAGAAAGATCCTTCAATGGGCATTGCACCAAGTCGAAAGCTGAAGTCTCTTGGGTATGAAAGAAAGCTCAGAAAAAGCACCGCATTGCACATAGGAAGTAAGATCTAATCTAATCGCATTCAAATGGTGGTTGTATTGGAAATGAAGTAATTATGCCCATAAACATCTGATGGCCAACTACCCTCTAAGAAAGTATGTTTGCTTTCTCAATACATGACACTGTAACATGACCAAGGTACCGATTAGTGGTTTGCTTAAACATGACCAAGGTACCGATTAGTAGTTTGCTGAAACATGACCAAGGTACCGATTAGTGGTTTGCTGAAACATGACAAAGGTACAGATTAGTGGTTTGCTGAAACATGACCAAGGTACAGATTAGTGGTTTGCTGAAACATGACCAAGGTACAGATTAGTGGTTTGCTGAGACATGACCAATATACAGATTAGTGGTTTGCTGAAACATGACTAAGGTACAGATTAGTGGTTTGCTGAAACATGACCAAGGTACAGATTAGTGGTTTGCTGAAACATGACCAAGGTACAGATTAGTGGTTTGCTGAAACATGACCAAGGTACCGATTATTGGTTTGCTGAAACATGACCAAGGTACTGAAGAAACTTGCCTTCATGAGGACATTGGCAGGAACAAACTGGTGGGCCAATAAGGCAACTTTGAAGAAGGTATATACTGGTGCAATTAGACCAGTACTACAATATGGATCAACAGCATGGACTTCAGCAGCCAACTCCCATTTACAAGCCCTGAACAAGGTACAAAATCAAGCACTCCGCCTTATCACAGTTGCCATGAAGACCTCTCCCATAAATGAAATGGAAAAAATTACAGGCATAACCCCCTTACCATACAGGCGGGACACTAAGACCATGGTACATGCAGAAAGGTACAAGAGCATACCAGCACATCCAATGAGGGCCAGACACAGTGACCTAGCCAGTGGAAGACTGAAGAGGAGCAGTTTTATACACCGATCCAAAAAACTAAACAGAAAATATAAGGATGAACTACCAGACATAACAAGAGAGATATCATTAACACTTTTTCCAATTCCGTGGGAGCAATACCCAAATCTCTATCAGAATCACCATAAAAAACTACCACACAATGATAGAACTGAATAATCTTCAAAAGAAAACAAAAGTATGCAACATGATTGAAGATATGTACCCCAGAGAAGCATGGATACAAGTATATACCGATGGATCAGCAACCAGAGCAGTGAAGAATTGAGGTGCTGGCGTGTTCATAAAATATCCAGAAAAAGAAAATGAATCCACATGTTCACCAACTGGAATATTCTGCTCCAACTACTCTGCAGAAGTACAGACTTTAAACATTGCTGCAGGAATAATCAAAAACACAACAAGTCAATGCCAGCAGGTGGTATTTCTTACTGACGCTATGTCTGTCCTACAAGCCCTTGACAGCGATAAATTGCTAAACCTGAAGGAAGCCATGCGAGAAGTGAGCACCCAAAGAAGGGTAGTACAACAGTGGATACCATCCCACTGTGGCATACCAGGAAATGAAGTAGCAGACAGACTGGCAAAGGATGGAGCAACGCAGGAACAAAAAGACCAAGAAATCACCTACCAAGAAAAGAAGATCCTCATCAATGCCATCAGGAAAGTCGACCACCGAAAAGACAATTACCACTATCTCAACAGAGCAGAGCAGGTTATTATCTTCCGCCTCAGAACAGGACACAACAGATTAAACAGCCACTTAAATAGACTAGGTATGGTCCCATCACCACTATGCCTTTGTGGGCAGACAGCTGAACATATCCTGCAAGACTGCAATACACTAAACCAGTTAAGGGAAGAATACTGGCCCACAGAGATGGATATTCACATAAAGCTGTATGGGAGCACTGAGGAGCTTTCAAATACACCAGCATTTATTAAGAAAACAGGACTTGCTGTGTAGACATGTCAAACTCCGAATGAGAAGAAGAAGAGGAAGTGATTTGCTGAAACATGACCAGGATACTAATGTGTCCTAACTATTATAAGGGATTCTATTTCAGAACCTCTCATCGATTATTTGTTTGATCCATCAGTGCGAGGAACTGCATCATCGAATCCAGCAGATCATTATGTCCGCACACAGTCCATTTGCGATGATGAGCGAATGTCGGACGGGAAAAGCAATCTGTCGATTCAGCTGCAGACAGTTGAGTATCTGGTCTTTTCAGAAAAGCAACCTGTTATAAAATGTCGCAAGAAAGTTACAACTAATATAAATGCTGGGCGATATGTTACACACAGTAGATGGTTTGTTTGCTTTGCTGCAGAAAAAAAGCGTGAACGTAGTTGAGCTTTATCTACCAACTTATTGTTTATAGACAAACCCATTCACCGGCTGCAATACAGACTTACGATGTTTCTGGCTGTGATTATCATACATTGTTTACGTTTATATACATGAAGGTAAATATAGAAAATACCGAAGTAATGAAGATAGGAAGAACAGAAAGAAACACCGATATATATATATATATATATATATATATATATATATATATATATATATATATATATATATATATATATATATATATATATATATATATATATATATATATATATATATATATATATTGGAAACAACAGACTTAAACAAGTGACAGAATTCACAAACCTATGAAGCAATATAACAACAAACGGCTATAGCAGCGTAGAAATACACAATAGATGTAGTAAAGCATACTAAGACCTAGGACAAATGACACCAACCTTCAGAAACAAAATATATAATTAAAAAAACAAAATAACACTATTCAAAACAATTATTATACCAACGCTGTGTTACCAAAGCCAAACATGGACAACGACAGAATAAGATAAACGTAAGCTTGTGACAGCTGACATGGCATGGCTGTGCAGAATCCTAGGAATATCGCTAAGAGACATTGATGAGAAATTAAAACATTAGACAAAGAACCGGTAACACTCCATTCTAGGAATATATTAAGAGACAACAGATCAAATGGTTTGCATACATCAGCACACTACCATCAGAGTGCATACTACAGCAAGCTATGCTACATAGATACAGTTTGTTTTGCGTTCGCTCCATTGTAATCAACATGGATATCCGTGCGATTGCCGCCGGGAGCGTGTTTACGTTGTGCTACCGTTATGCGCCTTGTAGGCTTAGCATATCCGATTTCGGCATGCCTTGACAATTCGGGTGGGCTACTCTATCATGTGACAGCTTCCCTATCTGTCGCCAAGCACGCGTGTGTGTGGTGACTCTTCGCCCAGACGATTTTTTGCTCACTTCTGTCTCGCACGAAGTGTTCCACTGTCTATGAACTTGCCTCGTGTAATTGGACGTGCTGTGCCTGTGCACATCGGGTACTAAACCGTTTCTCATCCGTGAGCCTGGTTCCTTAAAAGGAAGAACTCAACAGAAGAGTTGGACCCTGGCTCATTTGCCCTCTTAGCCGAGGTGTCATTCACTGACATCGTGAACCCCTCGCCCAAGTTCGAGTCTAACACCACGCGATTGAGAGCAAGGCGTTCTAGAGCTGAGCGACCTTGTCCCAATAGCGCCTGAGCTCATCAGGTACTGAACCCTTTCTCTCTGCAAGTGTATTTCCGGTATAGGAAAGCTTGACAGTAGGGTTGGGCCAGGACTGTTATCTTTTTCCCTTTTTTTGCCTGAGACTATCGGTTTCGGCACCCTTTCTCTTTGCGAGCATTTTTCCGGTATATGAAGACTCGACACTTGAGTTAGGCCAGGTCTTTTTGCTTTTCTAGAATCCCATTATTGGGTATGGGTCTCTGTCTATAAGGAAATCAAGCAACTAGAAGATCGTCACGAGCTAACAAAGCTTGTAGTTCCCATTTCCGTAATCGTTTTCACTTTCTATTTGCAGTTTTTCCCTGCCCTCTAGCGCTGTTCTGCCCTTTCATTTTTTCATAGTACTTAGTATGAAATCTATCTGTCTTTCGCCATGCATCCATCTTTTCATGCTTTTTTCATTGGCCGCCCCTCCAATGTTCGGACTGGACTAACTAGCTTCACTGTATGTCGACAGAGTCGCTGTATGTGGTGTTGCTAGTGGTGTCGGAGATATTGTCTGTCTCTTTTGCAGTCAAATCTCTTTCCACCCGCTACCTCCACACTCTCGGACACGATCCCCAAATTATTTTGCCAGAATCAGCCCAAGCTGCTGTTTTTCTGTTACCAGGGTGCACCGCGAGGAGGTACATTTATGATCTTGGTTATCTGCTAACCCTGGGTCCGCCTAGAGCAATGCGTTCCCTGTGCACCCCTTAGATACAGTGAATGCAAACATAGAGGCCGACCACGAAAGCGATGGACCACCGAAGTTAAAGAGGCGACAAACTCCACAATACATTGAGCGCACACATGGGCCATCTCCAGAAACCTCTTCTACCCATGACGTTGAAAGGAAATAAAGGGTTTAGCGAATATATAGATAGTTTACGTTTAGCACCGTGGTTTGCTGCTTCTAAAGTTTACCACGCGCACCGTTATTAGCTGCTCCTAAAGTTAACCACATGCACCGTGTTTAGCTGTGTCTGAATTTTACCACATGCACCGTGTTTAGCTGCGTCTAAATTTTACCGCATACACCGTGTTTAGCTACGTCTAATGTTTACTACATGCACCGTGTTTAGCTACGTCTAAAGTTTACCAAATTCACCCTGTTTAGCTGCTTCTAAAAAGTGCAGATGGCTATCGTTCCCTATATTCTTAAAGATAAATTCATATATTGGATTCGAGAAGCAGATAGATATGTCTACGATCTTGATCAAAAAAGCGACAGATGATACAGACACTGCAATTGAAATAATAATGACGAGAACATCAAAAGAGCACCAATGTCGAGTGTATCAAAAGAAAGTAAAATGAGCTGTATTATTATCTAGCCGTCTCTGTGCTGACGGAGTCCGAAATAGGAGCAAAGAGTAGCTGTACTATTACCTGCTATTCATGTCGTAAGATTCGACAGGTTTTCAGGGTAGGACTAGCTGCCCTATTACATAGTCAAAGTGATCCAAATGTCTTGCTGCAGCTAATACAGAGATCACAGCTAATCTGTAAACCATGACACGAAGTATTCTGTTATCTGGACTACATCCTGCTGATCTGCAGGAGTTTGAGACACAAGAGAACCCGTTATCTGGACTACATCCTGCTAATCTGCAGGAGTTTGAGACACAAGGCAACCCGTTATCTGGACTGCATCCTGCTGATCTGCAGGACTGTAAAAACAAAGGCAGAAGAATATTCTCTAGTAACAGCACAAAAAGACAAGAAACAAATCCTTTTTTTTGTTTTTAAGCAAGAGATGTGGTATATAGTAGAAGTCAAATAAAGAAATGTATGATATAAACTAACTGTGTTAAAATGAATCAGCTGCGAAAACAAATATGATAATCGCGATATACATAACATGAAATATTATATATATATATACATATATAGGGTTACCATTTCGTTTGAAGAGAACCAATCGTACTGCAGTATCACAATTGATAGAAACCTGAATCTAACGGCAAAACACATCGGAGCAATGAAGTGTTACTACTCAATTTAATACTGCACTGTATAAAGATCAGGATCAGTGTTTCCCAACTGTTTTTTTAACCATGCCCCCACCTACGTTCTTCTAAAATTCTGATGTCCACCTATGTAACATATACATATTGTTATATATTCAAAAACTGAATTATTCCCTAACTCAAGCCTAATTACAACTTGTTCAAATTGCCCCCATGGATATTGAAATAGCCCCCCCCCCCCCACCTTATTTGCCCACGTTGGCCCACGTTGGGAAACACTGATCTAGACCATGTTTGGTACGACTAATGTCAGAAACCGCTATCTCTATTTTAAATCTAAATATAGAGAGTTGTTAATAAATCTGCCGAATTTAATAACTGTTATAGTTATTGACAATGTCATAACAAAAACCCCCAAAAATGCACCCCTATCCACTAGCAAGAACACCACGGCAGCAGTGTTTTCATGAAATCACAAGTGCACACTATGTCAAATAGAAAAGTGATATTTAAAAACAAATGGAAATAAATATATTTATATTGGAAAGTAATATTTATTCAATTTACGGATACTTGCACACTAGAAACACAGCTTGTCTGGTCAGCGTTACTTCATGTACAGGCATGTTTTCTCAGAAATCCCTTGTTCTTATTTTATGTCAAAGAAATTTTGAACAGATGAATAGGCCTTTGCTATTTATTCGAGCCAGGAGTGTTGTAGGCTTATGCTATTTATTCGAGTCTGGAGTGTTGTATACCTATGCCCCGCCGAAGACGGATGTGTCGGGCCATTGGCGCAAATAAAACGGCAACACAACGCATTTTCATTTTCTGGACCTCATCCTGCTGGAAATCTAGCAGGACCATGATCCAGCTAGATCCAGTTGTAGTTTGAGAATGAACGCAGATGAAGAAGAAGTATACCTATGCTATTTATTCGAGTCTGGAGTGTTGTATACCTATGCTATTTATTCGAGTCAGGAGTGGTGTAGGCCTATGCTATTTATTCGAGTCAGGAGTGGTGTAGGCCTATGCTATTTATTCGAGTCAGGAGTGTTCCAGACGTACCCTACAGGAGAGGAACCATGACCATATGACCATTGACTGGTAGTAGTGTGCATACATTGTGACAATGTGTGTTGAATGAATCTAAACCCATATACAAGATACATGAACACAATGGAAACCTAGAGCATCTCTACAAGATAATCTGAGTAAAACATGGGCACAGTCACAGTGTGTGTATATGATATTGCAATATGTTGTGCACATTTCTGTGGTGCTTGTGGATCTGAGAAACTCTCTGGATTCTAAAGATGTTTCATGATCTAACCTTACATACAGAGTTCAAATAGCATGCAAGTTCTGGAGTGTTGTGAAGACGCCCTGTGATTTACGTAGGAAGTTAAATATGGATTATGGTGGTTTCTGGTTTGATAATAACTTCTGACATGTTGAAAAGATAAAGTGGGCATGTATTTCCAGTGCAACGGGCAAAGTGGGCGTGTTTACCGAGTGCGACATGTGAAATGGGAGGAGATCAATCAGAACAGAACGTTAGTAGATTTAAGAGAGGGTTTAACGATATCTCCCTCGATAACTTGTGGACTACCTTTTAGAAGGCGCTGAGACAGCAGTAGGAAACATCTGCTGCTGATTTGATTACATGTAATTACCAAACGATATATCCAGTGAACATGCTTAAAACGTCGACATTTCATTGCTGACTGTAAACTGACACTGACGAGTAAGAAGGAACGGGATTTGCAAGGGATTAAAAACGGCAGACTGAGTAAGAAAAATGGAGGCATGGACATGGATATCGGATTAGGTTTGTGGATTGGTATTTAGTTATTGAACCGATATCATAAACAGAGTGGGAACACATACGTGGCTAGTCTCTGTTAGCGGATTTGAAAATGAATAAAATACTAATGTTTTCTGTCTTGCCTTTGGTAACCACATTCAGAGCCGTCTTTGCACCATTTTAGGCCTCTGGACAAAGAAATAGTGTTGGGCCCCTGGGCAAAGAAAGAGTGCCCCCCCCCCCCCCGCAGGAATAAAAAATAAATGGTTGATAATATTAAAAATAATGTATTATTTATTTTATTGTCACTATACTAATTTCAACCAAATTGTTGTTAAAACATGCTGTACAGTTGCAACTATAATCAACAGTAAACATGAAAAACAGAGAAAAGAGATTTTATTTACGTGTTTTATAGACATGGTTCAAGATTGGAAGTGATTGATAAACTTGAAGGGCCCGTTCGCATATAAACACAAAATTATGAGATTTTTATAAAATAATACTATCATTTATACGTGTTTTCCGTAACCTTACAACATATTCGCATGGGGCCCCTATGTCCGTGGGCCCCCGGGCAAATGCCCAACGGGCCTATGCATTAAGACGGCATTGACCACATTCTCTATTTTCCCCAGTAACTTGTCATTCCCATTTTGCACAGTTGGATTCCAAATTCCTTCACGTTTAGATGTGTTTTTAGTGGCAGCATTCTAATTACGGACTCTAATTGCGGTCATGTCCTCTAATAAAGAGGTTCTCGGCATGGGTACTATTACTCCTCCCATGGGTCATAGAGAGTTGAAGTGGGTCACGGTAAACAATTCGGAAACTGGCAGGGGATATAGATCTTTCTAGGGAGACTAGAAGAATATATTTCTATGATATATATCACGATATCAATTTTACAGTTGATGGACACAAGAAGAAAAAGATTTTAGAAAGCGAAGATGCAATATAACACATCATCACTGAAGAAATTAAAGCTGTTGGTGAATTGGGTATAGAAGTGATAGCAAAATTGGGTATAGAAGTGATAACAAAATTGGGTATAGAAGTGATAACAAAATTGGGTATAGAAGTGATAACAAAATTGGGTATAGAAGTGATAAAAAAATGGGTATAGAAGTGATAAAAAAATTGGGTATAGAAGTGATAACAAAATTGGGTATAGAAGTGATAACAAAATTGGGTATAGAAGTGATAACAAAATTGGGTATAGAAGTGATAACAAAAATGGGTATAGAAGTGATAACAAAATTGGGTATAGAAGTGATAATAAAATTGGGTATAGAAGTCATAACAAAATTGGGTATAGAAGTGATAACAAAATTGGGTATAGAAGTCATAACAAAATTGGGTATGGAAGTGATAACAAAATTGCTGAGTGACATCTACAACAGTGGATATATAACTGAACGTTTCTTGAAATCTATCTTCATAATCTTTGTGTGGTAGATTGTCTCAGTATAATGCAAGTCTTTTAAATACCGCCACCTTTAAATGTTTTTTCTTCGAAATCCTCCTTCCCCTCTCCGACAATGTATTTTTATTGGTACCACCTGATGCAGCCGCCGCTGCATCATAATACGGCACGGCCCGGTCATAGCACTACTAAAGAAAACTGGTGTAATAGATTGTATAGAACATCGCACAATTAGTTTAAAGAGCTACGAAACATAAATTATGTAATGAAAAGAATAAGAAATAAAAAGTCCAACCAGAAACTGGAGATGAACAACGTGAATTCGTCGTAGAAGGTAGAGGCACAAAAAACCACATATAAATCTTGAGAACATTAATAGAAAAATAAACAATATACGATACGCTGCTGATACAGTTTGATAGTCGAAAATGAAACGCAGTTACAAGAAATGATGAATATCATTGCACAAGAAAATCAAAACAAATCACTTATTCTGAATATCAGAAAAACTGAAGTAATGGTAATATCACAGAATAAATGTCCTCCAGAATGCAACATCAAAGTAGATGAAATAAATCTGACGCAAATCAACATTTTCAAATATTTGGGTACATTAATAACATAAGATGGAAGATGTATTAGAGCTCAAATGTAGAATTGCCCAGGCAAATGCAACATTTCACAATACAAAATCGTCCTATGTAATATATCTTTGTCAGTTGAGGTGAGAAAGAGAGAAGTTATATAGAACCAATTCTGATGTATGGAAGTGAATCTTGGACGCCAAGTAGAAGAGTGAAACATTATATTGAGGCAGCAGAGATGTGGTTTTATAGAAGAATATTGAGCCATGGACAGATACAAAAGGTAATGAAGATATCTTGAAGAAGTTAATTCACAAAGAGATCTTCTTACCCGCATCAGAAAGAGACAGTTCACATTATTGGTCACATCACGAGAAGAGGAAAGATGGAACACATTGCAACAACAGGCAAGTTGAAGAGCAAGAGAGGTTTGGGAAGACCACGAGAGAAGATGCCTGACAACCTAGCATTGTGGCAAGAGAGGTTTGGGAAGACCACGAGAGAAGATGCCTGACAACCTAGCATTGTGGCAAGAGAGGTTTGGGAAGACCACGAGAGAAGATGCCTGACAACCTAGCATTGTGGCAAGAGAGGTTTGGGAAGACCACGAGAGAAGATGCCTGACAACCTAGCATTGTGGCAAGAGAGGTTTGGGAAGACCACGAGAGAAGATGCCTGACAACCTAACTGTGAGGCAAGAGAGAACCAATGCCACACAGCATGAACAATATGACGAAGATATCGTGACGTCAGAAAAAACTTTGTGGGTCTGTATAAAACGTTAACGACTGGTGGACATGGAAGAAATAGATGACATGGCGCTATATTGAGATTATCTTCTTATAGAAGAATCATGGCAAGTCATCTATACAGTTATGCTTTTCATGTTTTTATTTTGTTGTTGTAATGTATTTTGTGCTTTGCTATTTGTGTATATGTATGCACCCTCTGTGGTTGCGAGGGAGCCAGAGATGTACTGAGCAGCACTTGGGAGGAGGCAACTAATAGCACTGTTTTTTTCCTATGGCTGAGGCTCATCATAGAGGCACTGTGACTCAGAACGTGATAATCCTTTTGAGTTGAACATTTGGTTGCATGTCTGAAGCAATAAAAAAGTTCGGCATAACCAGTAGTCAATTGGTGGCGGGGAATGGGTACAGAGAACACTATCTTGGCTGCAGTGGCTCGGAGCAGTGCAGAAGTTTAAACCTATCTTCCTTGTGGTGCAATAGTTATTCCCTGACTCTGGCCTCTTGGTGGGTCGAAAATTCACAGACTTCCCAACAATATATGCCATTTATGGCATTGGGTCAAAGCACGTGAGCCCATGGACCTCTGGATCAGCAACCAAATAACCAACCACCAACATAAAAACAAATAACCACCCCCCCCCAACAAAAAAAAACAACCAACATTTTTACGAATTAAAAAACAGATAAACACATCCAACAACAATAAAATATAGCTGTTTTCATGGTGATTTTGTTACGACTTCTCACAATTTGCAAAGTGTACATGTCTGGTCAGTGTTAGTTCATGTACAAACATGTATAGATGCCAGACACTTATATCTACACCAAGTGTACATGTCTGGTCGGTGTTAGTTCATGTACAAACATGTATAGATGCCAGACGCTTATATCTACACCAAGTGTACATTTGGTCAGTGTTAGTTCATGTACAAACATGTATAGATGCCAGACGCTTATATCAACACCTAGTGTACATGTCTGGTCAGTGTTAGTTCATGTACAAACATGTATACAGAAACCTGAGTTTCAGGGAACATGTTGACCACGTTATCATAAGGGCAGGCAAAGCCTTAGCAGCAATGAAGGTTATGGCTGCTGCGCAGTGTGAGCAGAGGTTGTTATTTCTTTTGTACCAGGGTGTGGTTGTGCTTGTGGTGGAATATGGACTGGCATTTCTGACTTTTAGCCAAACTCAGTTCGAAAGACTGGATAGAATCCAGAATGCAGCAATGCATATCATACTTGGGTGCACAAGATACACATCGACAAGAGCTATGCGATACCTACTTAACTGTCCAACAGCTGAGCACAGATTACAGTATTGCCGTGCACGGGTGTACCTTCAAATACATGGAGAAAAGGAACACTCGTTGCATTCCAAAATACAGAAAGTTAAAGGCAGCAGACTCAAGAGAAGGGAGGTCGTGGATAGGACGGTCTGAGGGTGTCATACAAAGCATGTGCAGATTGCAAGATGTGGAAGCTGGTTCGGAATGGATAGGTCTACCCACAGATTTCGAAACTTGTTTGAGAGTAGTAATATCACTTAGCAGGAAATGCAGAGAATGGTGTCCCACAACCACAGCTGTGGAGAAAGAAGTGCAGGCTTTGGTGAGTGAGAATGCCAAAGAGGGGGATGTGATTATATACACTGATGTATCTGTTATTAGATATGTTCGCAGTGCTTGGGCCTCCACAGATCAGTGCGCAGGTAAAACGATCAGGGAGGAGAGTTGTGCCTTTGCGGTTACTACGAGTAGTATGACCATGGAGACTATGGCGGTGACCAGGGTATTTGAGTGGGTATGCACACCGAAGGTAACGCAGGTCTGCATCTTGAGTGACTATGAGTATGATTAGAAAGGTACAAGTGGGTCTCGTTCGCGAACAGTGGATTGAAGCCTTGAGAAAGGTGAAGCTGAAAGTGGTTACATTTATTTTCGTGCCAGGACATGTGAGTGTTCGAGGCAATTAAAGAGCGGATCAGCAGACGTCATGAGCGATTGCGGCACAGGGCGATGGCGCAATGGATCGCGCTGATGTTTTGAACTCCTTAAGAGATATAGCACGCGAGAGTGAGACTAATGTGGATGATGCTTCCTTTTCAATGGCCAGGATTAAAGATCAGGGATTGAAATATGGTGTTATTAGAAGTAAACATTTTGGACGGTGCAGAAGAATGATGGTCAGCCAGTATAGGACCAGTACTGTCAGCAGAAGTGTAATGGCGGATACACTTAGAGAGATATCGGAGCAACTATGGACGTGTCCAGTTTGCAGTGACGATGATCCGACGACTAACTAACTAATGTCTTTTGTGATCCTCAAAGACACGGTTATTCTGCGATCCTCGAAGTTACGATTATTCTGTGATCTTGCATGCACGGTTGCATCTACAAAAATTGTGAATACATTATTATTATTCTGCTCTGCTACGAAATCTCCCGCCGATAAACCGTATGTAGTCGGAAGAAATGAAAATGAAGTGATGGTTTATAACTTGGCTACAATATATCGGTCCGAAACATCGGAGGTCAGCATAACTTCTGGATCACTTTCAATCATGGTGGGTCAGCAAACTTTCACCCCTAATACCTCTATAGACAGCTGTTTACCCGCATCAGAAAGAGACAGTTCACATTTTGTGAACACATCCATAAGAAGAGGAACGACGAACATAATGTAATAACAGCCAAGTTGAACAACAAGAGGGGGGTAGGGGAAGACCAACAAAGAAATTGCGAGATAACCTAGGTAGCACATCCTACTAACGATCTATGATTGAAATCTTACTAACACGATGCACTGCTGTTTAAAATGTTGTATTTAGTCTCATTTAGTTCAATGTATGTGTTGCCTGCATCTGCCAACAATACAGACACATGACTGTCTCAACCTAGCTGTTCATAAAGCGACGATGTCGCTGACAGGAGCATCTCTGCAAATCAAGTTGGATGTATGTATACATATGAATGGAAGTGGAAACTCCTATTTTAGCAATTAGTAACATGACTTTTAGTACTAGAAACTTGACCAAAATCCTGGTAAGAAGCCAAGACCATTTGCTACTTGTTCTATGGGCTGTCCATAAGTTACATCTAGTTATTATGTAGCCCCCCTCCCCCGCCGCATTGCCAACAACTAGTCAAGAATCTATATACCCTACTTCCCTGCGTAAATATGTCAAAAATTGTTGTTACCTTACTCCTGCTATAATTTTGTTTTGGCAAATAAAAAACAAAAAAAAAAACAACAAAAAACTATCTTTTTCTAAATATTTTTCCCCTTCAAATTCACACAATTTAATTGTATTAATGTAATTAATGTATTTAATTGTATTAATTGTAAAAATGTATTAAAAACCCGTTTTGTTGTCGTCAACTTTTGTCAAACGTTGATAAAACGTCCCCCTCCCCCCTGTCCACAACTGTCAAACCTTTTCTGACCCCCTCCCTCTACCCTTTGACATAATCTACGTTCAGTACTTTAGCTATATTTCGGATTTTGTCATACGTGTCTGTATATTAGTAACAAAATGACTACTTGGTAGCGATTGTAATGACAAGTTTCTTTTTTCGCTCTGTCTTGACTTATCACCTCCTGCTGAACATTCACATTATCAATCAAATCCTTCAGATCATCTAGAAGATAATCCATTATAGACAAGATTTGATGAGTAAGACGATAGTTGATCTGATATTTATGTGGTAATCCTCACTCTTTCTCATTGGAACATGCACTTCTGTCTGTCTGTCTTTTTTTTTATAATCTTCAAGAATTGGCTGCTGCCATCGTTGCTAACTGTGAAACGTTTCGATCGAACTTCTTTGTGAGGTTTTGGGTCATTAAATAAACTCCTGGATCCAAGTAAACGCGCGTACACAGTTAAGATGGCTTTTTAATCTGTCTGTTTATAGACTTTGTGCTCAGGTAACACGATCTCTCCCGCCAGGAAGGTTGATCACAAAGCTATAGATTAAATTAATTGAACAATTTTTATGTCTGCTTTCTTCTCCTTGTTAAGAAATAAGTGCTTCTTTGTTCATTTTATTATTATATTCTCCCTACCGTTTCTTTATTCTTCTATCTCGAATCCTTTCCCGCCCGTGTGTTGCCAGGGCCCGAGAGAGGAGCAAAGAGTAACAACGCTGTTTACTTTCCATGCTTGTCGCAAGAGGCGACTAAGAAGGTTAAGAAATAGAGTTGTCTGTCCCATCCCACATAGGGTCAGTAACTCAATGCCATGCTGAAGTCGAATGTGTCAGGTCGAACAGCGCAGATATCGCAGATATGCTGTAAACCCTGACACAACGCATTCCATTCTCCGGACTAGATCCTGTTAATCTGCAGGAGTTTGAGAACGAATGCAGAAGACGAAGAAGAAGAAGATGAAAAAGAATCCTTACTGACATTATCGCATGATTTCTGCTAAACCTTGACGTTATGTTTGTTTTTACTTTAATATTTCTTCCTATGTTATCTCCCCTAACACTTATAGTGCCTTTTTACCTTCGTATTTCTTCCTGTGTCAAACTATCACCCCTAACACTCATAGTTCATTTTTTCCTTCATATTTGTTCCTAGGTCAAATTATCACCCCCTAACACTCATTGTTCATTTTTCTTGTTTCCTCCAGCACAGCTTTCATGTTTAGCAATATCTGTCACCGTAGGACCAGTGCAGATTGTCACCGTGTGGGACTAGTGGAAACTGTTTTTGTTTAATACCCGAATCTATTTCCGACCCATCTGTATATATAATTATATCACTTTCCCTGGAATTAGCACTGATCAGAGAGAGCACCTCCGACTCGACCACTGTCGGACACCATTCCTTGCACTCTCAATTGACTGTAATTAATCCTACTAAGGCTGTTGGATAATCCGAGGGTGTCAGACTCCATTCGGCACCAGGTAGTACATCGTCCAATCTGCACTCGCTCTGTATAACGTATTCTGCTCGCACCATCCACGACTTTCCTCTCTTTAGTCGACTGCCTTTCACTTTGATAACTTCTGGGTGTAGAGGGTGCTCTTTATCAGCGGTGATTTTTAGGTAGTCTCGCGCCCTGCACTTTTATTTTCTTTGCTCCGCAGTTGGAAAAACAAGTAGGTATTGCAACTGCTCGAGCCGACGTATCTCTCATACACCCCAAAATTATTCGCATTGCCTCATTCTGAATTCTATCCAATCAGATATATTGATGACAGATATATCGTAGGAAATGTCATTTGATGATATATATATATATATATATATATATATATATATATATATATATATATATATACAATATATATATACAATATATATATACAATATATATATATATACAAATTACATTTCTAAAGTTGCATTATGTATCTGTCATGAGAGGACATTCACAACAATATAAGTGTCATCAATGGAAATTCCAAGAATATATTTATATTTATACGATATGCGGCTGTATATATGGTTCCACCGTCAAAGCACTGTTCGTAACAGTGTGAGACAGCGTAGAGGCCTGCACTATCGTGATCGCACATTCCAAGCTGAAGAATTGCAAGAATAATGAGAAATTCTTCGAAAAAGTAAGATCATTATATTGTATCGAATGAGAAAGCAGCACAGCGATAGGGGACAGCGCCATTTGGCACACATTAGAGAGAAAATGATATATGGGGGTCGTGGCTAAACAGTTTTCCGCTCGAGAATAAGCTTCTAGTTACCTTTCGGAAGCATGTCTCGTGGAAAAGCAAAAACAGCAAGTAAATCCGGGTGCTCTTAATTAAATATGTGTCAGTTTTAGACGAAGTGTTCACGATGTCGCTGAATGAAACTTCGAATTTGAGGGTTAACCAACACTTGTCCGACTCTACTGCAAAATGAAACTTCGGATTTGAGGGTTAACCAACACTTGTCCGACTCTACTGCAAAATGAAACTTCGGATTTGAGGGTTAACCAACACTTGTCCGACTCTACTGCAAAATGAAACTTCGGATTTGAGGGTTAACCAACACTTGTCCGACTCTACTGCAAAAATGTTTCAAATGTCTAAACAACTCTCACATATTAGTTCAGAACACAGGAGATCGTCTAATTACGCTAGACAAGTTCTCCTATAGCGGAACATCTCTTACGATACGTCGACCCAAGTTCACATCCGTGCTTACCTCCTCCTCGGAAACTGTCACACAGGGACATGTTTTGGTTTGTAAAGTACAAAGGCACAGTGGATAGTAAAATGGCATGTCGTAGAGTTGATATACATTTGATATCCGGCGACAGATAGGAAAGCTTCACTTGATAAGGATGTTCACTTAAATTCCACGTCACAATCAGATGTGCTAGACTTACATGGTGCAAATTAAACGGTAGCACAACGTACTTCACACTTACACTTTCTAATTTATACTGCCTAGAGAATTACTGACCAGCAAGCAGCCGTGAGAGTAAATAGTGAAACATCTAGTTGGTTCAGCGTGAAAAAAAAGAAGTGAGACAAGGATATGTCCTATCACCATATCTCTTCAATGTTTATACAGAGAACATAATGAGGAATGTAAGAAATTACCAACAGGGAAAAAACTTCGACCCACTCAACATCGGAGATCACGAGATATCAGAACTACGATATAATGATGATATAACATTTTTGGCACACAGTCAAGCAGGAAACGAACACATCATAAACTTCATTAAAGAACATAGTGAAAAACAAAATCTATTTCTGAATGGAAACCAAGACCAAGATTATGACAAGCGACAAAAACCAATAGCAAGTTCTCAATCAGTATCAACAACAGCGAATTAGAAAGAGTCACTAGTTTTGAATATCTTGGTTCCCTTATCCTTATCTAACTATAGAAAGGCAGATTGGGAAACTTTCAGAGGCCTAGTACGGCAGCATTTCCAGAAAAACGACCTCAGAGAACATCGACAAAGTCTACAATAAAATTGATGCAACACTTCTCTCAGCTGCAACCAAAACTATCCCGCGATGGTTTAGAAAAAAGTTCAAACCTTAATGGAACATATAATTGAAAACTGCTGTTGAAGATCCAACATCCAACACCTGCCAATAAACTAGATTATAATAAACTCACAGCCAAAGTAAAATTACTTAGCAAACAAGCAAAAAGAGAAACGTCGAATAAAAAATGTGAAAGTCTAGACATTCAGAAATACGGTGGAAAGGCTTGGCAGCTCCTGTCAAACCTGTCTGGAACCAAAAGAGCAAAAAACCCAACACCCTTAATAAACAACTGTGAAAAGCTAACGAGGTAAACACAGAAAGTCGAAGCCTTTAACAACCATTTCGCCTACATAAACAAAAATGACTCAGAATTGAGCGGGCCCTGATAGAATTACCAACAAGATGATCAACAATCTCTCAGACTACGAACTAACAACTATCCTTTATCTCATCAATAAGACTTGGAGAGAAGGCAATCTGCCATTATACCAATCCTAAAGAAGGACAAAAATCCAGACGAAATCACAAGTTACCGACCAATATCCTTAACATCTAACTTGGGCAAATTTGCTGAAAGAATGATCAATGAGAGGCTATACTGGTGGTTAGAGAGCACCAAGATCATAAACACAAACCAGTCTGGCTTCAGAAAAAAAAAACAATTGACCAGCTGACACAGCTCACACAAGACATAGGAGATGCCTATCAAGAAAAGAAAAGTTTATTGGCAACCTGCATTGACCTCAAACAAGCCTATGACAGAGTCTGGAAAATAGGATTATTCTTTAAAATGGACAATTGAGATATTCAGGAAATTGTATAACTGCCTAAAAGGCTTCTTACAAAACACAACAACTCAAACAACCTGTAATGGGAGCTCATCAAAGCACATAACTCTGGAAGAAGGACTGCCCCAAGGATCAGCTCTAAGTTGTACATTGTTCCTCATATACATAAACGATCTACCAGACGCCATCTCCTGTAAAAAAGCACTATTTACTGATGACCTGGTTATCTGGACAAAAAAGAATATACCCCAAAACCATCATTAATACCATCAACAAAAAACTTAACTACAATCTCGGCATATTGCGAACTGTGGAAGCTTGAGATGAACAGAGAAAAAACAGTTTACAGCCTGTTCAGCTTAAACACTAAAGCTAAAGGGGAAGACAAGGAAATCAAAATCGGCGGAATAAAAATAGCATATATGAAATTCCCAAGATACGTTGGAGTTCAACTTGATGAGAGGTTCACAATGAAAAATCTTATTAAGATAACGACTACAAGGATAAAACACATAAAGCATCTACTGCAAAATTTTACAGAAAAGCATCTACTCATGCAAATGGGTGCTGATATGCATGCTCTGCACCAGTTATATACTGGACAACGTCCGATCAGCAATTGACTACACAATTCCTGTACAGGCAACAGCAAGCAAAAAACCTCCTACAGAGATTGTACATCGTCCAAAATAACGCACTGCGATTTATATGCGGTGCCATGAAAACCACTCCAGCTTTTGCATCTGAGATAAACACAGACATAGAACCCTTACACCTAAGAAGAGAACGAGCGGTTGTAGAACCTCTGAAAAACACATGAGAATGGACACCATAGAAAAAAATAGAAAAATTATAGAAAAGTGGCCGGAAAAACACAGAATACTCAAAACATCCTTCCTCATTAACGCAAGAGAAGCAAGCAAACAACACAATCTACCAACAAATAGAGAACAAAAGGAAAAGACACGTTGAACCACCCTGCAGGCAAGCAGTAACTCCTATCATAAGGACTGAACTCTCTGACCCCTCGACAGATAAGAACACTGTAACCCCATTCCTGAAAACCATTGCCCTAGAAACCATCCATATATACCCACCAGAAATAATCCACGTATACACAGATGGACCTGCACAAAATGCTACCAAAAATGCTGGATATGGAGCTGTGATAAAATACCCATACCCAGAAGACTACCCAAAATTGTTTGGTCCATGCGGAGATATCTGCTCTAACTATACAGCAGAGATAATAGCAATTGAGAAAGCTCTGACAACATCATGTGACACAGAAGTCGCCCTCCAATGGATACCTGGCCATGCCGGATTCCATGGAAACGAAGCGGCTGATAAACTAGCTAAAAGAGATGCTGCTGCCCCCCAGTTTTCGCCAAAAATCTCCCTACAAACATGCAAACACATCCTAAGAAACAACTACAGGCAAAAATGGCTACAACAGTTGGCCAGCCCAAAGACTGGACGCTCACTATATGATCACCAACAGAAACCCAACCCAATGGATCCTCTGAGACAACTCGAGCGAGCAAAACAGTCTCACATTCCAACTAAGAACAGACCACGCCCCCGTTAATAAACACCTGAACAGAATACATTCATTACACATACCAGATTGCAGACACTAACGTACAAGTGGAGATTGACGAGCACCTACTATTGCAGTTCCCAAAACTAACAGACATCCAACAAGAATTACTACCAACGCTTCCATCTATACACACCAGACTCTACCATAGCTGAGTCAAACCTGTGCATTCGCCAGAAGGGCTATGGGCTGTCAAGATATGTCTACTCATAGTGAAAGGGATTGAATCATCATCATCATCATCCTTATCAACAGTAACGGTGATTGCCAAGAAGAAGTCAGAAGATGGTTGACTATCGCGCCAAATACATAAGCTAATACAAATGAAAAACATGTGGCTGAGCTGCTGCAAAACAACAAAACTAACATTCCTAAGAGCCTGCATATTCCCTGTGGCAATATATGGGTGTGAATCCTGGACAATCACCAAAAAAGTAAAAAATAAAATAGCAGGATATGAAAATTTTTTTTTACAGAAAAGTCGTCAGAATACCATGGACCAATAAATCACCAATATAACCATCCTGAAAGATATGACTGTAAAAGAAAAATGGCTAAGCAGCATTCCAGAAAACTAAAAAAAAATGTTGGCCATATCAAACGCCATGACGGCCTAGGGAAGACATAATGGAGGTGATAATGTCAGGGGAACGAACAAGAGGGAGACCAAGAAGATGGACGCAAGATATCAAAGACCACCTGAATGTGACAGTAACAGAAGCAGGAAGACTAGCTCAAGATTTACAGAAGTTTCGAAAGACTGTTGTGACGGCTACATCCTGTTCAGGATACACCTGATGTTGAAGAGAATTACTAGAGCCTAAATATGCTGGCTTGATCGCTGCGTCTTGTATAGAATATATTGCCAACTTATATTGGCGCAGGATGTTACGGTCAATAATCTCAATACTTGTTTATTGAAATTAATAAAACAAAATAGTAATCTACTTATGGTATCTATGTTTACTGTTCGTCAATATTATAGGAAAACCGTAATAGAGGTTCAGTTAGTGCATTACGTACTGCTTATGCTAAATCACACTGCATAGTGTGTACTCTTACTGTACACTGTATGTACATGGTCAGCGTGTACTAGGTTTCTCCACAAGAGGTTCAGTTATTCAGATACCCATTCATTCCTCCATTGTCATTGTCTTGGAAAATGTAGCATTACGACAGCCTCACTAACAATCATCATTCTTTGTCAAACATTTACAATTTAAGAATATACTTACATATTTTTTTCCTCCTCTAATTTTAACTATCAGTTAACAATGACTGTTTCCACTGTATGTTGTTACTCTGACCGAAGTCATAGACGAGTGATACGATTTTTGGGGTTTATTACAAAATATGTCCGTGTTTTCCTCTTGAAAACAATTCAGTATTTACACTTTTGAGATAATTTTCTTGTAAACTATGCATAATTAGCTAATTTTCATCTTGCTTTGTTACATAAATGTACTTTTGTTATTCTCAGCATGTGGATTATAATATCAAGTAGTTTATATCTTGTTACTAGTGTCAAAACCAGGAAGGGTCGACCATCGCAGACGAATGCACAGAAATCAATATTCATGAGAGCTACAACTCAACTAAGTTTAGTTTGTGTAAAAGGTGCGAAACGTGCCCCAGCGTGTAAAAACGCACAGGACCAACGCTGATAGTTACCGAATCATGACCAAAGAAGACTCCGCGATTGTTGGAACTGATGTAAATCCCTGAATAGATTCAATTCATCATCATTAGGTGCCATGCCGGCTGGCGTAGGCAATAATGGCTCTCCACAGCTCTCCGTCTACAGTATCAAGATCGTTGTTGTTTCCCTGCCGTGCCAGGTTGTCAAACTGTCTACTATTTCCTCACGTTGTCGCACTGTATCTCTGTTGCCTTCAATTTTGCCTGTTGTGACTATGTTCTCCAAACCTGCCTGTCTCATGAAGTGGCCAAAAAATGAAGATTGCCTTTTTCATTATTGTCTTTTACACATTATTTATTTTAAATACTTGCCTGAAATTGTTACGAATTTATCACAGTATCAGCAACATTGGCTGTTGTCGGCACAAATAGTTGTGTTATATGACAATGCTTATAGATTGGATATCAGTCATTTTATGAGTATGGCTTCTCTTTATTATTGATTAAAACCCGTTTCGCATTTGACTCTTTCAACTCTTCCACATTAGTTTTTCTAGCAGTCCATGGTATTCTCGTCATTCTTCTGTAGAACCACATCTCTGTTGCTTCTAATTTCCCACTTTCCAGTTTGTTTATTGTCCAAGACTCGCATTCATATGTTATTATAGGAGTTATATAGCACTGCAGAACTCTCTTTCTCACCTCTAATGACAATGTCATATTACGCAATATATTTTTCATTTTTCAGAATGTAGTTTTTGCCTGCCCTATTCTGCTTCTTATTTCTGTTGAAATTCTTCCCTCTGAGATTCAATAACGTGGTGCTAAACAAGGCATTCGCTTCCCTCAAGACGTCAGTTAATCCACTGAATTGGAAAATGTTAGAAAACTGATTGATATAATGTGAAGAAAAGTAAAAGTTAACCCAGGGGTGTGAGATGTTAGTAATCTCACATTTCAGTGACTCTGCTATATGAACGGTGCTTATAAGGAATACAATATAACAACCTACATAAATTATGGTGAAATTTGACACACATGTCCATATGGTCTTTCTGGTCCAGTGGTACATAGTAAATTCTGAGCTAATCCACACACAAAATGCGGATATAAGGCGATATCATTTCGGTCCAGTACAATAACAGGTATCAGAAGAAAGCTGAAACTTAAAGGCGATATAGGTAATACCGACAGCTTAGCCGACTATTTTTTACAGACAAATATCAACCAAAACTGCATCTGTCATGTGCTTGAATGTAGTAATAAATCGATATTATGAATATGCATGGCCCCCGCACAGTTACATTTTGATTATTCTTTCATCTGTCTTCCTTTCAGGCATGGCTACAACGCCTGGCGTGATCCACAAAAACCGACACAGATTCTTGCTAGACTCTGCAAAGAAGGAAAGTTGGATGGACCACACTATCAACCAGGCAAAGTCAGGGTCGCTAACAGAATCTTCACAGCGCCAATGGAGATTGAGGATGAAAGCGGTAAAGTTATTGAGATTTGAAGTGTGGTGTATCCATCAAATTTTACTGAAGCATATTCTCTACACATTATTTATTTTAAATACTTGCCTGAAATTGTTCACAGTATTTATCACAGTATCAGCAACATTGGCTGTTGTCGGCACAGATAGTTGTGTTATATGACAATGCTTATAGATTTTATCAGTCATTTTATGAGTATGGCTTCTCTGACATTCATAGTTTGGAAAACAGGATGATTGTCAGAATCCATCATACAAGAACTTAAACCGCTGGAAATTCTTTCGTATATTTGTCTTCGACTGAAGATCACTTGCAGATAGGAAATGTTTGTTTACAACCAACTCTTACTGTGACGTAAAATTCCCGTAGTATATCCTTATATCTAGAGATTCGTGGACCAATACATATGAAGAAGACTAAGTAGGCGGATTAACATACACATGAAGACTAAGTAGGCGGATTAATATACACATGAAAACCAACTAAGTAGACCAATAAACACGAAGATTAGCACTTGGATCAATACACAGGAATTAGTGTTCCTAGACATAATGAAAGTCACCAGAAGACACCTGGTATTCGGTAGCAAAACCCAATGGTTTGTCGGGGAACAGAACTCATGATATGTCGGAGAAAAAAACAGTAGTTTTTTGGGGAGAAAAACCCCCATGGTAAGTTTTCGGAAGCACACCCCCATGGATTGTTGATGAGCAATTTCCCATGGTGTGTTGGGGGAAAAACTGAATGGTCTGTTGGAGAGCAAAACCCCCATGGTGAGTTTTTGGAAGCACACTCCCATGGTTTGTTGATGAGCAATATCCCATGGTGTGTTGGGGAAAAAACTGAATGGTCTGTTGGAGAGCAAAAACCCATGGTACGTTATTGGAAGCAAAACTTCATGGTTTGTCGTGGAACAAGACCTCATAGTTTATTGGGGAATGAAATTCTCATGGTATGTAAGGCAACAAAACCCCATGGTTTGTTGGGGAATAAAACCACATAGTTTGTCGGGGAGAAGAACTACACGTTTTTTGGGGGGAATAAAATTCCATGGATACCAGAGAGAAAAACTCCATGGTTTGTTGGAGAATGAAATTCTCATGGTATGTAAGACAACAAAACCCCATGGTTTTTTGGAGATTAAAAATACATGGTTTATTGGGGAACGAAATTCTCATGGTATGTAAGGCAACAAAACCCCATGGTTTGCTGGGGAATGAAATTCTCATGGTATGTAAGGCAACAAAACCCCATGGTTTGTTGGGGAATGAAATTCTCATGGTATGTAAGGCAACAAAACCCCATGGTTTGTTGGGGAATTAAATTCTCATGGTATGTAAGGCAACAAAACCCCATGGTTTGCTGGGGAATGAAATTCTCATGGTATGTAAGGCAACAAAACCCCATAGTTTATTGGGAATAAAACCACAAGGTTTGTCGGGGGAAAGAGCTACATGGTTTGTTGGGAAATAAAATCCCATGGGTACCGGAGAGAAAAACTCCATGGTTTGTTGGAGAGCGAAATCCAATAGTTTGTTGGGGAATAAAATCCCCATGACTTGCCGTGCCTGGTAATAAATCCGCATGGTTTGTTGGGGAATAAAACCCCAGAATTTGTCAGTGGCTAGATTTGTCAGGGGAGGAAAATCCATGTTGTGTTGGGGAACAAAATCCTCTGATTTGTTGGGGGAAAAACTATGTGGTTTATTGGGGAACAAAACCCAGTGGTTAGTTGGGAAACAAAACCTCCGTTGTATGTTGGGAAATTAAACCCTGAATTTTCGGCACAAACACAACGGTTACTTCGTCTTCCGCGTTCATTCGCAAATGTTTGTTGATCAAAATGTAGTCCAGCGAACGCGGTTGTCTTGTCCCAGGGTTTACAGTTTAGCTGAAATACTTGCACCTTTTGGTCTGACACAGCCAACTTCAGCATGACATGGTCCACTTCGACGCTCTATAAAACGGGACAGCTTATTTTGCTTATTTAATTCTAAGGCTGAAAGAATGAATCACCATCATCTTGTTGCGACAGCTGTTACAAAGCAATTCCGTAATATAGAAGACAGTTTGCAAATAAGCTCTAAAGAGCACATGTTTCCAATTTGATTGGAATGTTTAACTGACATCTTGGGAATCTGACTAACCCTAAAAATGTCAACCTTTGACAAAGCTGCGTAAGATTAATTCTGCAACGTTTCGTAATTCTTCCCTGGTGTCATCCATCAACATGACTACATGAACCGCACCTGAGGCAAATCTAGTTCCCAGCATAGTTGAATATATTTTCCACTGATTATGTTAAGACTTTCTAGAATTATTGAAGCCTCTCTAATTAACCATTCAAAATAAGCAGTTATCTCTCCATTCATATTTCTCCTGGCTCTCAAATGTCGTGGAATATGTAATTTAATTGTCAATGCTCATGGAAGATAGCAGAACGCGGGAATAAATGTGTATGATAGTGCATTTCTAAACGTGATATCCTTTCACGTGTAGCGCTGTTACATACGAAATAGTATTGAATCATGTGTAGTGTTGAAGCATGTGGAGTGTTGACTCATGTGGAGTGTTGACTCATGTGGAGTGTTGACTCAAAGGAAGTATTAAATCACATTGTCTCACATTATGTGTTGTTCATTAGGAGAGTTGTCTCACATTAAGTGTTGTTCACATATAGAGTTTTCGAACACTAAGTGTTATTCATATTTAGAGTTGTAAACACTAAGTGGTATTCATATCTAGAGTTGTCTCACAATGAGTGGTATTCATATCTAGAGTTGTCTCACAATGAGTGGTATTCATATCTAGAGTTGTCTAACGTTAAGTGCTGTCATAGAAGAGCGTTCTTGGATGAAATAATGTCATGTTTTTACTGTCTATGTTCTCACATAAAGCTGGGGATTTTGTGTTATCTCACATGACGTATTATCAAATTGAGCTATATCTCACATGGTATAAAATAAAATAAAGCTATATCAAACATGGTATAATTTAAAATAAAGCTATATCTCACATGGTATAATATCAATTTGAGTGCACTCTACTTCAGGAAGACTTTTAACATTCATCCTCTGATTGCAGCAATCTAACACAGGAAGAACACGACATCGTGGCCGAAGAACTGATGAACTATGTGTTGGATTTCTTTGTAAAATATCTTAACATTCACAAAATTCACTAGAGATGAGCTAATGGTAATAATAATATTAGCTACAATGTATGCCATAAGATGAAACAAAGGAAGGTTATCCGTGTGATTGATTGCCTTAGTGATACAAACATGTCATGATTAAGTCGGTAATGTGAGCTAGAGGAGCGCGTATATTGCAGCAAACGTTTAAAGCTGAACATAACGCTTTACGTTATTCACACCACATGATGTTGACCAATAGAGTCTGAGAACGAACTTTAAACAAGAGGGGGGTGATATAATAAATAGAAGAACAATAGAAAAATACAAGAAGATCCGACATGAATCCGAAATTATTCCGATTATTCTGTACAGCCTTACTAGTTCTGACATCTATGTCAGTATAACCTTGCTAGTTCTGACATCTATGTCAGTATAACCTTGCTAGTTCTGACATCTATGTCAGTATAACCTTACTAGTTCTGACATCTATGCCAGTATAACCTTACTAGTTCTGACATCTATGCCAGTATAACCTTACTAGTTCTGACATCTATGCCAGTATAACCTTGCTAGTTCTGACATCTATGTCAGTATAACCTTACTAGTTCTGACATCTATGTCAGTATAACCTTGCTAGTTCTGACATCTATGTCAGTATAACCTTACTAGTTCTGACATCTATGCCCGTATAACCTTGCTAGTTCTGACATCTATGTCAGTACAGCCTTACTAGTTGTGCCTTTAACGCCAAAGTCGGTTAAACAGTGATAAAAGATGTGACTGGAAGATTTGGTTTAGGAGTTAAAAATGAAAAAGGTGATACAGTGGGCACAGACTCATAACTTAATAGTAGGGAATACATGGTTCAAGCGACATCCAAGAAGGCTGTGTACATGGATTAGCCCAAAAGATAATACACGGAAACAAATTGATTACATTTTAGTCTCTAAAAGACATAGAAACAGCATTAGATCTATAAAAACAAGGCCAGGTGCTGACTGCAACAGTGATCATATACTGCTGGTGGCGAAATTTTGTATAAGATTAAAAAAGATCAAGAGAACACCAAGAAATATGAAATTAGATTTAGCATTATTGAAATCAGATGCGGAAATATAAAGAAAGATACAACATAATTGTACAAAATAGATACAAAGCCATTGCAAAGATTCAGAGTATTGAAGATCAATGGAACATACTAAAACATTCGATAAACCAAACATTTAATGAGATAATACAAAAAGTAAAACATACATCAGAACATAAATGAATGACTGAAGAAATATTAGAATTAATGAGCACCAGAAGAAAAAAAATAAACACAAGATAGAGGAATATCAGAAAATACATAAGGAGATAAGAGAGAAATGCAAAGTAGCTAAAGAAAGCTGGATGAACAAGAAATGCATGAAAATAGAATCTCATTACAACCAAGATACATTACTACATAAGCAAATTGAGGTGATAACAGGGAGAAAATGCAAACAGTTACAGGGTGTATAAAATCTACGTCAGGGAATAAACCCGAGATAAACACACAAGATAAAGGCGAGGGTCTATCAATACGCGCAGCAGAATTAATGGAGGTCCTAAGACACATGAAATATGGCAACGCCCCAGGACGAGACAATGTCACATTAGAGAAATTAGCAGCTTTAGGTGACTTTGGAGTTAAATAATCACAAAATTGCTGAATGCCATATATAACAGCGGAAACATACCCGATGACTTAATGAGGTCCATATTTATAGCCTTACCTAAGACACCAGGGACCACAGAAAAAGGTGTAGAACACTGTACAATCAGCCTCATGAGCCAAATAACAAAAATAGTTTTCAGAATCATCTTGAAAAGAGTGAGAAACATAAATAAGTCCAGAACAACGTGGCTTCGTAGAAGGCAAAGGTACCAATAATGCTAATATATATATTGAGAACACTAATGGAGAGGCCTATAGAGGTAAAAACAGATCTGTACCTCTGTTTTACAGACTGCACGAAAGTATTTGATAAAGTTAAACGCAGAAGTTATACACATACTAAAGAATTTGAACATCGAGAATAAGGATTTAAGAATGATCAAGAACATGTACTGGCAACAAACAGCCGCAATAAGAGCAGGAAATCAATTTAGCATTTTTCAACAAATAAAACAATGAATAAGACAGGGATGTGTACTTTCACCAGATCTGTTCTCTTTATAAAGTGAAAACATAATGCGTGCAATAGCTGATATCCCAGAAATATCAGTGGGAGGACATAACATAAATAATTTGAGATATGCGAATGACACTGATCTGATTTCAAAAAGTGAGGAAAACCTTCAAGAGATTATTACAGTAGTTGTCACAGAAAAAAAAAGAGAAATGCCTCTTCCTTAATATAAAAAAATAGAAGTAATGGTTATTTCAAAGAAAAAATACCACACCTTGCAAGATCAAAGTCAATGATATAGTATTAAAACAGGTCCACCAATTCAAATATTTAGGTACAGCGATTACAGCAGATGGAAGAAGTTCAGAAGGCAAAAACGATATTCAGAAAAATGAAAAATATATTATGTAATATGAACTTGTCATTAGAGGTGAGAAAGAGAGTTCTGCAGTGCTATATAATTCCTATACTAATATATGGATGTGAGTCTTGGACAATAAAAAAAACTGGAAAGAGGGACATTAGAAGCACTAGCGATGTGGTTCTATAGAAGAATGATGAGAATACCATTGACTGGCAGAAAAACTAACGTGAAGGTGTTGAAAGAGTCAAATGCGAAACAGACTTTAATCAATAATATAAGAAAAAACACAATCTTAATTTTTGGCACGTCATGAGACAGAGAGGTTTGCAGAACATACTCACATCAGGCAAGATTGAAGGCAACAGAGACAGAGGGCGACAACGTGAGAAAATATTAGATTGTTTGACAGGGAAACAACAACGATGTTGATACATAATACTGGAGACAGAGAGCTGTGGAGAGTCATGATAGCCTACGCCAGCTGCATGGCACCTGATGCTAAGTTCTGATATTTAAGTTTGTATAACTTTACTTGTTCTGATATCCATGTTTGCACAACCTTACTGGTTCTAATATCTATGTTTGTACGGCCTTACTGGTTCTAATATCTATGTTTGCACAACCTTACTGGTTCTAATATCTATATTTGTACGGTCTTACTGGTTCTAATATCCATGTTTGTACGGCCTTACTGGTTCTAATATCTATGTTTGTATAGCCTTACTTGTTCTAATATCTATGTTTATACAGCCTTACTGGATCTGATATCTTAATTCTTGATTCTTGATTAGAAACTGGTCTCACAGCACGTGGGGCATTCCCATAAGTGCTCCGCCCTCTGTTCCAGCAGACATTCGACTCGATGGTGTTTCGAGTCTAATGCTGCCGAAACAAACGTCGACATCAGGGCACAACTCTGGCCCTTGCGACACGTTTCTTTGTTGTTCCGCCCACCCACGCCGTGCCCGTAACTAGTTCAAGCACAACGTCGGCTTGTCAGAACAACATGGTAACTGTTATCGAAGGTTACAACTACTATCTATATTTGTACAGCCTTATCTATGTTTATATAACTTACCTGGATCTTATATCTATGTTTCTACAGCATACTGGTTCTGATATCTATGTCAGTACAACCTTAGTGGATCTGATATCTGTGTCCGTACAACTGTACTGAATCTAATATCTATCTCTGTAAACCTTTCTCTGCACAATCTATAAAAAAACAACTCTACTATATCTGAAATCCGTCTGTATCACTTTAATCGATATGATACCTATGTCTGTAAAACACTGCTGAATCTTACCTATATATGTGTACAACTTTGCTGAATCTTACCAATATATGTGTACAACTTTGCTGGATCTTACCTATATATGTGTACAACTTTGCTGAATCTTACCTATATATGTGTACAATTTTGCTGTTTCTTACGTATATATGTGTACAACTTTGCTGTTTCTTACGTATATATGTGTACAACTTTTCTGAATCTTACGTATATATGTGTACAACCTTAATTGTTATATCTATGTTTACAATCTTACTTTATCTGATATCTATGTCTGTACAACCTCACTGGTTCTGATGTCTATATGGGCACAATCTTATTGGTTATATCTATGCGTGTCAGCCTGACTGAATCAGATATATGTACCTATATCTATATATGTACATCATTACTGGTGTTAATATGAGTGTATGTATATCTTTACATGATCTGATATCTGTGTCTGTACAACCTTACTAGTTATAATTTCTATGTTTGTACGCCCCTACTGGATCTAATATCTATGTGTGTACAACCGTATCAGTTTTGATTTTCTTTGTGTGCAAGCTTACTGGTTCTGATTTTCTATGTGTCCCCAACCTTATTGAATTTTTTTTTCTCTGTGTATAACATTACTGGTATGATTTTATATTTGTACAACTTTACTGGAGTTGATGTCCTGTGTCTACAACCTTAGTGGATCTGATTTTTTATGTATGTTCAAATAAAAATTAACGAAAGACTTTCCTAGCTAAAGGTCAATACCAAACCTCAAAGCAAAAGCTAATCCTAGAGGACTAACAATTTTGCTAAAGTCTAAGTACATTCTAAGCACCTTAGTTTTTAACCTGTGAATTAGTTTTTACCTGTGAATTAGTTTTTACCTGTGAATTAGTTTTAAACACCACTGCCTTTTCAAAATTTGTTATTCCATATTTCACGTCGGATCCAAAACATTCCAGTAATTGTATAGTGTCCTTTATATCTACTTTTATTTATTGGCAAGGTTTGAGTTCTCACAAGATCTGTCCGTCCCAAATGCTCTACTTTAAAACAAAATGAAATAGCACATTTGGTTTTTTGTGTGTCAGACTTACAGTCTGCAGTGTCATTAAAGTATCAGTTACCACCTTGATCCCTTTCCACATTCTTTCCTTTGTTGAATCGTAGTGCTCTTCAGACCCGACGACTGCAAAATGTTTGGAAATGAATTACAACCGGTGACAAAGCTTAAGCTACAAACACCCAGCAGAAGAGAGTTATACAACACAATTAGAAAGGGCACATTAAACCTTAGAGTACCATTTCAATTTATAAAGAATAATAGTCAAATCCCATTATAACAACGTTATCCGGACCGACAAAATAGGTATGTAATAATAGAAATTCGCTATATACAGTATAAACAATATAGAATAAATATGATTGCGGATTTTGAAAATTGTTAAATAGGGAAATAATCAAGGATGAGCTATAAAAGGATTCCACTTGTACATAGGCTCATGGGATCAATAGTTTGTTTTTACCTTTTAATAATAATAATCCGTTGAATTCCCTCAGAAAAACATTTACTCAATAATCATATTCTGTTCTGTTTTGTCTAGTCCCGTTTCCTATGATCATGTCCTCATGGACACGCTTTTTACCATTTTCTGCTTGCTATAATCGGGAAATATTTTACTCTTGTCATAACGATGCTGAATACCAAATCATTCATCTCTGAATGTCATACGTCGACTCAGCTGTAAAATGAGTACCTGACACATGAGTTAGGGAAAGTAAATACAGCAAGGAAGAGAACTGGCCACCCCGTCTAATAGTTGTTCAGTACATCAAGAGTTATTTTCATCTCCGACGGAAGGTTGCTGCCATGGGACATACCTTTACATTTAAATGTCATTACATATCAATATCAATAAACCCATAACCCTTCAGGGTCGTAGGAGTACCACATTGGATGCTTCAGCACACAGAGTCCTCAAGCAAATTATATCCTCAGTGATGCGGATGAGTGTGGAAATATCTAGCCCTGTCCATTCCTTGATATTGTCTGTCCATGTCTTTATTTGTCCTCCTCTGCTTCTTCCACCCTCGACAGTTCCCTGCAGTATTGTTTTTGACAAGGAATCGTGCCTGCATACCCGTCCGTACCATGCTAGTTTTCGTCGTTTTACTATTGAATGCAATGGCTCCTGGAACCTGCACACATCTCTACTTTATTTCTTACGTACACATTGGTCTTATGTCATTACATATCTAAACATAGATCAGTAAATTGAATAAGTATTGAATATTTAATAGATAAAATCGGCAAATATCATTCAATATCTAAACATCCATCTGTAAATGTCATTAAATAATTGAATACACATCTCTAAATGTCATATGTGACAATCCATCTATAAATGCTATACATTCTAGAAGGAACTTTCTGTTGTTTTTACCATGCGTCACAAGTAATATTAAAACTATACTCGAGACAATAACTAAGCAGACACAAGTAATATTAAAACTATACTCGAGACAGGAACTAAGCAGACACAAGTAATATTAAAACTATACTCGAGACAGGAACTAAGCAGACACCAGAAGAGCTGATGTATTTAGAAAGAGCGTTAAAAAATTGATAAAACATTCAAGTAGACAAGTAGAAGTTTTGATTTATTCAGTGTCTCGTTCGAGTGTGTTTAAATACGTATACCGCCTGTGTGTTGCCGGGGCCCAAAAGGGGAGCAAAGAATAGCAACACTGTTTACCATCCACACATGTCGTAAAAGGCTCCTAAGGAGGTTATGGGATGGAGTTGGCTGTCCCATCCCATATAGGGTCAGAGACCCAAAGCCATGCTGAAGTCGGATGTGTCATGCCGAAAGGCTCAGATATCGCAGAAATGCTGTAAAACATGACACAGTGCATTCCGTTCTCCGGACTACATCCTGCTAATCTGCAGGAGTTTGAGAACGAACGCAGAAGAAAAAGAAGAAGAAATACGTATACACACCAAGACCAGTTGTATTGATAAGTGTAGCTGTATTTGATATTCCTTCAAATCTCCTAGTTTTCTGTTGATGTATGTCCATGTAGGCTAGAACTCAGTTCGCAAGTGATGGCACAACTGGTGGCAATGTAGTAGTGCTGGATATGTTCGCAGTGTGTGCTGCCTGTCTACAGGAGTACATGAGCAAGGAGGCAATGGACCCAGTCTCAATCTATGTAAATTACTATTTAGGATGTATCTTTTGCTGGTGCGGAAGACGATAACTAGCTGTCGAGATAATGATCTGCTGTCTTTTGGGTGGTTAACTTTTCTAATAACTTTGATTAAGGTCTTGTTTTCCTAGTACTATTTTCTTGACGTTCATGTTTCTCCATCCTTGTCTAGCATATCTGCCTGTTCATTTGTAGGTGTGCCACAGTGGGATGATATTCACTTTAACATTATCTTTCTTAGGAACTCACGTCTCGTATAGCTGCCTACAGGTCTGGAAGTTTGTCGTTGTCTAGTGTTTGTAGGACGGACATCGCGTCAGTAAGAAACACAATCTATTGACATTGGCTTGCTGTATTGTTTTTTTTACCATTAGAGTTGTTAGAACGGAAAATTCCAGTTGGTGAACCTGTGCATTCATTTTCTTGTTCTGGATATTTTATGTACACTCCAGCGTCTCCTTTCTTCACGGCTCTGGTTGATGATCCATCGGTAGCCATGCTATTCAGGGGTACACATCTACAATAATGTTGCATATTATTATTTATTTTTTTGGAGAGTGTTTAGTTCTCTAATAGTTTAAGTATTGTTTTATGGTGGTTCTGATAGTGAGATTGTAATATTGTTCTCACGGAACAGGAAAGAGTGTTGTTGCTATTTATTTTGTTATGTCTGGTAGATCTCCTTTGTATTATTCTGGTCATTTTTTAAATCCATAAACAAAACAGCTTTTCTTCAGCCTTCCAGTGGCTAGGTCTCCAAATATGATCTTCATTTGGTGTGCTAGCATGCTCTTGTACATTTCTTATTAAATTATGGTCTTAGTGCCCCCTACAGTTTTGAGACATCACTGATACATCCAATCGTGTCGCCAGTATAATGTGGCATTCGAACCACCTAGTCTGGTGAGTTAGGTGCTCGAAGAGATCAGGGTATCATCTCTTCTACAGTGATTCCTTCTGTATGACCTGGTCATAACTCTAGTAACTCTTCCATTTCATTTATCAGAGATATCTTCATGGCACCTGGGATAAGACAGAGTGCTTCTTCTGAAGCTACGTTCGTTCTCAAACTGTCAAAGTAAATATAAGAGCGCTAAAGAGAGAAGCTACTAAATAATGTGATACATTAGATAGTGTACTGAAGATATGATTTTGTTCAGATCAATGCTCGCCTAAGCCAGGGCGTGTCAGCTATTTTTCACCTGTGGCTTCCGTTTGAGACTATGACACCGTGACTCCCTGGAGGCCCCATCCCCTCTCGAAAATATTGTTGACTTTCTTCAAGCTATATTAATATATTTCTTATTATAGTTTGAATTCTTTTCTGCCTGCGCTCCAACCCCTCAAGATAGTCTGTGACCCCAAATCTCAAATTTGTTTCGTGACCCCCTGTAAATCACTGCGGCCGATGTGGAGAACCACTGGCTATCCACCCGACACGACAGGTGATGAATTGATCATAGATTACTTTACTTTAACAAGGAATAAACGTATCACACAAAAGTCAATTGTTGATGAAGATCTATTCTCTTATTCATGAAGGTGTGAAAAAGGCTACAGATGAGCACTTAGCCCTCGCTGCGCTAAACAACTGGGCGGAGATGACAAAAGTGGGCTGCAATCTGGTGCCGGAGCATGTAGAGACTAGATCACTATTCCATCCCGAGAAACCAGGCATTGAGCAGGTACTATGTGTACTGTTATTGTATACTTTCTGATGCCTTGTGTAAGGTAAATTCAGAAATTTTACCAAACAAGACGTAAACAAGCACATTCCGCAGTCAAATTGCAAATTCTGTCACAAAGTGTTCTATCGATGCTATCCTGCAAATATTCAAAAGTTGATAGAATTACCAAGAATAAAGTGAACCAAGACACAATATGTAATCATGTAGTTGAAATAAACACAAGCAGTTAGAGTTATTTTTGTGTTTTTGCGTTCATTTTCAAACTCCAACAAATTTTTTCTCACATCAGGGCAATAGTCCTACTAGATTTCCAGTAGCTGTAGCCCAAAGAAAGGGAATACGTTGTGTTCCACGTTTTTGATGCACCAAATTACAATATAGCACTACAAAATAAGATAGCGTTAAAAAACCCAAGAACAGGCTAAATCGACGTTTCGAACTGTAGTTATGAAATTTAACCCAAACAAAATGAGTCGAAAAATGGATTGGAAACTTAACTCTTAACCTCCTTGAAAAGAGTTCCCTTCCCTGATATAAACATTTTCATAATATTTACCTTTCAAATAATTGGATATTTGTATTGTGTCTATACCTATTTTTTGGTGTATTGTCTGTTTCAACACTTTATATAAAATGATTATCTAATTTATGTGTATTCATATAAATGTGCAATTTTCAACCCTTACTAAGACAACACTGTGTAGGTCACTGTACAAATAGCCTACAGTTTATGGCTAACCGGTGCAGGTGATGAGTATATATTTCAGTTTAATCGGTTTGTAGGAGATAAATAAAATACAGCTGTGTAGGAGATAAATAAAATACAACTTTGTAGGAGATAAATAACATACAGCTCTGTAGGACATACATAACATACAGCTGTGTAGGAGATAAATAAAATACAACTTTGTAGGAGATAAATAACATACAGCTCTGTAGGACATACATAACATACAGCTGTGTAGGAGATAAATAAAATACAACTTTGTAGGAGATAAATAACATACAGCTGTGTAGGAGATAAATAACATACAGCTGTGTAGGAGATAAATAAAATACAACTTTGTAGGAGATAAATAACATACAGCTCTGTAGGACATACATAACATACAGCTGTGTAGGAGATAAATAAAATACAACTTTGTAGGAGATAAATAACATACAGCTGTGTAGGAGATAAATAACATACAGCTGTGTAGGATATAAATAAAATACAACTTTGTAGGAGATAAATAACATACAGCTATGTAGGAAATATATAACATACATCTGTGTAGGAGATACATAACATACAGCTGTGTAGGAGGTAAATAACATACAGCTGTGTAGGAGGTAAATAACGTACAGCTGTGTAGGAGATACATAACATACAGCTGTGTAGGAGGTAAATAACATACAGCTTTGTAGGAGGTAAATAACGTACAGCTGTGTAGGAGATAAATAAAATACAACTTTGTAGGAGATAAATAAAATACAACTTTGTAGGAGATAAATAACATACACTGTGTAGGAGGTAAATAACATACAGCTGTGTAGGAGGTAAATAACATACAGCTGTGTAGGAGGTAAATAACATACAGCTGTGTAGGAGGTAAATAACATACAGCTGTGTAGAAGGTAAATAACATACAACTTTGTAGGAGATAAATAAAATACAACTTTGTAGGAGATAAATAAAATACAACTTTGTAGGAGATAAATAAAATACAACTTTGTAGGAGATAAATAAAATACAACTTTGTAGGAGATAAATAACATACAGCTGTGTAGGAGATACATAACATACAGCTGTGTGGGAGATAAATAACATACAGCTGTGTAGGAGATACATAACATAAAGCTGTATAGGAGATAAATAAAATACAGCTGTGTAGGAGGTAAATAACATACAGCTGTATAGGAGATAAATAACATACTGCTGTGTAGGAGATACATAACGTACAGCTGTAGGAGATAAATAACGTACAGCTGTGTAGGAGGTAAATAACATAAAGCTGTGTAGGAGATAAATAACATACAGCTGTGAAGGAGATACATAACATACAGCTGTGTATGAGATAAATAACATACATCTGTGTAGGAGATAAATAACATACAGCTGTGTAGGAGGTAAATAACATACAGCTGTGTAGGAGGTAAATAACATACAGCTGTGTAGGAGGTAAATAACATACAGCTGTGTAGGAGGTAAATAACATACAGCTGTGTAGGAGGTAAATAACATACAGCTGTGTAGGAGGTAAATAACATACAGCTGTGTAGGAGGTAAATAACATACAGCTGTGTAGGAGGTAAATAACATACACCTGAGTAGGAGTTAAATAACATACAGCTGTGTAGGAGGTAAATATCATACAGTTGTGTGTGAGGTAAATAACATACAGCTGTGTAGGAAATACATAACATACAGCTGTGTAGGAGATACATAACATACAGCTGTGTAGGAGATACATAACATACAGCTGTGTAGGAGATACATAACATACAGTTGTTTAGGAGATACATAACATACAGCTGTGTAGGAGATAAATAACATACAGCTGTGTAGGAGATACATAACATACAGCTGCGAAAAGTATGCTCTCGGAAAGAAAATCAGAAAATGTTTTGTAAATCTAAATAATGACAACGAATAAATAATGAAAGCAAATTCATTGGAATTGCTATCTTGTAACTTTTTCTGAAGTCCTTATTCTCAACCTGTCGCAGATTAGCAGGACGTATTCTAGATACAGAGATGTGTTGTGTCATGGTCAGAGAGATGTGTTGTGAGATGTGTTGTGTCATGCTCTATATATTAGCTGTGATATCTGCCACTTTCGTCCCAACACATCCCAATTTAGCCCCGCTTATTTCTCAATTTGAATCTATATGATATGGGGCAGTTATCTCCACAAGATTACCTCCTTAGTCGCCTCTTACAACATGTATGCAAGGTAACAGCGGCACTATTCTTTGCGCCCCTTTCCGCATCAGAAAACACAGGGGTGACATTATAACATTTTTTCGTAAGTAGTAAATACTGTTATCATAAACTAGGATGTATTACCAACAGGAAAGACAGATAATAGTCTTCAGGCCAGAAAGAATCTAAACGTGAGAACGAGTGTGTCTTACCTTATAAACTATAATATTGAATGGTATCAATTTATTGTTAAATAATAATAATAATAATAATAATAATAATAATAATAATAATAATAAGACCCATAACCCGTCAAGGACTTAAGTGAATCACTGGAGACATCAGCACCACAACTCTTAAAACATCTCTATCCTCTGCCATTCGGAGGCATGAGGAAAAACCACGTCCTTGATGTTATAAATCCAGATTTTTCTATGTTCCCCTCTTCTCCTTCCATCCTTGACTGTTCCTTGCAAAATAATATAAGAAAGTGAGTCGTGTCTCAAGCAAACAAGTTTATGCCATTTCACCACTGCCAAAAGTTGCTCTTGATAATCTGCAAGTTTGTTTATTTGCTGCCAGACTAATATATTTGCCTTGTGTTCTATACAACTAATTCTTGACAAACATCTGTAGCACTTATTTTTAAAAGCCTGAATACATCTTTCCGCGTCTGCATTGAGTGTCCAACTTTTACATCCGTAAAAAGTATACTTAGCACAAGCGATCTGAATATATTTATTTTTACTGTAATACTGATCTTCTTCAAATCATATTCAGTCTTGCCATGACAGCTATTTCCTTCTCGAGTCTAGGCTTAATCTCAATTCCCGAATTACTATCATAACATGTTTGGGACCCGCAATATCTGAAGGTGGGAACTTCTTCAAGTTTGTGACCGTTTAACCAAATATTCGTGGAATCTTGTTAGGTATCGCTAGTCACCAATATCTGGTCTTTATCAATAGTATCGATATATTGACGATCAACGAGCAACTTATTGCAAATGGTACTAATAGGTATCGATATATTAATGATTAACGAGCAGTACTGAATTGTCATACAGTAACAGGGAGAACTTCATGGAAATAGAAGAAAACAAAGATATTTTAACCACACTTCGTATGAAGGAAGAATTACTAAGGGAAATCGCCAGGCTTGTCAATAGGAATGTTATTCCCATGGGATTCCCATGGGAAACGTCCCATGGGATGGGATGGGATGGGACAGCACATATTTGTATTTCCCATGTATTTAAAGGCTTGTCTAGGTTTTTCTCAATTTGACGGCAGCAGTAGAGCGCTTATTTAGTGCGGCCGGATTGTTGTTGAGTAAGTTACGAAAACGGATGTCACCAGCTCTCGTTATAAACTCTGTGTACATCAGATTTGCATGTAAGATGAACATTGTGGAAATGGTTCACGGATTACCCGAATTAACTGAATTAGTAGAAGCAGTCGATCTGCGGGAAATTGATATTGTGCTGAATGAATCAGAAATGATCTAATAAAATGAGAGTGACAGAATGATACTGAATTGTCATAAAGTTAATAAATTTTGTCGTTTTGCATGTCTCTTTGTATATGTAGTCCTATTTAGTAAACCTAAACCTAAACTTTCATAAATTTCATAATTTTATTTTAAATGTATTCCATATTAATATTATAATAGTAATCCCATGGGATGGGATGGGATGGGATAGGCATAAATTGCCATGGGATGGGATGGGATGGGTCAGAAAAATATGTCCCATGGACCATGCTGGAAATCGCCCTTGTGTTACCGGGACGCGAAAAGGGAGCAAAGTATAGCAACATTGTTTACCTTCCACGCATGTCGTAAAAAGTGACTAAGGAGGTTATGGGATGAAGTTGGCTGTCCCGTCCCATATAGGGTCAGTAACTCAAAGCCATGCTGAAGTCGGATGTGTCCGGCCGAAAGGCGCAGATATCGCAGCAATGCTGTAAACCATGACACAACGCATTCCGTTCTCCGAACTACATCCTGCTTATCTGCAGGAGTTTGAGAACGAACACAGAAGAAGAAGAAGAAGAAGACTAAGGAAAATAAATATCAAACAAATAAACTATTTGGGACATGTGCACATGGGTTGAAACTAGGTTACAGTCTAGCAGAGTACACCACCAAGACAAGATACAGGTGCCGTTGTAGGTCTGTTGCAATCAATCTTCGTTGCAGAGAGAGCACTTGATGATGACTGAGTTGTATCTATGTATTTGACAATAAACGAGCAACTTATAGTCAGTAGTACTAAATTGTATCGATAATAAACGAGCACTTGGAGGACATAGTTCTGGAGATGCCAACCTACAAGAGGATGGTGTAAGAGTATGGTTTAAGAGGATGGTGTACACAAGACGATGGTGTAAGAGTATGGTTTAAGAGGATGGTGTACACAAGACGATGGTGTAAGAGTATGGTTTAAGAGGATGGTGTACACAAGACGATGGTGTAAGAGGATGTATACACAAGAGGATGGTGTACACAAGAGATGGTGAACAAGAGGATGGTGTAAGAGGATGTGTACACAAGAGGATGGTGTACACAAGAGGATGGTGTAAGAGGATGATGTACACAAGAGGATGGTGTACACAAGAGGATGGTGTAAGAGGATGGTGTAAGAGGATGTGTACACACGAGGTTGGTGTACACAAGAGATGGTGTACAAGAGGATGGTGTAAGAGGATGTGTACACAAGAGGATGGTGTACACAAGAGGATGGTGTAAGAGGATGATGTAAACAAGAGGATGGTGTACACAAGAGGATGGTATACACAAGAGGATGGTGTACACAAGAGGATGGTGTAAGAGGATGATGTACACAAGAGGATGGTGTACACAAGAGGATGGTATACACAAGAGGATGGTGTACACAAGAGGATGGTATACACAAGAGGATGGTGTACACAAGAGGATGGTGTAAGAGGATGATGTAAACAAGAGGATGGTGTACACAAGAGGATGGTATACACAAGAGGATGGTGTACACAAGAGTATGGTGTAAGAGGATGATGTACACAAGAGGATGGTGTACACAAGAGGATGGTATACACAAGAGGATGGTGTACACAAGAGATAGTGTACACAAGAGGATGGTGTACACAAGAGATGGTGTACACAGAGGATTGTGTACACAAGAGGATGTTGTAAGAGGATGGTGTACACAAGAGGATGGTGTACACAAGAGGATGGTATACACAAGAGGATGGTGTACACAAGAGGATGGTGTACACAAGAGGTTGGTATACACAAGAGGATGGTGTACACAAGAGATGGTGTACACAAGAGGATGGTGTACACAAGAGATGGTGTACACAAGAGATGGTGTACACAAGAGATGGTGTACACAAGAGGATGGTGTACACAAGAGATGGTGTACACAAGAGGATGGTGTACACAAGAGATGGTGTACACAAGAGGATGATGTGAACTTCATAATTTTTTTTACTCTGCTTTCATTCCCACACTTCTGTAGAGTAGCAGGTTATAGCTGGAGAACGAAATGCCTTGGTTTACAGCTTGTCTCCGATATGGGTTCACTTCGACCTGATATTTCTGACTTCAGAATAGCTTTTGGTCACTGTGACACTTTTATATTAGATGGGACAGCCAAAATCTCCTTAGTAGCATCTATTTGCATGTATGACAAGTACCAGTGTTGCTATTCTTTGCTACCCTTTCCCTGTCCGACAACAACTGGTCAAAGTGCATGTCTTGGACTAAGAAGCAAGCCGAATGGTTTAAATACTGTAGAAATAAAATAGAAATTCAGTCCGAAATTGAAGAGTTGTGCAAATAATATGGGCCTATTTTGGCTATATAGAATACATGAACGTGCTGATAAAAACTGGAGTACAACGTATGAGAAGCAGAAATGGTTGGTTGGTTGCTGATCCAGCGGTCCTTGGGCTCATGCTCTTTGACCCAAATGCCATTGTGAGAAGCAGAAATCAAGAGATAAACAACTTGTTGGTTGATTGATTTCTGCTCCAGTGGTCCATGGGCTTATGCCCTTTGACCCAGAACAACTTGTTAGAATGTGCTATCAAAACAGGAGACAGTTGAAATTGGAAGTTAATTTATCATTGATGCTGTGAACTGATGCAGAAAATACCATAAAGATAAATAAATATCCAGAAAAACACTTTGTTCTCTATCCCTATTTGGTAAGCTGTTCTCTATTTCTTCTTTCTTGTACAATTCGTAAGGGCAAGATCGAGATGTTTGTGGACATGTTTCCAATGGATATGCCAGCACCAGGACCTCCAGTAGACATCTCACCAAGGAAACCAAAAAGGTTTATCTCAATTTTTCACTGTCAGTCTCAATCTCTCACGTCATTTCGTTATAGTTCGCACATACAGTATCTAGCACATACAGAATCTAGCACATACAGTATCTAGCACATACAGTATCTAGCACATACAGTATCAAGCACATACAGTATCTTGATTCTTGTTTAATTCTTAATTATTGTTTAGACTAGGTTTTCTACAACCATTTCTCACTGTAGTAACATCTTGGTCTTACATTCAGTATATGTATCTCTACTACTACTACTACTACTACTACTACTACTACTACTACTACTAATACTACTACTACTAACACCGATACTACTATCACCAACCATCACTATCGTCACCACCGCCACTAATTCTACCACTACTACAACTACCACTGCTACTACTACTACTACTACTATTGCTACTACTACTACTACTACTGCTAACACCGTCATTATTACCACAATCACCATCATCACCACCGTCACTACTATTACTACCACAACTACCACTACTACCACTACTAATACTACCACTATTACTACTACTACTACCAAAACCACCACTATTACCACTACTACTACCACCACTACTACTACCACTATTACTACTACTGCTAACACTACTACCACTACTACTACCACCAGCACAACCACCACTACTGCTATTACTATCACTGCCACCACCACTACTGCTACTACTACTACCACCACAGCCACTACCACTACCACCACCACTCCTACTACTATTACAACAACTACTACTACTATACTACTGATATTACAACATCAACAACAACAACTACTACTACTACTACTACTACTACTGCTACTACTAGTACTAAAACCACTACAACTACTACTACTGATATTACAACAGCAACTACTACTGATATTACAACAACAACAACAACAACTACTATTACAACAACAACAACTACTACCGATATTACAGCAACTACTACTGATATTACAACAACAACAACAACTACTACTACTACTAATATTACAACAACAACAACAACTACTACTACTACTACTACTACTACTACTACTGCTACCTGCTAACACCGCCACTACTACCACCACCAACATCATCACTATTGTCATTACTATTACTACCACTACTACCACTACATCACCACCAGTACTACTACTACTACTAATATTACCACTATTACTACTACTACTACCACAACCACCACTATTACCTCTACTACTACCACCAGCACAATCACCACTACTGCTATTACTATCACTGGCACCATCACTACTGCTACTACTACTACCACCACTGCCACTACTACTACCACTACCACTACCACCACCACTCCCACTACAACTACAACTACAACTACTACTACTATACTACTGATATTACATCAACAACAACTACTACTGATATTAGACAACAACAAAAACTGATATTACAACAACAACAACAACAACTGATATTACAACAGCAACAACAACAACTACTACTACTACTGATATTACAACAACAACAACAACTACTGATATTACAAAAACAACAACTACTGTAATATACTACTACTACTACTACTACTACTACAACTACTACTACTGATATTACAAAAACAACAACTACTGTAATATACTACTACTACTACTTCTTCTACTACTACTACTACTACTACTACTACTACTACTACTACTTCTTCTACTACTACTACTACTACTACTACTACTACTACTACTACTACTACTACTACTGATATTACGACAACTACTACTACTGATATTACGACAACTACAGCAACTACTACTACTACTACTACTACTACTACTACTACTACTACTAGTACTACTACTACTAGTACTACAACCACTACAACTACTACTCATACCAGCAAACTGCTTTTTCCCCTGTAAGACCGTCAGCAATCACCATCAAACGTTATATTCTGGGCGTTCTTCTTTAGCTTTGTCCATGAGGAACCCATTTCTCTGACATTCTATCTTACAATTTATCATTAAATATTCATTGTCCATGGAGGACCCATCTCTCCTACATTCTATCTTACTATATTTTTCACCAAATATCTGTTTGTCAAGAATGTTCTCCCATTCTATATCCAATGAAGTACTGATCTGGTTAAGTTGTTTGGTAAAGTATACTAGCATTATTCTAGCAATGCATTGAATAAATAGTGAGGGGGGGGAGAAGGTTTGTCGTGTTTGAAATGATGTGCTTGTGAAAAAAAGTAAATAAAACAGGAAGCGGCATTCAAGGGGTTCCATTTTGCTCTCCTGCTGACCCAAGATTAGCAGATAACCAAACTCCTGAGAGCACCTCCACGTTGTGCACACAGGAAACAGAAATACAGCGGACCGCGATTTCTTCCTGGTCAACCCTTTTAGAGATCATGTCCGTGGATGTGAATGCTGTAGATGGAATGAGAGTTTACTGCATAAAAAGAAAAACAATATGTCTGATATCTCCGCGCCAACACATACAGCGACACTGTCGACAAACAGTGATATAAGGAATCTAGGCTCGGTCAGCCAAAGTGCAGGTTCATTAAGGGGCGGCCAATTTTGATGTCCTGATATGTGTAAATGGCATCACACACATCGAGAAACGTGAGAAAGTCTCCGGAGAAGTAAGGATAGCACATTGAGTACATTAAGAGGGTAGCAAAACGCTAGAGGGCGGATGTCACATGCAAATAAAATGGAGGAAATGGTATAAGGAAATTATAATTAAAGCAATGTTCAACTCGAGAACAAACATGGAGGTAACTCTAAGATGCATGTCTCGTGGAATGACCACTGGTTCCACTAGTTATGTGCACAGGCTAGACTTAGACGAGGCTTCGACAATGTTGGTGAATGATACCTTGGCTAAATGGACGAAAGAAACCAAACCCAATTCTAATAGAGTGTTTCCTACAGTGAAACCATGTTTACAAATGAGAAAGGGTTCAGTACCCAATAAGCTCATGAACAATGCGTCTAATTACGTGAACAAAATTCACTGGCTGCAGAACATCTTGTGCGAGATAAAACGTTGTCGACTCAAGCTTAAATCCCTGTTTATGGCATCCTCTGAGAATGCCAGCCAGAGACAGTGTTATGGTCTGTAAAGTCCACATAAAATTGGGTGATAAACAGTCACGGCGTAGAGTCGATACACATCCGTCGCCTGACGTCAGGTAGAAAGGCTGTCATGGGCTATGGAAGCTCACCAGAATTAAAATCATACCGAACTCGGATGTGCTATGCAATCATGGCGCAAATTGAACGGTAGCACATCGCACAGCACGCTCCTTGTTGGAAATGACTGGAATTTCGTGATGACTATTTGAAAACGAACACAGAAAAAGAAGACGAGGCAAGACATCATTCTATCATTAATAACGAATACATCATTAATAACGAATACATCATTAATAACAAATACATCATTAATAACGAATACATCATTAATAACGAATACATCATTAATAACGAAAACATCATTAATAACGAATACATAATTATTAATGAATACATCATTAATAACGAATACATCATTAATAATCAATACATCATTAATGTGAATACATCATTAATTATGAATACATCATTAATTATGAATACATCATTAATTATGAATACATCATTAATAATTAATATATTATTAATAATGAATACCTCAGAAGTTTTGCAACTCGGGGTCGTAGATAATTCTCCTCGAAGGATTGGGGACTGGGTGGTGACCGTATTAAAAAAAGGTCATGCGTGTGTTTTCGTGCGACAAATAATGTTTTTTATAATAAAAAATTGTTGACCTTTTCGTGGAAATTAGCTTGAGATTTTACTGGCTAATTACCTGCCTTTTGGCTAAGTACTAAATGTCATGTTCCGTGGAAATTAGCTTGAGATTTTTTTGGCTAATTACCTGCCTTTTGACTAAGTACTAAATGTCATGTTCCGATTTACTTTTTTTAAAGGGGTGGGGGGAGGGTTATCCACGGAACTGTAGTGGTTATCTGTTACATAATTTATAGAAATTCAAACTTCATAACTAAACGGCAGGGCAAATGATTCGGGCACTAATACTCGAAGAGTCTCTCTCTGTATATGGAATACCATTCTTTAGAAAGAGGTCACACTAACAGAATAGGCAAACTGTATGATAGCTTCAAAAGTCAAACTATCTATATTATTAACGAGTGAATAGATATATTCCCTGTGAATACTCTACAATACATCATCATTCTGCTGGTTATGGTACATGTAGTTGTAGAATATTTCATCATCATCATGTGACATATTCTTCCCAGAACAAGTCTTCGTTATGGTTTCTCTGAACACTTCGCGATTCTGAGAGAGTTGATCTGCCGCAGCTAGAGACATGTTTAAACAATCTGATATATCACTGTGCAATCGTCATCATGGGCGCCCTCTTCCCCTGTTTCCGTTAACTTTGCCTTCAGCTATTAATCTGTCCACGCTGTTATGTTTCTTTATATGACCAAAACAAACCAACTTTCTTGTTAAGAAGTTATTAAGGAGCCATCCATCTTGGACGTTAATTGATCTTAACACTTCTTGATGATTTTCGCAAACCTTAATTTTCGTTCTTGATGACTGTTTGACTATTTGTAAGTTGATAAATTCACGTGTGTTCAGAATATCCAAAAATCCAATTACTAGGCACATTTCTCCTGTAATAGGCCATTGTTTTCCTGAGGAAATCTGTTTATTTGCTTGATAATGTGCACAGATACATAATATTTGTTTATTCATTTTCCACAGATACATAAACATGTGTTTATTAATTGTCCAAAGATACTAAAAATATTCGTTTATTAATTGTCCACATTTACATAAATAAGTTCTTGATAATGTCCACATATATTTATGTTTACTTGCTACTGTCTTGGAATTTTGCAGTTACTTATTGATAAACTTGTCAATAAATGTCTCTGGATACTATTACCTTTAATATGAGTGTTTTAAGAAACGGACCACTGAACACTGGGCTGAGCTGTGATGAACTGCTGCAAAACATCAAAACTAACATTCCTAAGAGCTTGAATAATCCGAGTAGTAATATATGTGTGTGAATCCTGGACAATCACCAACAAAGTGAAAAATAAAATAGCAGCAAACAAAATGTTACAGAAAAATCCTGGTAATACCATTGGCCAAAAATATCACCAATATTAACCATCCTGAGAGAAATGAATGTAAAAGAAAACTAACTAAACAGCATGGCTATTTCCAGAAAACTACAATATTTTGTGGTCATATCAAACGCGACGACAGCCTAGAGAATATCACAATGGAGAAGATGATGCCAGAGAGACGAACAAGAGGCAGACCACGAAGAAGATGGACGAAAGACATCAAAGACCACATGAACATGACAACAACAGAATTAGGAAGACCAGCTCATGTCGACAGAAGTTTCGAAAGGCTGTGATGACTGCTACATGTTCAGGATATGCTACCTGATGATGATGACTAATGAACACAAATATCAACAGTTTACTAATACCTATATTATATAATTCAAGTTTACTTGTGTCTATATTATATGATTCAAGTTTACTTGTGTCTATATTATAGAATTCAAGTTTACTTGTGTCTATATTATAGAATTCAATTTTATTTGTGTCTATATTATAGAATTCATTTTATGTGTGTCTGTATTATAGAATTCAAGTTTACTTGTGTCTATATTATAGAATTCAAGTTTACTTGTGTCTATATTATAGAATTCAAGTTTACTTGTGTCTATATTATAGAATTCAAGTTTACTTGTATCTATATTATAGAATTCAAGTTTACTTGTGTCTATATTATAGAATTCAAGTTTACTTGTGTCTATATTATAGAATTCAAGTTTACTTGTGTCTATATTATAGAATTCAAGTTTACTTGTGTCTATATTATAGAATTCAAGTTTACTTGTGTCTATATTATATAATTCAAGTTTACTTGTGTCTATATTATAGAATTCAAGTTTACTTGTGTCTATATTATATAATTCAAGTTTACTTGTGTCTATATTATAGAATTCAAGTTTACTTGTGTCTATATTATATAATTCAAGTTTACTTGTGTCTATATTATAGAATTCAAGTTTACTTGTGTCTATATTATAGAATTCAAGTTTACTTGTGTCTATATTATAAAATTCAAGTTTAATTGTGTCTATGTTATAGAATTCAAGTTTGCATATGCCTATATTATAGAATTCAAGTTTACTTGTGTCTATATTATAGATTTCAAGTTTACTTGTATCTATATTATAGAATTCAAGTTTACCTGTGTCTATATTATAGAATCCACGTTTACTTGTGTCTATATTATAGAATTCAAGTTTGCATATGCCTATATTATAGAATTCAAGTTTACTTGTGTCTATATTATAGAATTCAAGTTTACTTGTGGCATATGTGACATTATTTAAAATATAATGTCCAAAGTTTACTTGTGGTTTTATTAACTAATATCAACAGTTGCTTGAATATTTAATGTCAATAGTTACTTTTAGAGGAATAATAATAAGACATTTTCTAACATTAGCTACGAACTTCGATGTATAATCTGGAACACTGATGATGTAGTGCTGGAAGATGACGCGTTCTTTACTGGCGAGAAGATGTCCGATATCTACGTCAAGGGTTGGATCAAAGGCTCAGAGGATATGCAATCTACCGATATTCACTACAGGTCAGTCACCCATCATCGTCTTCTTAGGCGTACTGATAAAAGTATTCTATTACATGATTCACATCTCTAGCTTGTTACCTGTATATACTCGTTTCCGAGTTACCCATAAGTACTAGCTCCTTTGTAACCTGTACACACTAGCCCCTATGTTACCTGTTGGGAGCCGCGTTAGCGCAGTGGTTAGCGCACTGGCTTCGCATATGAGTGGTCCTGGGTTAATTCCCCAGTTGAGGCGGAAATGTTTTCAGATCGCAACGACTCCCAGGTCGACCCAGCCTTAAATGGGTACCGGATTAATCCGGGAAGTAAATACTGCGAGGGAGAGGAGATGGCTACCGCCCTCATTTGCAGAGCCTGTGAAATGTGAGATCGCTAACATCTCACACCCCTACGGCATTAATAAATGCTATGGGTTACTATACTTTACTTTATGTTACCTGTATATACTAGCTCCTTTGTTACCTGTATACACTAGCTCCAATGTTACTTGTATATACTCGTTTCCGTGTTACCTCTATATACTCGTTTCCGTGTTACCTGTATATACTAGCTCCTATGTTACCTGTAATACTATCTCCTATGTTACTTGTATATACACTAGCTCCAATGTTACATGTATATACTCGTTTCCGTGTTACCTGTCTGTACTAGTTCCTCTGTTACTTGTATATGCTAGTTTCTTTATTAACTGTCCTGCGAAATACAGAAAAGTGATACCGTAAGCTGCGTAAAGGTTGGGAGTGGGGTTTGTCTTCTCTTCAATAGAAACTAAAAGTAAAACAACATATATAACAGCTCATGAGTTATATAACTTCAACTACTTCAAAAGTGTCGCGCATGGTCAAGAGGTTAGAGCTTTGGTCTTACACCCGTGAGGCCCAGGATTCTATCCCTGGTAGTGACTTGATTTTTTTTCTGTTGGAGCGTTAATTAAAAAAACAACCTGACCTGAACATGACATGACGACAGAAAGGACATGCGGCCTTTATGCGCCGAACTCTTATACATGTTAATCGGCCACTAGTTAATCGGGGATTATTTACATGCTGTTGTCATATGCATAGTTATTTATGTCAGTGAACGATGTTTATGTGTGTACACATCTATCTCCCATATACATAGTTATTTATGTCAGTGAACGATGTTTATGTGTGTACACAGCTATCTCCCATATACATAGTTATTTATGTCAGTGAACGATATTTATGTGTGTACACAGCTATCTCCCATATGCATAGTTATTTATGTCAGTGAACGATGTTTATGTGTGTACACAGATATCATCGCTGTAAAACCTCTGTGTTTCCAGCTTTTCCTACTTGAACCAATTTCTGATCAGAAATCTAATCTGAGATCTCATGTGTGTTATTATTGCCGATGTCTGGCCTGCAAGCATACACCCAAACTAGATTTTCTGAGAACAAAATGTTATGTCAATGTAGAAAATCAGTACGTAGCGATGTTAAAGAAGACCATACCGTATCTATGTTAAACATTGGTCTATACTAATCCCTCAGCTTGTGAACATCTGCTACGTTCCGTGAACATCTATTAGATTCCGTGAACATCTATTATGTTCCGAGGACATCGTATAAGTTCCGTGAATATCTGCTAGGTTCCTCATCGTCATATTCAGTTCATGAACATAAATTTGGGACATGTAAAAATGACAGTATAAAAAATTTTTAAATAAAAATAATTAAAATCGATTAGTTAACATTCCTAGAACATGTAATGCGAAGGGCAAAACCTGACCATTAAGTGACCATCTAGACATCAATAAAACTTATTAACAACATATGGCACACAGAGTTATGAAGGAACATGAACTTCTACACCAGTTGTCATGCCAGGTGATTTATTAATTAACTGAAACTTTTGCCGCTGTTCTAGAGATTTTTTTATTGGGCTGACTTTTCTATGAACACTTTAATTTAACGATTAAAACATCAAGTCTAGTCCTTATTATTTGTTTACCTGTAGTACCTGGACAAGTTAAATGGTACGGCCACATAACCAGACAGAAAGAGCAAAGTATTATCCAAAAAATACTTAACAAACGATACGAAAACAGCCGACCTATTGGACGCCCTCTTAAAAGGTGGATAGATAGTGTATTAGAGACACTCGGAAATATAACAGCGGAAGAGGCAAAAAGAAGGGCAAAAGACCGTACATTCACTCTCCCCTCAACACCGAAAGGTACATGAGGACAGAAAGAAGAAGAAGAAGAGGAAGAAGTAGTTCATGGAACAGTCCAACACCTGTTGCAGTCCTACTCTACTAGAAAGGTAAAGGTAAAGGTAATTTGATGGCACAGTCATTGGCTGATCAAAAACCGCATGTTTAGCGTCACCAACTGCATATGTTCAGTAATGATTGTGTCATTTCTCAACATTCCCAGAGCATAAGTCCTGGTACCGTACTTCCTAGCGATTAAGTGAAACGCGCAAGTCAATTTTAGTTCACACCACGGATAACGAGTGGACTGAAACAGCATTCTCACCCGCGAATGATTTAACATTAGAATACAGAGGCTCCACCTAATCAAATTTGGAGTGAAATAAAAAGTACATAGCTACGTTCTGTCTCCATTCACAGAAACGTTTTTGTAATGTTTACATTCACTTGTTTCGTTTCTGTTTAAGGATGACCATATCTGTACTTTCGGACAATAGCCATTTGTCCTCGACATCAGTTGGTGTCCCAGATATCTACTTCCATCTATAGATGTTTCAGGTTCTCTTGATTCTTGATTAGAAACAAGAGAGCTTTGCTTGCCGTTCCGTCAGCCATCTTAAAGTGTATAAGCTGTGTCCCAGTAAGTTGCTGATTACGCGTTCTTCTGATCTGTCAGGAGCGGGAGCACTTTCTCCTTTTGCTTCTAGCCCATCCCATTTCTACCATTCTCTGAATATGTACAATGTCTCGTTCGACTTCCTCCTCGTCTTCTCGTAGGGTATCCATGACTGCTCTAATCAATTCAATCCTGTCTCTTACGGTGACATTCGGTGCCCTACCAAAGACTTTACCAGCCAACACATCGGCTCTTTCGTTTCCCTGACCCCAGCATGACCCGGACAGAAGATCCATGTAATGTTTTCCGCGTAATGGAGAAGAGTGACCCATTCAGTTCTGGTCATACAATTATCTATCTTGCGCAGCATACTTTGAGAGTCCAATAGAATCACTGCGTCTGTTGGTGGTTGCGTCGCCAGCCAAGTGAGAGCTGCTATCAAGCTTCTATTTCCATTCTCATACTGGATGTTGTAGTGAGATACATAGCTGACTTCTCAGCTTATTTCTTGCCATATTGGTAGGCCACAAAACTCCAAACACACCTGTGTGTTTCTTGTGTTACCGAGCTGTCTGTATAAATTATTGTATTTCGAGTGCTGCAGTACGAGTTCTTTGATTTTTCCCCTCTGTACAGTTGGCACAAAAATAGGGGGGGGGGAGAGGGGGTTGACAAAAATGCCGTCATCAAAACTATATTTACCAATTATTTTTTTTTTCAATTTAAAACATTTTTTAGAAAAATTTGAAAATAAAATCATCGAAAATGTCCTTTAGGTGCGTGTGAGTCTTATGATAAAATTGTTAAAAGAGTGAATGATTAGGATAAAAACTTATAATTTAATAGCTAGGATAACAACTGATGAGTGAAAGCTAGGATAAAAACTGATGAGTGAAAGCTAGGATAAAAAATGATGAGTGAAAGCTAGGATAAAAACTGATGTGTGAATGGCTAAGATAAAAACAGAATGAAGGAAAAATAAGGAAATGATTATATTAAAAAAGCGTCTACCAAATAGTGGCTAATTGCGAAGTTTTGTTTGTTGTTGTTGTTGGCTGGCATGCGGCGATGGAGTCGAGGGTTGTTTCTGCAGCTGCCGCGAGCTGACAGACTCACACAAGTCACTGTTTTGCTAGACGCGCGATATCGCCTGTGTCTCAACACCAGACTACAAGGAATGTCGGCAGCTAAGCGTATCTATGGCGTTCCAGTTACAATCCCTACGAATGTTCGCTGACTCTCTCACTCCTAACCACACACCCTCACAAATAAGTAAAGTACTCACTGGCTGCAGAAATCTTGAAAAGATAGTGGAAAAAAATGAAGTTTGTTTTGAATGTTTGCAAGAATGTTGCTAGCAACTTATGTTATCTGATCGTAGATAGATCATGGAGATATCAGACCAGGCTTGTCAAGTTTTCAGTCGTCTCCAGTATCGCAGCAGTACGGTTATACTCATGACGTACGCGAGAAATTTGTCAAACAGAACTTCAGTTTTATCGTGTAAAAATTTGGTAATATTGTATTGGTTGTTGAAACGTAAGACGGGTATGTTCTTGTTGGTCAGGTCATGATTCTGTGATATTTCATGCTGTCGTGCGGACAAAACCTTCTAACATTATTCGGGTTAACAAAGTAGTAACTTTTTTTTACCTTCTTGATTCCCCTGTCAACAACTGTCAAGCATTCAGGGACCCTCATCCTGCTCAATTACGTCAAAATATTTTATCTCCAATAAAATAAAAAAGGGGAACAGAACTTATAATCAAAGAATGATGAACTATTTGACATTCCAACATAGCCAGCTGAGATGAATATCCTAGAACAACGCAGCGGAATGGGGTCTAGTTCACTCGTCGGAGATCAAGTCCTCAGAATGTCAGGGATACCCTAAGATCCGCCATCCAATGGAGGCGACTACAAGAATATACCGTCCGTGAACACACAACTGATGCAAATACAAAGATTGCTACATCATTTCGTATTTTGCAAACGATATTGAATGCTCTATAACCTCACATTTTGAAAACGATTGCTAGTTGGGTTAATCAGTTTGCCTCTCTTTTGGAGAGGCGTGCCCCTTTCAACCAGCGGACAAAGTCCAATTAGGTTATATCAGGACACACTACCATAAAATATTAGAGGTAACAAAGACCCCAAGTATATACAGAATTTTGAATTTTTAACGAAATTTAGTGCTACATAATCTCGTATTTTTCAAACTATATTTGGTGCTACAGAATGTTGCATTTTAAAAACTATATTGAGTACTACATAACCTCGTATTTTGAAAGAATATTGAGTGTTACATAACTTCGTATTTTGCAAACGATATTGAGTGACCAATTCTTAGTTATTGGGTATAGCCCGACATCGATGCACTCTGGGCAAACCCACTGGTGCTAGTCTCCCCTAGTAGATATCGAAAGATGTGCATACTGATGGCTTTGTAGCTAGCTGGTTAAATATTCGATTCTATTACAGTATTTCTGATTACCACGAAAGTAAACAATGCGTCGTCATTTTCGGAAAAGTCCTATAATATAGGTCATATAGTAAAATGTAAACATGGTTTCATCTAATGGCAGCGATGAAGTGTTGCAAACTCGTGTGGTTTGTTGGTTTCCTCTCATGGCAGTGGTGAAGTGTTGCAAACTAATGTGGTGTGTTGGTTTCATCTCATGGCAATGGGGAAGTGTTGCAAACTAATGTGGTTTGTTGGTTTCATCTCATGACAGTGGTGATTTGTTGCACACTTATGTGGTTTGGCCACGTGGTGAGACACAATTCTCTTTCTAAAAATATATTGCAGTGAACAGTTGAGGATGGAAGAAGAAGGGGACAGAGGAGAGTATGGATTAATAACTGGACAGGATTAAGTATCTCCACACTCAAACCTAAAACTGATAACAGAGCGACATGGCGAAATGTTTGTGTTTGATGTTTCCAGAATGACACCCCTACGACCCATAAGGTGTTTGATAAATGAATGATGAAACGAGGTTTTCTGTAGCGCACATGCGTCTGTTAATGTGTTTTATGGTGCGCTGATTTCATTGGTTTCTATACACAGATGGCTCTATTAACAGAAACACAAATACAAACAGTTGGGGTTTTGTGGCCTACAGAAACGGCGTGAAGTTGGTTGAGAAATCTTCAGCATATTCCACTGTCACATCAAGCATGTGGATGGAGATAGAGGAACTTACAGCAGCACTTAATTGGTTGATAACTGATACATCAACACACTCAGTAATACTCACAGACTCTCAAAGCATGTTGCGCAAGATAGAAAAGTTCATGCTAAGAAAAGAATGGTGGGACTTATTGAACAACTCAATTGTCCAGATCATACATTGATGTACTGCCCTGGTCATGCTTGAGTCAGAGGAAATAAGAGAGCTGACTTATTGGCAGGCAATGCGGCGATTGACCTCATTGCTGAGAAGAGATAAAGTAGACTTAATGAAGGCAGTAATAAATTCATATCAAGATGAAAATGATGTCAATGAGGCTGAGAATGTACATGTACAGAGAATGTCAGAAATGGGAATATCTAGAGGTGAGGAAAGGAAAGGTAATTTTTTTTGGAAAGTCCCAAAGAACACACAATCAACACCGGACCGGGACTCTAAATCTACATACACTGGGGTGGCAGCTGGAACGGAGGGCGGATCACTTGTGGGAATGCCCCGTGTGTTGCGAAGCCAGTTTCTAATCAAGAATCAAGAACCATTAGTTTCTAAGTCGGTGCGCATGATTGTTGTTGCTAAAACACGAATGTCAATTCTAGCAAGTATTTAGATTTGTGGACTATTTAAGGTTGATGCTTTTTCCCGAGTTGTGTTTTCGGGTTATGGTTTTTAGTTAGGGCTAGGCTACCCTACTAGTAGAATAATCGGTTAGGGTTAGATTAGAGATAAAACTAAAAGGGTTAGAATTAGGTTGTATTAGTTGTAGAATGAACTGTTGTGGTTTGGAGCTATGATTAGGGATAGGGTACGGTAGACACAGCTAGTGGTACCAAGTATTGTTCTTGTTCCCTCCCTGCAAGCGTCCAGTTCTACTACAACCACACTAAATACCGAATTCTTCGAATCTCAGCCTCGATGCTTCGTCAATTATGGTGTCCACATCCAGCTGGTGCTCATGAAAAAATTTCAGCACATTCCCCTTCTCCATTGTCAATTCCACCTTTGTTGGTGCCTGGGATGCAAGTCTGCCCTCTTTCATTGCGATGAACACCGACGTGGTCTGAGCAATAAATCCACGTGATGCACTCCTGTAATAGTTGCCGTTTCGTAACATTCTTTACATTTAGATCAGTCGCGCACGTATCAGATCAGTTTACGCGCGTAATCGCGCGTTTTTGCACTCACTTCTATTGCCATTTGTTTGAAGTCACTTCCATTGTCTAACAGAATGTACAATTTTCTGGTAAAAATTGGGCTCACTTGATATTTACACAAAAAATTCTGTGGTCGACTTATTCACCCTGAACAGTACGCCAGAATACATGCATTGAGAATGTCGAGAAATGGCATCATCGCTGCATTATTTATTGATGAAAACAACAATAGTCTCTAGTCATCCACAAGAGTTGGCAGGCGTTTGTTGGAAAGGGCCTATAATAGCTCAACTTCCTTTATTACGATCCAGTTAGAGTATGGCAAAGTGATGCGGTATCCAACATTACACTCTTTATCTCATCAGACACACTTCTCATGACACCCCCACTCCCAGCATTGAGACAATGTCCATATGTTTATTCAGGATACTTCTCTTGACTCCAGCATTGAGACAATGTCCATGTGTTTATTCAGGATACTTCTCTTGACTCCAGCATTGAGACAATGTCCATATGTTTATTCAGGATACTTCTCTTGACTCCAGCATTGAGACAATGTCCATGTGTTTATTCAGGATACTTCTCTTGACTCCAGCATTGAGACAATGTCCATATGTTTATTCAGGATACTTCTCTTGACTCCAGCATTGAGACAATGTCCATGTGTTTATTCAGGATATTTCTCTTGACTCCAGCATTGAGACAATGTCCATGTGTTTATTCAGGATATTTCTCTTGACTCCAGCATTGAGACAATGTCCATGTGTTTATTCAGGATATTTCTCTTGACTCCAGCATTGAGACAATGTCCATATGTTTATTCAGGATACTTCTCTTGACTCCAGCATTGAGACAATGTCCATATGTTTATTCAGGATACTTCTCTTGACTCCAGCATTGAGACAATGTCCATGTGTTTATTCAGGATACTTCTCTTGACTCCAGCATTGAGACAATGTCCATATGTTTATTCAGGATACTTCTCTTGACTCCAGCATTCAGACAATGTCCATATGTTTATTCAGGATACTTCTCTTGACTCCAGCATTGAGACAATGTCCATATGTTTATTCAGGATACTTCTCTTGACTCCAGCATTGAGACAATGTCCATATGTTTATTCAGGATACTTCTCTTGACTCCAGCATTGAGACAATGTCCATATGTTTATTCAGGATACTTCTCTTGACTCCAGCATTCAGACAATGTCCATATGTTTATTCAGGATACTTCTCTTGACTCCAGCATTCAGACAATGTCCATGTGTTTATTCAGGATACTTCTCTTGACTTATTGAGACAATGTCCATGTGTTTATTTACAGACATAATAAATAATATCGTATTTATTAGATATAAATATCGTAATAATAAAAGATAGTCAAATACAAATCGACCTTACATATGTGCCTCATTCTCTGGTCACATTGATTTTACTGCTACAGCTGTCAACGATCTCTCTTTAAATTGTGAGCTTCCTTTCAACATTAGAGGAGTATTTCGCCCGTGTGCGGCCGAGGCCCGAGACGGGCGCAATGAATAGCAACACTGTTTACCTTCCATGCATGTCGTAAGGTGCAACCTAGGAGATTATGGGATGGAGTTGGCTGTCCCATCCCATAAAGAGTCAGTAACCCAAGGTCAAACTGAAGTCGGATGTGTCAGGCTGATAGGCGCAGATATCGCAGAAATGCTGGAAACCATGATACAACGAATTTCGTTCTCTGGTCTACATTTGCAGGAGTTTGAGAACGAACGCAGAAGAAGAATAACAGGAATATTATCAGAGCTTGCACACAATTGAAATCCTTTTGAGTTGATAATAATTTCTCACAGCGATAACTATCAGATAATAATTTCTCACAACGATAACTATCAGATAATAATTTCTCACAACGATAACTATCAGATAATAATTTCTCACAGCGATAGCTATCAGATAATAATTTCTCACAACGATAACTATCAGATTATCGTGCTATCTTATGAATAACAAACTCGAATTGTTCCGTTTCAAAACTATCTTCAATCAATTGCTAATGCCAGATTGGGTTCTGTAAATATATAGCTGTCCGGCTTTGTGGCGAAGTGGTGCAGAGCGCGTCTGTGACGGCCGTGGTACCTAATTCGATCCCCGCCGAAGGCATTTCAGCATCCAGACCGTTCAGAAAGCAATGGCAAACTACTGAACGTATTTCTATTGCCTAGAAAAACAACTACAGCCAAAACTTGCTGGTTTGATGACTACGTTCTAAATGGGATGCGCTACCAATTTTTAAATATTTAGCTACATTTTCTTGTTCATTCATAAAGAGAGCTGATCATTAACAAAACAAAAGTCTACATTTTGTGAGCACGTCATGAGAATAGGAAATATAAGCACAACAAGCAAGGAGGATGAGGGAGAATGTAGGAGGAAAGCGGGAAGGAGGAAGAAGTAGAAAATACGAAGTGAAACAAGGAAAGAAGAAGAGGTAAGGGAGAACGGCGAATGAAGAAAAGAGGATGGAAGAAAGTAAATAGAAAGAAGGAGAATAGGAGAATAGAAGGAAAAACGGAGTACAAGTGGTACTGCATTTCTCTCGTCCGGATACATGATTAGCAGATAATCAAGATCTTAAAAGCACCTTTTCGTTGTGCACCCTGAAAACAGATTGAGGGAGACAAAGAGATAAATTTCTGGATGGGTTGTCACTGTGACACAGAAATAAATCACCAACTGAACTTATTAAAAACACAAGAGACAGAGAATTGTGGAGAAGCATGATCGCCTACGCCACTCGGCATGGCACTTAATTGATTGATAGTACTGATAGGAGGGTTATTTAAGATCCAAAATTCAGATCTGAGATTTCCAAGATGCAATTGCAACGAAAACAAATGCCGTTTTCTGGAAAGAAAATATAAAGATAAATCCATAATAAAACAAAACATATAAACCAAACATGTAAACCATCAGTGTCGACAGTTTTCCTGTATTGAATTTATCTACCCTAGTGAAACATGGACTGTGTATAGACGTCATGTGAAAAAACTCAATCATTTTCATACAAATTGTCCCAGAAAAGTTATGAACATCAGATGACAAGACAAGATTCCAGATACCACTGTTCTTGATAGAGCTGGTATCCCCAGCATTGACACGATCCTGATGCAGACACAGATTCGTTGGGCAGGTCATTTGGTGCGTACGCCAGACCATCGTCTGCCAAAGATACTTCTCTATGGTGAGCTAGAGAAGGGTATATGGTCTCAAGGTGGCCAACGGAAGCGCTACAAGGACTCGTTAAAGAACTCACTGAAAGCCTTTGAAATAGACCACGATACATAGAAAGAACGTGCACAAAATAGATTTATATGGCGTTCTAAAAAAAAAGAGCGCATCATCTTGTGAAAAGAAGAGAAATGCAGCAGCTCAACCGCGGAGAGCAGCTAGAAAGTCACGGATAGACCAAGATCCGTCTACAGTCGTCATTCCATAACCGAACTGTCCAAGGACATTTACAGCTCGAATAGGGCTCATTAGCCATCTACGAACTCATAATCAAGGACATAACTAAAATTGAATTTTCAAAAGTGGATATAACAAATGGAAATACTACAAAAACTAGCATGGTTCGGACATGTATGCAGGCACGATTCCTTGTCAAAAACAATACTGTAGGGAACTGTCGAGGGTGGAAGAAGCAGAGGAGGACAAATAAAGACATGGACAGACAACATCAAGGAATGGACAGGGCTAGATATTTCCACACTCATCCGCATCGCTGACGATAGAATTCGCTGGAGGACTCTGTGTGCTGAAGCATCCAATGTGGTACCCCTACGACCCTGAAGGGTTATGGGTTTATTGATTGATTGATAACAAATGGTCATCATCACTTGTGATGGTCGAACAACATAGAATGTATCAGCACACAGTGAAAAAATATCAGTACTGTAGTGAATGTATCTTCACACATGTATGGTGTATTAGTACTGTTTTGAATGTATCACCTAATACGGATGTGTCAGGCAATTGGCGCAAATAAAACGACGACACAACGCATTTCCCTTCACTGTACTACATCCTGCTGGAAATCTAGTAGGAGCATTGTCATGCTACAAGAATGATTAAGCAGGAGTTTGAGAATGAACGCTGAAGAAGAAGAATGTATCAACAGATATTTGTAGTATATTAGTACTGTAATGAATTTATTAACATCATCATCATCAAGTGCCATGCCGGCTGGCGTAGTCGGTTATGGCTCTCCACAGCTTTCTGTCCACAGTAATATGTATCAAAGTCGTTGTTGTTTCCTTGCCGTGCCAGGTTGTCAAACTGTCTAATATTTTCTCACGTTGTCGCCCTCTGTCTCTGTTGCGTTAAATTTTCCTGTTGTGACTATGTTCTCTAAACCTGCCTGTCTCATGAAGTGGCCAAAAAAAAGAAGATTGCCTTTTTCTTATATTGTTGATTAAGCTCCGTTTCGCATTTGACTCTTTCAACACCTCTACATTAGTTTTTCTGGCAGTCCATGATATTCTCAGCATTCTTATGTAGAACCACATCTCTGTTGCCTCTAATTTCCCACTTTCCAGTTTGTTTATTGTCCAAGACTCGCATCCATTAGTTAGTATAGAGGGGTATATAAAGGGGTTATATAGCACTGCAGAACTCTCTTTTTCCCCTCTAATGACAAGGTCATATTACACAATATTATTAACATACAGTGGTAGTATTTAGTACTGTATTGAATTAATCAACATACAGTGACGGTATATTAGTACTGTATTGAATGAATTAACACAGCGGCTTCTCCAGCGATTTTTTTGGGGTGATACGATGATAGCATAAACAGTCATACTAATCTTTCTTTGATGTCACCTTGCCATATTCTTGTCTTTCTCTGATGATTCCATATTGGCCTGTTCCCTGCAAGAGCGTTTTAAAAGGGAAGCATGATGGCTTACAGATTCAAAGTATGCATATTTTTGTTTGTTTTACTATTTAAGTATTCATTCTTGTTTTATGTGGCGATTCTCAGTTGCAATATTTCAGTTGTTGAAATCTTTAAGTTACAGCGCTCATCCCCTTTCCAACCCATTGCGTAAATAGGAAAATTGGGGGATTTAAACCCCCTCAACCTTGGAGATTACCATATCGCATACCTATGTACTAACGAGGCCCGGAAGTGGAGCAAAAATAGTGACATTATTTTTATCTGATAGGCCCGTCACAAGAGCCGACTAAGAAGGTTTTGATAGTGCATTCTCTCATAAAGGTTCAAAATGATCTAAAAGCAATGCCGAAGTTGGATGTTTTCTTCTTTCTTTTCTCTTCATATCCCTTTATGCCTTGTAGCGTCAGAGGTAAAAGATTCTCTGGAGATGGCTTTTTGTGTGTGCTTCATATATGTTTGTTTTTGTTGACTTTTTTATTTCTGTAATCCATCGTTTGGACGGTATGCCTCTGGCTTTGTATCCATCGTATCTATATAGTAATTCTTTTTGAATGGTACTGTCTGGAAGCATGCGAAAACCACTTAATCTGTTGTCTTCTGACTTAATCCAGATTTGATATTAGTCTTCTGTGTTGGTTCCTGATTCTGTCTCTTATTGTTACTCCGAGGATTCGACGTAGACAAGTCATTTCTGTTGTAACAAGTTTCCTTTTGGATTCTGTTGTTAGTGTCCACGTTTGAAATTGGTAGCATAGTGATGGTATGATGATCCATTTATATAGTGAAGTTTTATTGTTCATGCTCACATATTTGTTTTTGAAAATCTGTCCCAAGATCTTGTACGCCATGTTGCATCTATGTTGGATTATTTTGGGTTTTTCCTATTCGATGATATGATGCTTCCATTTTCTGAGAACTTCCCATATTTCCAACAAGCATTTTACTTCTACACTACCGGTTTACTAGACTAGACATGTCACACTGTTATCCCAGCGTTTCCAAATGGTTAAACCGTGTTCTAAACTATCCCATTCAGTAAAGAAATAATATATTCCATTTAGAAATCACTGAAACATCGAAGTCGCATGTGACAAGCCCAAAAATCTGACATCACACACATCCAAGCTGTAAACCCTGAAGCTGTGCATTCCGTTCCTTGAAGTACATGCTTCTGATCTGTAGGAGTATGAGGACGCACGTAGAAGAAAATGTACATGGCATTTAGTACAATGAAGCAAAAATAAAATTCAGGTAAACAATTTTAAAACGCATTGTCCCCGTTTTCCTTTATTGGATTTCCCAAATACGAGGTCAGATGCTTAGCATTTTCTTAGGTAAACTTCCTCCCCCCCCTTATTTTTACAACGACGTACTGAAAACCATGTCCAATGATTATTTTACATATATTTGATTTCTGGTTTACGCTGAAATTGAAAAATTTACTAACAGGATTCATTTTAAACCTTCAACTTAGCAGATGAACGATAACATTAGAAAACTCATCGCCATGTTGGCGAGAGGTATTACATATATAGGCCTATAGAATAAATATGACTGACTGAAATTAAAATAATTGATTCTGAAATGTTTATACGATCATGCGTTAGATATTTATTGCACGAATGGACATCCATGGACATAACGAGAGAATACAAATTTTACAATAATGTTATGAGAAATTGTTAATATCTTATGCGAGTAAGACAGATGGGAGATACACTATTGTTCTGCCGTGCATGTTGCAAAAGGCGAATAAGAACGTTCAGATGAAGGTTGACAATCCCAAGAAAGGACAAAGTTATTACAAATCAACGCTGGTTGGATGATCCACGAAGAAAGATGTAGACAGTGCAACAAATCTGCAAGCAATGATACACAGAAAACTCCATTCTCTGTAATCAGCCGAAGTTTGATAAGCGCAGAAGAATGAAATAATGCCTGTCGAGCAGTGGGTTGATGATGTTCGTCCGTCGTAATCGACGATGACCAAAAACTCAACCAAAATAATAATAACAATAAGTAATAAAAATAATAAAGTTAATAGTGCGTTTTTAAATGACTAACAAATCCAATGCGCGCACAAAATGTTCTTTTACAGAATTGACAACAGTAGAGGGTAACTATGTGACGCAAAATGAGGTAAACAGGTTACAACGATGTAACCTGTTTACCTCATTTTGCGTTACTATTTGCTCATTAGGTTACTGCGGCACCATCCACTTTGTCGGGCACCCTCTGACCATTTGGTTATTTATATTTGTAACTATGTGAGGTTGAGATGTTTTTCTTTTCTGCGTGCCCGCTTCTGTCTTGCAATAAATCACTGTCCTGCAGTGGTTTATGTGCTCTACGAAGACCACCATTATTATGTGCTCTTCGAAGACCACCATTATTATGGCCTATAACCAGTTATGGTGGACACAGTGCCACTACGGAAAGATCAACACATAAAACCCCCATCTTTCTGTCTTCATTCTGTCGTATAATTATGCACAAGTATTTTCCCAAGGTTCATGTTGTGGACGATCTTTTGTTTCCCTATCATTCTTCTACCTTCAAATGATCCTGAATGCTCTTTGACATGTTTTACTCTTTGCCCAAACCATATCAGATTGAGAGACTGGACAACTATCAGAAAATAATGATTTTGACCTACAAGTACATGTGATGTTTACCAGTCAGTCTATCATGGTTGGATCAAAAAGTTATTAATCAAATGGAAAAGAGTACAACAAGTGCATACAACTCAAAAGAGAAAAATACGTCAGGTGAAAGACAGTTCTCCTTCGTTTCAAGAACTATATTCATGTCCATATTGCAATTGACTTGTTTCAGCCATCAATGGATTCCTTAACGAACTTCTGACTCACAAGAAAGATAATACTTGACTTTTTAATTAAACGCGCTCATCTTTGTTTGTGAAGGAGGAACAATATTATCATCACAGACGCTTGTATTTTAATTCTAGCATCTGCAACTCGAACAAATACACTTTCTAGCATATGCAACTCGAACAAATACACTTTCTAGCATCTGTAACTCAAACACATACACTTTCTAGCATCTGTAACTCAAACAAATACACTTTCTAGAATTTGCAACTCGAACAAATACACTTTATAGCATCTGCAACTCGAACAAATACACTTTCTAGAATCTGCAACTCGAACAAATACACTTTCTAGAATCTGCAACTCGAACAAATACACATTCTAGCATCTGCAACTCGAACAAATACACTTTTTTTGCACGTACTAAAATATAAAAACAAGTACCCTTTATAGCGAGGTACGCTCCCTTCAACCGCGGAGGTGTCTAATATAATTATATTATATCAGATTCAAACATCCCAGGCGAGATTGCTTCAGTTTTGTCATAATTTGTGAAAACTGGTCAGGAAAAAACATTCAAGCCAATTGCTCCTTCCCGGTACTATCTTATAGAAGATTATCTCATGTAAGTTTGTCGTGTGCAAGATTATGTCATGTAAGATTATCTCATGTAAGTTTGTCGTGTGCAAGATTATGTCATGTAAGATTATCTCATGTAAGATTATCTCCAGCAAGTTTATATCACGTAAGTTTATGTTCTTGCAGTGTTTAGTTGCAACATGGCGGACATCCATAAACAATGAATATTTGCCTTGCCGTCTCAGTTCTTCCGGCAGAGTTGAGATCTAGAAATAAATACGTTCAAATAAGCAGTGCAGTCTAAACAATGTTCCTTTAACAAATAGACGTTTCCCTGAGGAGAGTGACTTTGTCAATAATAACAACAAATATAATCAGCGATTTGCCAATATTTTGCCAGCTTAATTTTTGTTATTGGTTGAACAGAAGCTTATTCGGCATTTGACTTGACCTAACTGAATACATGATGTTTATTGCGATGAGGACCGACGTTGAGAAGTGTTATCTAGCTAAAATTAGCGCAATGAGCACGTTGGTTTGATTATTTAGCTCCTGTGTCACGTCAGATAGAGTTTAGTGCAGCTAGGTTTGATAAGATAGCACCAGATATAATTTCTTGATGTTGTTCCCTTGGGGCAGAAACAAGAGGCGGAGGTGAGGTTAGCTGTTGATGTATTATGTTGTTTAAACTAAAAACATAGATAAAATAAATATATAGGCAGATTCACTTACACATTTCTCTAATATTATCTCTCTCTCTCTCTCTCTCTCTCTCTGAATGTTTCTTGGTATCTCTCTATCATGCTTAGAGTTCCTTCAGTCCATAAAATCATTGCGTTATTCGTGAACTGTTAATATAGCATATGTGAATCTATGTCCGCATGGAAACCTATGTGCATCTATGTGTAAATCTATGTCCGCATGGAAATCTATGTGTGAATCTATGTCTGCAATGAAACCTATGTGCATCTATTTGTGAATCTATGTTTGCATGGAAACCTATGAGCATCTATGTGTGAACCTATGTCTGCATGGAAACCTATGTCCATCTATGTGTGAACCTATGTCTGCAATTAAATATATGTGTGAATCTATGTCTGCATAGAAGCTTATGTGAATCTATGTGTGAATCTATATGTGAATGTATGTCTGCATTGAAACCTATGTGCATCTATGTGTGAATCTATGTCTGCAGGGAAACAAATTCTCATCTATGTGTGAATCTATGTCTGAATCTATGTCTGCATGTTTATGTGCGCGCTTATTGTTATATATAAATGTACGCAATCATGTGTATAAAGGGTTGGAGTATCACAACATGCATTTTAATACTAGAAATATAGCTAATAGATGTGTCAAATCTCTCCCCCCCCCCTCACCTTTTGAAGAGTTTTCACAAAAATGTCATAACATTTTTCATCACAAAGAAGGAGTGACATAGGATAACGGGTGAATGCCTTTTAAAGATAAAACTGCCTTCTTAAAGGCATCGTATTCACGACCATGAATGTTCGTAGACTTTTATTGATAAATACTCGTAGACAATTGTGCACGTATACACAGGTAATGTATGAGTGTATGTTTACAGATACATGTATGTACGAGTCTGTTAGAACAGATACATGCATGTACGAGTCTGTTAGAACAGATACATGTATGTACGAGTCTGTTAGAACAGATACATGCATGTACGAGTCTGTTAGAACAGATACATGCATGTACGAGTCTGTTAGAACAGATACATGCATGTACGAGTCTGTTAGAACAGATACATGCATGTACGAGTCTGTTAGAACAGATACATCCATGTACGAGTCTGTTAGAACAGATACATGCATGTACGGGTCTGTTAGAACAGATACATGCATGTACGAGTCTGTTAGAACAGATACATTCATGTACGAGTCTGTTAGAACAGATACATCCATGTACGAGTCTGTTAGAACAGATACATGCATGTACGAGTCTGTTAGAACAGATACATGCATGTACGGGTCTGTTAGAACAGATACATTCATGTACGAGTCTGTTAGAACAGATACATCCATGTACGAGTCTGTTAGAACAGATACATCCATGTACGAGTCTGTTAGAACAGATACATGCATGTACGGGTCTGTTAGAACAGATACATCCATGTACGAGTCTGTTAGAACAGATACATCCATGTACGAGTCTGTTAGAACAGATACATGCATGTACGGGTCTGTTAGAACAGATACATCGATGTACGAGTCTGTTAGAACAGATACATCCATGTACGGGTCTGTTAGAACAGATACATGCATGTACGAGTCTGTTAGAACAGATACATTCATGTACGGGTCTGTTAGAACAGATACATCCATGTACGGGTCTGTTAGAACAGATACATCCATGTACGGGTCTGTTAGAACAGATACATCCATGTACGAGTCTGTTAGAACAGATACATCCATGTACGAGTCTGTTAGAACAGATACATGCATGTACGGGTCTGTTAGAACAGATACATCCATGTACGAGTCTGTTAGAACAGATACATGCATGTACGGGTCTGTTAGAACAGATACATCCATGTACGAGTCTGTTAGAACAGATACATGCATGTACGGGTCTGTTAGAACAGATACATCCATGTACGAGTCTGTTAGAACAGATACATGCATGTACGAGTCTGTTAGAACAGATACATGCATGTACGGGTCTGTTAGAACAGATACATCCATGTACGAGTCTGTTAGAACAGATACATGCATGTACGGGTCTGTTAGAACAGATACATGCATGTACGGGTCTGTTAGAACAGATACATCCATGTACGAGTCTGTTAGAACAGATACATGCATGTACGGGTCTGTTAGAACAGATACATCCATGTACGAGTCTGTTAGAACAGATACATCCATGTACGGGTCTGTTAGAACAGATACATCCATGTACGAGTCTGTTAGAACAGATACATCCATGTACGAGTCTGTTAGAACAGATACATGCATGTACGGGTCTGTTAGAACAGATACATCCATGTACGAGTCTGTTAGAACAGATACATGCATGTACGGGTCTGTTAGAACAGATACATCCATGTACGAGTCTGTTAGAACAGATACATGCATGTACGAGTCTGTTAGAACAGATACATGCATGTACGGGTCTGTTAGAACAGATACATCCATGTACGAGTCTGTTAGAACAGATACATCCATGTACGAGTCTGTTAGAACAGATACATCCATGTACGAGTCTGTTAGAACAGATACATGCATGTACGAGTCTGTTAGAACAGATACATGCATGTACGGGTCTGTTAGAACAGATACATGCATGTACGAGTCTGTTAGAACAGATACATCCATGTACGAGTCTGTTAGAACAGATACATGCATGTACGGGTCTGTTAGAACAGATACATCCATGTACGGGTCTGTTAGAACAGATACATCCATGTACGAGTCTGTTAGAACAGATACATCCATGTACGAGTCTGTTAGAACAGATACATCCATGTACGAGTCTGTTAGAACAGATACATGCATGTACGAGTCTGTTAGAACAGATACATGCATGTACGGGTCTGTTAGAACAGATACATCCATGTACGAGTCTGTTAGAACAGATACATGCATGTACGGGTCTGTTAGAACAGATACATCCATGTACGAGTCTGTTAGAACAGATACATACATGTACGGGTCTGTTAGAACAGATACATGCATGTACGGGTCTGTTAGAACAGATACATCCATGTACGAGTCTGTTAGAACAGATACATCCATGTACGGGTCTGTTAGAACAGATACATCCATGTACGAGTCTGTTAGAACAGATACATGCATGTACGGGTCTGTTAGAACAGATACATCCATGTACGGGTCTGTTAGAACAGATACATCCATGTACGAGTCTGTTAGAACAGATACATGCATGTACGAGTCTGTTAGAACAGATACATCCATGTACGAGTCTGTTAGAACAGATACATCCATGTACGAGTCTGTTAGAACAGATACATGCATGTACGAGTCTGTTAGAACAGATACATCCATGTACGAGTCTGTTAGAACAGATACATCCATGTACGAGTCTGTTAGAACAGATACATCCATGTACGAGTCTGTTAGAACAGATACATGCATGTACGAGTCTGTTAGAACAGATACATGCATGTACGAGTCTGTTAGAACAGATACATCCATGTACGAGTCTGTTAGAACAGATACATGTATGTACGAGTCTGTTAGAACAGATACATGCATGTACGAGTCTGTTAGAACAGATACATGCATGTACGGGTCTGTTAGAACAGATACATACATGTACGAGTCTGTTAGAACAGATACATCCATGTACGAGTCTGTTAGAACAGATACATACATGTACGAGTCTGTTAGAACAGATACATACATGTACGAGTCTGTTAGAACAGATACATGCATGTACGGGTCTGTTAGAACAGATACATACATGTACGAGTCTGTTAGAACAGATACATGTATGTACGAGTCTGTTAGAACAGATACATCCATGTACGGGTCTGTTAGAACAGATACATACATGTACGAGTCTGTTAGAACAGATACATTCATGTACGAGTCTGTTAGAACAGATACATGCATGTACGGGTCTGTTAGAACAGATACATTCATGTACGAGTCTGTTAGAACAGATACATCCATGTACGAGTCTGTTAGAACAGATACATTCATGTACGAGTCTGTTAGAACAGATACATGCATGTACGGGTCTGTTAGAACAGATACATGCATGTACGAGTCTGTTAGAACAGATACATCCATGTACGAGTCTGTTAGAATAGATACATGCATGTACGGGTCTGTTAGAACAGATACATGCATGTACGAGTCTGTTAGAACAGATACATACATGTACGAGTCTGTTAGAACAGATACATCCATGTACGAGTCTGTTAGAACAGATACATACATGTACGAGTCTGTTAGAACATATACATCCATGTACGAGTCTGTTAGAACAGATACATGCATGTACGGGTCTGTTAGAACAGATACATGCATGTACGAGTCTGTTAGAACAGATACATACATGTACGAGTCTGTTAGAACAGATACATGCATGTACGAGTCTGTTAGAACAGATACATGCATGTACGAGTCTGTTAGAACAGATACATACATGTACGAGTCTGTTAGAACAGATACATCCATGTACGAGTCTGTTAGAACAGATACATACATGTACGAGTCTGTTAGAACAGATACATCCATGTACGAGTCTGTTAGAACAGATACATACATGTACGAGTCTGTTAGAACAGATACATGCATGTACGGGTCTGTTAGAACAGATACATGCATGTACGAGTCTGTTAGAACAGATACATACATGTACGAGTCTGTTAGAACAGATACATCCATGTACGGGTCTGTTAGAACAGATACATCCATGTACGAGTCTGTTAGAACAGATACATCCATGTACGAGTCTGTTAGAACAGATACATGCATGTACGGGTCTGTTAGAACAGATACATACATGTACGAGTCTGTTAGAACAGATACATACATGTACGAGTCTGTTAGAACAGATACATCCATGTACGAGTCTGTTAGAACAGATACATGTATGTACGAGTCTGTTAGAACAGATACATGCATGTACGGGTCTGTTAGAACAGATACATTCATGTACGAGTCTGTTAGAACAGATACATGCATGTACGGGTCTGTTAGAACAGATACATACATGTACGAGTCTGTTAGAACAGATACATCCATGTACGGGTCTGTTAGAACAGATACATGCATGTACGAGTCTGTTAGAACAGATACATCCATGTACGGGTCTGTTAGAACAGATACATCCATGTACGAGTCTGTTAGAACAGATACATCCATGTACGAGTCTGTTAGAACAGATACATCCATGTACGGGTCTGTTAGAACAGATACATCCATGTACGGGTCTGTTAGAACAGATACATTCATGTACGAGTCTGTTAGAACAGATACATGCATGTACGAGTCTGTTAGAACAGATACATTCATGTACGAGTCTGTTAGAACAGATACATGTATGTACGAGTCTGTTAGAACAGATACATTCATGTACGAGTCTGTTAGAACAGATACATTCATGTACGAGTCTGTTAGAACAGATACATTCATGTACGAGTCTGTTAGAACAGATACATGCATGTACGAGTCTGTTAGAACAGATACATTCATGTACGAGTCTGTTAGAACAGATACATCCATGTACGAGTCTGTTAGAACAGATACATGCATGTACGAGTCTGTTAGAACAGATACATTCATGTACGAGTCTGTTAGAACAGATACATGCATGTACGAGTCTGTTAGAACAGATACATTCATGTACGAGTCTGTTAGAACAGATACATTCATGTACGAGTCTGTTAGAACAGATACATTCATGTACGAGTCTGTTAGAACAGATACATCCATGTACGGGTCTGTTAGAACAGATACATGCATGTACGAGTCTGTTAGAACAGATACATCCATGTACGAGTCTGTTAGAACAGATACATGCATGTACGGGTCTGTTAGAACAGATACATCCATGTACGAGTCTGTTAGAACAGATACATGCATGTACGAGTCTGTTAGAACAGATACATCCATGTACGAGTCTGTTAGAACAGATACATGTATGTACGGGTCTGTTAGAACAGATACATGCATGTACGAGTCTGTTAGAACAGATACATTCATGTACGAGTCTGTTAGAACAGATACATGCATGTACGGGTCTGTTAGAACAGATACATGCATGTACGAGTCTGTTAGAACAGATACATGCATGTACGAGTCTGTTAGAACAGATACATCCATGTACGAGTCTGTTAGAACAGATACATTCATGTACGAGTCTGTTAGAACAGATACATTCATGTACGAGTCTGTTAGAACAGATACATCCATGTACGAGTCTGTTAGAACAGATACATGCATGTACGAGTCTGTTAGAACAGATACATGCATGTACGAGTCTGTTAGAACAGATACATTCATGTACGAGTCTGTTAGAACAGATACATGCATGTACGGGTCTGTTAGAACAGATACATGCATGTACGAGTCTGTTAGAACAGATACATGCATGTACGAGTCTGTTAGAACAGATACATGCATGTACGAGTCTGTTAGAACAGATACATCCATGTACGAGTCTGTTAGAACAGATACATGCATGTACGAGTCTGTTAGAACAGATACATGCATGTACGAGTCTGTTAGAACAGATACATCCATGTACGAGTCTGTTAGAACAGATACATCCATGTACGAGTCTGTTAGAATAGATACATGCATGTACGAGTCTGTTAGAATAGATACATTCATGTACGAGTCTGTTAGAACAGATACATGCATGTACGAGTCTGTTAGAACAGATACATGCATGTACGAGTCTGTTAGAACAGATACATGCATGTACGAGTCTGTTAGAACAGATACATCCATGTACGAGTCTGTTAGAACAGATACATGCATGTACGAGTCTGTTAGAACAGATACATGCATGTACGGGTCTGTTAGAACAGATACATGCATGTACGAGTCTGTTAGAACAGATACATGCATGTACGGGTCTGTTAGAACAGATACATGTATGTACAAGTCTGTTAGAACAGATACATGCATGTACGAGTCTGTTAGAACAGATACATCCATGTACGAGTCTGTTAGAACAGATACATACATGTACGAGTCTGTTAGAACAGATACATCCATGTACGGGTCTGTTAGAACAGATACATGCATGTACGAGTCTGTTAGAACAGATACATGCATGTACGAGTCTGTTAGAACAGATACATCCATGTACGAGTCTGTTAGAACAGATACATGCATGTACGAGTCTGTTAGAACAGATACATGCATGTACGAGTCTGTTAGAACAGATACATCCATGTACGAGTCTGTTAGAACAGATACATCCATGTACGAGTCTGTTAGAATAGATACATTCATGTACGAGTCTGTTAGAACAGATACATTCATGTACGAGTCTGTTAGAACAGATACATCCATGTACGAGTCTGTTAGAATAGATACATTCATGTACGAGTCTGTTAGAACAGATACATGCATGTACGAGTCTGTTAGAACAGATACATGCATGTACGAGTCTGTTAGAACAGATACATGCATGTACGAGTCTGTTAGAACAGATACATGCATGTACGAGTCTGTTAGAACAGATACATGCATGTACGAGTCTGTTAGAACAGATACATGCATGTACGAGTCTGTTAGAACAGATACATTCATGTACGAGTCTGTTAGAACAGATACATGTGCTCGTATATCTATTCTGTTTATCTTTCAGGAATGTTCCAATCTTTACTTGACTCTCCTATAGTCTTGAAACTGCAGGAATTCACACTTCTGCAAATCGTCTGCTCGGATAAGGGGCTGTCCATAAATAATGTAAACAATTTTTTAACTACTTCCCTTCCTCCTGACAACAACTGTCAAAAAATCATACATTCCCCCTACCTTTTACGTAATTACGTGATAATGTTTTACTATGCTTCCTCAATAAAAATAACTGAACAGAGAAAATAACTGAGCAGAGAAAATAACGGAACAGAAAAAATAACTACATAATAAGAAGGAACTACATTATTTATTTTAAACTTGTGTATTACCTACTGCAATGAATGTTTGCGTTCCTATCGCATCCAGTTGGCCTGGGTTCGAATTCATTAGTAGTTTGTCGAAGATCAAGTCCATAGAATGTCAGGGATACCCTAACAGATTTGGGAAATTGGGATTACTTTTTTTGTTGTTGCTGTTTACATGAAAACTTCTGCAAGTGACACAATCACCCAGAAATCAGTACTAAAATTACAATGTATAAATCGGATTATTCCGCTTGTATAATGGAACTACTTCGGCTGTATAATGCGGTTACTCGGAATGTATAATAGAATTGAACCGGCTGAATAATGGAGTTACTCCGACTGAACAATAATTACTCCGATTGATTACTTAATAAAGTATTATAACATAAATCTTGACAGTGCACGTATATGTCTGTCAAATGTTTACGTACCTACGGGCCAGTTGTAGATGTAGTCGGATGTCTCCATTAATTGGGGGGGGGGGGGGGGTCGGGGGTGGAGGAGAAGAGAAAGAAAAGATATTTTTTGTTTTTATTTAAAACCAAATGTAAAAAAAAAATGAATACTGTTCGAAAGTTGTATATATACATATTCTACCCACAAGAGAAACGTAACTCGGGAAATTACCTGTGTACAAGTAATCACAAGGAACAAATAAGTGAACATATTTCTTGGAAATGTGATTCACATCTGGATTTCACTTCATATATAAAAACTGTACTTGCTGTACCAGAGTTCAAGCGATCTGTTAAGTAAATATCTCATATTCTCCTTCAAGATTGAATCATCTCTTTAAGTACGTAACGAATGTCAATGAAAGAGAATTGTGGATATTTTGTTCTCTCTCACACACAAATAGTGTGTTCAGTTTTCCAGTCCAGGTTCAGGTATTAGTATTTCAACTAACTGGCCATATAGCTGTCGATGTTTGCAATGAGGGACACATGTGGGTGTGTGTCTACCCGCAGACTTTGAGGTGAGAAGGATGCGGATAGGGGGACAGTGACTTTCTGTGGGAAATAAGACGCCAAGCCTGTTTATACAAGAAACCAGAGAAAGTGGTCCAGCAAATAGACACGGAGAAGATGCTGATGTTTGTACGCCATGTACGTTGTGTTTCCAAAGTTCTCGAATTGCGTTTTTGATATGGCGAGTTTACAGAATTGACCAAATATACTTGCCTTCGTGCTGAATTCATTCAACATTTTATTACTCACCTGTTTCCTCAAGAAACAAACATGGTTGTGAATGACTGGCATCTTATGTAAGCTTGTGTAGACTTGTGTGTTTTTAGAGAAAGCCGAGAATTTTTCTAAATTGTTACTGTTCATTGCGCTTTGTAAGCAAGGGACATCAGAACGAGTTCAGATATTCTGGTTATGTTACCGCCCTTGTGTGTTACAGGAAACATGTGGCAGTTCTGACTGCTTCAGCCAAGCAGTAAACTATGATAAATGAATTCCGCTTTGCAGACTGAAAACTAAACGAGTTTGATAACGCACGATGAAGACTAATACGTGATTAAATCGAATGTGACTCAATACCTGATGAATCAATAATATATGAATCAATACCTGATGAATTGTGTGTGTTCGTCCATCATAAATGACAATGACCATTTTTTTACATCCACTTTTGAAAATTCAGTTAGAATGATGTCTACGCCTAATAGTTCGTAGATGGCTAATGAGCCGTATTCGAGATGTAAATGTCATTGGACACTTCGGACATGGAATGATCACTGACGAATTTTGGTCTATACGTGACTTTCTAGCTACTCTCCATTGTTCAGCTGTTGCATTTCTCCTCTTTTCACAAGACGATGCGCTATTTCTGACTGTAGAGCGCCATATAGATATATTTTGTGCAAGTTCTTCCAATGTATCTTGATCTATTTCAAAGGCTTTCAGTGAGGTTTTTAATGAGTCCTTGTGGCGCTTCTTTTGGCCTCCTTGAGATCGTTTACCCTTCTCCAGCTCACCATAGAGAAGTATCATTTGCAGACGATGTTCTGGCATAAGTACCAAATGACCTGTCCATCGAATCTATATCTGCATCAGGATAGTGTCAATTCTGAGCATACCAACTCTGGAGATACCTGATTAATAATATATGATTCAACATGTGATGAATAATATAGGATTCTTCTTCTTCTTCAACGTTCATTCTCAAACTCCCGCTGGATCTCTGTCATACTAGATTTCCAGCAGGATATAGTCCAGACAATGGAAATGCGTTGTGTCGCCGTTTTATTTGCACCAATGGTCTGACACATCCGTCTTCGGCGGGATATATGATTCAATACGTGATGAATAATGTATGACTAAATATTTGATGAATAATAAATAACAATACCTGATGAATAATATATGATTCAATCATCATCATCATCAGGTGCCATTCCGGCTGACGTAGACGGTCATGGCTCTCCACAGCTCTCTGTTCACAGTATTATGTATCAAGATCGTTGTTGTTTACCTGCCGTGCCAGGTTGTCAAACTGTCTAATATTTTCTCACGTTATCGCCCTCTGTCTCTGTTGCCTTCAATTTTGCCTGTTTTGACTATGTTCTCCAAACCTGCTTGTCTCATGAAGTGGCCAAAGAATGAAGATTGCCTTTTTTCGTATATTGCTGATTAATGTCCGTTTCTCATTTGACTCTTTCAACACCTCTACATTAGTTTTTCAGGCAGTCCATGATATTCTCAGCATTCTTCTGTAGAACCACATCTCTGTTGCCTCTAATTTCCCACTTTCCAGTTTGTTTATTGTCCGAGACACGCACCCATATGTTAGTATATGGGTTATATAGCACTGCAGAACTCTCTTTCCCACCTCTAATGACAAGGTCATATTACACAATATATTTTTCATTTTTCTGTATGTTGTTTTTGCCTGCCCTATTCTGCTTCTTACATCTGCTGTAATCACTGTACCTAAATATTTGAATTGGTGGGCCTGTTTTAATACTATATCATTCACTTTGATCTTGCAAGGTGTGTTATTTTGTTTCTTAGAAATAACCATTACTTCTGTTTTCTTGATATTTAGGAAGAGGCCTTTCTCTTTACTTTCTGTGACTGCTACATTAATTAAATCTTGAAGGTCTTCCTGACTTTTTGCAATCAGAACAGTGTCATCCGCATATCTCAAATTATTTATGTTATGTCCTCCCACTGACATTGTGTATTGTAACAATTCCTACTAGACTGTGTATGTGTAGTGTAACAACAGATACTGGACTGTGTATATTTAATGTTTCAAGTTATATTTATTTCAACTTATCTAGTGATAAGTTGTACTAACGATACTCCAATATGGCTGTGAGATTCTTGTTAGATCATCATTAAGGTAAGGCATCAAAAAGCGAAGATAAGAATATACTTTAAAGAAGCTGTTGTAGACTCCAACACATACTAACTTCCGCGTCAAAAGTCCAACACATACTAACTTCCGCGTCAAAAGTCCAACACATACTAACTTCCGCGTCAAAAGTCCAACACATACTAACTTCCGCGTCAAAAGTCCAACACATACTAACTTCCGCGTCAAAAGTCCAACACATACTAACTTCCGCGTCAAAACTCTAACACATACTAACTTCCGCGTCAAAACTCCAACTGTGTTGGAATCCAACACATACTAACTTCTGCGTCAAAACTCCAACTGTGTTGAACACATACTAACTTCTGCGTCAAAGCTCCAACTGTGTTGGACTCCAACACATACTACTTACCGCGTCAAAACTCCAACTGTGTTGGACACATACTAACTTCTGCGTCAAAACTCCAACTGTGTTGGACACATACTAACTTCTGCGTCAAAACTCCAACTGTGTTGGACACATACTAACTTCTGCGTCAAAACTCCAACTGTGTTGGACACATACTAACTTCTGCGTCAAAACTCCAACTGTGTTGGACACATACTAACTTCTGCGTCAAAACTCCAACTGTGTTGGACACATACTAACTTCTGCGTCAAAACTCCAACTGTGTTGGACTCCAACACATACTAACTTCTGCGTCAAAACTCCAACTGTGTTGGACACATACTAACTTCTGCGTCAAAACTCCAACTGTGTTGGACTCCAACACATACTAACTTCCGCGTGAAATGCAGAACTTCAACATCTTAGTTATGTTAAATTCCAAAATGATTGCCTTCAAAATGTTTGCGTCAAACTTCATTTAGTATTTCATTAATCAGTATATACAATAGCCTGACTTTTTTTTTCGATGAGAACTTACATTTTATATATTCTTGTGATTTTTAACATTAAAAATGTTACAATTGTTGTTTTCTTACATCGACTCATGACTTTAATCTTTGTTCTAGTTAGAATAATTTTAATCCTCAAGAATGTAATTTACTGTAATTTACTTACTGATTGACTTCTCAAGGGCGATAGTGTTAACTATTCTCTCCGTGCAGATTGTTCCAACGCCTCATGTCGTTCATTACACTGTATCCACCATCTTTCAACTGGAGACATATCGATTATCCTTGTTATTATTTGACATGAAATTTATGAAAGTAGGGCATTTCTGGTAACAATCGTAGGTTGCATTCAATTCTTAAGAATATTCAAGCAAGGTTTGCATATGTTTTTCCTGAGTAAACACCAACGGAACAACATACAAAGATACGGTGAAGCTATTAATTGGAAGCATGATTAGGTTTCTAGCTCTCTACATATGAATAGAAACAACAACAAAATGACATATTCAAAGTTTGTCGTTGTGGCGGGAGGGGTGTGTTAGAATTATACATATGAAGATACACATAAAATGTCATAGCTTTAAGTCAAGTCGGTGTCCAGCTACATGTTTTTGTAACGGTTACACGGTAATTTGAAACTGTGAGTACCATTTTGTAACGGTATCAACCAATTTGAAACGGTAAGTACCATTTGTAACAGTGAAAACCAATTTGAAACGGCGAGTACCATTTTTTGAAATGGTGACAACCAATTAGAAACGGTGAGTACCATCTTGTAACGATGAAAACCAATTTGAAACGGTGAGTACCATTTGTAACGGTGAAAACCAATTTGAAACGGTGAGTACCATTTTTTGAAATGGTGACAACCAATTTGAAACGGTGAGTATCATTTGTAACGGTGACAACCAATTTGAAATGGTGAGTACCATTTTTTGAAATGGTGACAACCAATTTGAAACGGTGAGTATCATTTGTAACGGTGACAACCAATTTGAAATGGTGAGTACTATTTTGTAACGGTGATCACCACTTTGTTAAGCACTATATTTTTGTGTGCTTATGACGTATTATTTCTCGACCTCAAGAATACAGAATCACGTGGTAATACTCCAGATGTTACTGTTGTTATTCAAAGTTTCCACATGTATGTTTAACTCTCCGAAGTTCATCCAATGAACTTACAATACCAGGATGTCTGAATCTAGATTTCACCGTTTAGTGTTGAACTACGCAATGTTTGATATCACAACACTAGTATCTCTGGTCGATTTCTTGCACTCTCCTTGGTTATCACTCTCGAATAATATTGATATACATCGCATCTTTCGTTGGCATTCATTGACTGTCATATCTGTTGCCCACAAGACCACACATAAACTGCATATGTTTAGAATTAAGTTTGTCAGCGCGTGTGGCCCACACCATCATTCTTCTTTGCGTTCATTATTAAACTCCTGCAGTTTAGTGGGATGTAGTGCGGAGAACGGAACGCGATGTGTTATGGCTCACTACTTTGCTGCGATCTCTGTACCTTTCGGCCTGACACATACGACTTCAGCATGATTTCTGGGTCATTTTGACTCATTATGGAATTGGATAGCCAACTCAACCCCATTACCCCCTTCGCGCCTCTTACGATATGCATTGAAGATAAACAGTGTTGCTATTCTGTGCTCTCCTCTCGGATCCCTGTAGCACACAGACTGGTCCACATATTCAGCTCTCACGTAGGTCTTAATGTGAAATGCTAACATTTAAATTAAGTCAATTTGAGGTCCTCATTTTCATATCAAACATTGCCATATTTCCCATGCAAGAGAGTTCCAAAAAGTCATTATCTGCACTAGCGACAATCTGTCCTAGCGACAGTCAGTACTGGCGACAATCTGTCCTAGCGATAATTGAAAATATTTTGCTCTCTCCCATAAAAAGCATTTAATGTGCTAAAAAAATAGTTCGCTGTTTATGTTGCCGAAAGAAGCAAAGAATAGCGAAACTGTAATCTGCCTTGCATATTGCAAGAAGCGACTAAAACGATTAATAGGTGGTGCAGATTATCGTATCCCAAGACATCAAAGTGATATACATCAGAGTAGATATCATGTTCAAATCGGATGTGTCGAACCGCAGGGTATAAATATCACAACCAAGCTGTAAGCGTGACTCATGCCGTGAGTTCATGGAATAACATCACGCTAACCAGCATAGGTTTGATAACTAACACAGAAAAGAAGAACTAAATGTGTAAATAAAACCTGATTGTGCTAGACGCCAATCCTGATAATCGAGATATATAAAACCATATGGAAAACATCCTTCTAGCGTGCCATGTTATTTTTCCCGTGATTTTCATTGAACTGTACTTTGTGTCGAAAAGCAATTAAAACCACATGAAATCTCAAATGTGTCATTTTATAAGGATATTTTCCAAATAGTCAATCATCGTCAGGTGCCATGCCGGATGGCGTAGGCGATCATGGCTCTCCACAGCTCTATGTCTCCAGTATTATGTACCAAGCTCGCTGTTGTTTTACTGCCGTGCCAGGTTGTCATACTGTCTAATATATTCTCACTTTGTCGCCCTCTTTCTATGTTGCATTCACTCTTGCTTGTTGTGACTATGTTCTCCATACCTCCCTGTCTCATGAAGTGACCAAAGTGAAGATTGTCTTTTTCTTTTATTATTGATAATGGTCCGTTTAGCATTTGATGCTTTCAACACCTCTACATTAGTTTTTCTGGCAGTCCATGATATTCTCAGCATTCTTCACTAGAACCACATCTCTATTGCCTCTAATTTCACACTTTCTAATTTGTTTATTGTCCACGATTGGCATCCATATGTTAGTCAGTCAGTTCCTTTTTTGCCAAATTTGGCACATAGGGCGGATGTCATAGTTCTCCATGCCTGTCGATCAGTTGCCACGGATTGTAGGTCTTGTGCATTTATGCCTGTTGATTATAGTTAATTCATAAAAGTTCTTCTGAGCGTTGTTTTTGGTCTTCCCTGTTTTCATTTTCTGTCTGGTGTCCACATGAAGGCTTGTCGTGGAATTCTCTTTCATTCTAAGTACGTGGCCGATGTGTGTGCGGCGACGATTTCTGATGATGTTCCTCACGTATTCTTGTTTTGTCTCCTCTCTTAGTGTGTCGTTTGATTTGAAGTCTTTCCAATTTATATTTGTGATTTTTCTGAGGCATCTATTCTCGAAGGCAACTAACTTCTTATCCATTATTGCGGTAGATTTCCAACTTTCACATCCATATGTCAATGATGGAATCACACTTGCATTGAATAGTCGCAGTTTGATGTGTTTACTTGCGATCTTCGATCTCCAGATGTTTGAGAGGTTGTTAAAGGCGTAGGAGACGAGAGCGATTCGAGTCTTGATTTCTGAGTTGGTATACCCGTCTGATGTTATCTTGCTTCCCAAATATGCGAAATTTGAAACGTGTCTAGTATATTATAATCTAGTTTAATTGATTCTGTCAGGCCGGTAAAGTTCATCATTTTCGTTTTATGTGTGTTTATTTGAAAACCTATCTGTTGTGCAAAATATTTGAGTCTTTCTGTTTTTCTTGGGGATCTTGGTGTGTTGAACTCAGGAGAGCAATATCATCGGCGAAGGTTAGATCGATCTTCCAGGGTCTTTTTTGTTTACCCATTTGTTTACCCATGTTTACCTATGAGTCAAAAGCTCTTATAAATATCAACGGTTACGCAACAAGTCGACTAAGCTTTAAAACAGTAACTAAATATGACTATTTAAGTATAGTCATTATAGGATGACCAAGCACTGGTGGTATCATCAGAAGAAGAACTACAAAGACAAATAGATAG